>UWZB01000130.1:39839-52221 GCA_900536885.1 Peniophora sp. CBMAI 1063
ACATAGATCGCTCTGCATAGGCAAGATGTACGGCAACAGCTTCGTCGCCGCTCTCAACGACCGCTTCTTCCGCCCCGACGAACCTATGCACGATTTCGACACCGAGCGGGCGTTGAGGACGGATGAGTCGACTGCTATTGGGTTCGCACAGGGAGCTGGGGGTGCGCAGGAGGGAGGGACTGCTGTCCATCTGCGCGTACGGCCCGATCATGCCGGCGTTAACACCGGGTCCACGATGATGTCCTCAGTGAGCGGTGCGACGATGGTGAGTGTCCGAACTTCGTGTACGGCGGCTAGTTTTGACGACCGCACTAGTCGCCTATCGATGAGTATCCCCCTGGTCGGAGCGAGAAACCTCCACCCACCCCGGAGGTTGAGATTGCCACGAGCGTATAGCCCCACCATCGCACCAACGCTGCAGGCTGGACGGAGTTCGAGGAAGAGACAAGTAAAAAGAAATCCCTATTAAAGATCCTAAGCATGGACGGGTGACTGTACAGACTATAAACGAGTAGCGTGCGTAGCGAACCAAAAGATGTAATCGAGAGCATGAGGTGTGGGCAAGAAGTAAGAGGGGTGATGATGATGCGTGTAACGAGCATGAGCATGCGAGGGGGAGTTGGACGTGAATGTCTACTAGGGGGCAGAGGTGGGAGGCGCAGCGAGTAATGTATGAATACAGAGAGTGTGGGTGGGGATAACATCGACAAGAGCGCGAGCGAACGAGACGATCACAAAGCGGGAGGTCATGATGCAGCGCCCCAGCGGAGTATACCCTCGTAGATCGAGTACATGACTGCCGCATTGGGCACGACGCGCATAAGATGTGCGGTCAGACCACCATACATCGACCGCGCGCCCTCCTCGGCAAGCACAAGCTTGAACGTCTGTATCAAGCCAGTGTATTTGACTTTGCCGTCGACCAGCGGTTGCCGTAGTCGTGTGCGCAGTACTTCGTGCGGGTAGGTGATAAGGCTCGCAACGCACTTCGCCGTGCCTGCGCTACCGAGCATACCAGCCCACTCCGTCGCCGACCCCTTCTCGGCATTCTGCGTAAGGCGTTTTAAGCGCTCGTACAGCACCCATTGGATCGTGCCCTCCGTCACGCCCAGATAACTTGCACTAAGGCCCTTGTAGAACCCTCGGACACCCTCTTCGACGAAGATTTTACGGATCATTCCTGTCGCCGCGTGCTGCTCGCCCGAACGCTCTGCAAGCTGTAGACGCGTCTTGACGACCCAGATGGGATTCGTCACGGAGCCAGTGATGATACCGGCTATTGCGGCGGCGGACAGATGTACGTAGGTGTTTTCTTGGCCGTTGTTGAAGTGGTGCGCGATGAGTTGTTTGCCATTGCCGTAGGCGAAGAAGTTGATGGATCGAGCTGGGATGACGCCGACGAGTGTTGCACTCAGTCCCCTGAACAGCGCTCGCGGTCCTTCATCTCGTGCGATATCACTATAGCAACATCAGAAAGGGGTTCTTATAACATAGTATAGTAGGAATGAAGCATACCGAATGATATAACCCGTCTCCACAAAGTTGTATAACAGCCCTCCTGGCCTGCCGCCGAGGACAACCGCGCCCTCACCCATCCCAGCAACTGAGACGTGTTTTTGCCTGAACAGGTCGGATTGCAGACGCGTCTTGACGACATCAAACGGGCTCGTCACAATAGCGCCGCACATCCCACCCAGCCTACACGTTCAATCCATGAGCCGACGCGTCCAAAAGCGCACCCAAGTTCTGGAGTCGCGACTTACCCTCCTGCTACGAAGTGCAACCATGATTTAGCCGGTACAAAGCTAGACGATGACGTGGTCGTTGGCGCAGGAGTGTGCCCGGAGGACATTTTGAAGGAGTGGAGGGTGGGGAGGGTTAGGAGAAGGTGGTCGTCGGACGACAGGCTACTGCTGGCGCGTCCAACGGCAACTCTGCAATGAAATGAATGCTTGAAAATACCCACGTGGTGGAATTCTGATCGCCGCCCTGGCGAGCCACATCTGCCAGCCTACACCTGACACGGAATAGTGTTCCTTACGGTTATTCGGCCCTGAGACGCAACAGGCTCGTACACAGGATACATAGTGGAAGAGACCAAGGTCATCATCATTGTCCAGAGAAAAGGTATTGTTCTACGACGTACAATCCGACAGCTCAACGACAGCTAGGTGAATAGCTAGAACTCGAACGCGTACTGATAATGATACACATGCAGGACCAAAACCATCGACACAGACACAGACCGGGATATATGGTTAAGTTACATCGTCGTCAAGAGAGATTCTCCATATCATCGTGAAATTGTTCAGGTATCGTACACCAGCACCTTGCTCAAGAAGCCATTCAAGCGCCCGAGGTCGAGACGGGCCGTGTCGTTGGCGAGAGCAACTACAATGTCGTCCAACATCTGTGACAAAGAACCCGTCAGTAGATGCTACGACCGTGGCACAACACGAACAACATACCCTGTCGACCTTATCCACAGGCGTCCCCAAGCAAATAGAAATGATCTTCTTGCACTGGAACTCCTGATCCGCGCTCGCCCCATGCAGCCTCTCCAGCCTCTGCATCAACATCTCCTCCGCCCTCGCCTCCCAAAGCTTCAATCTCCTCATCTTCACCAGCGCATCCACGCTATTCTCCGCAGGCGGCATCGGCTCGCTCACAGGCTGCTTCCCATCATCGCGCGGCATAGCGGTGCCGGCTTTCAACGCGAACGGGCCCTTCGTTTCGCCAGCTAACCGCCCCGTCCAGTCCACCTCTTCGACCTCTGTCAACGCCCGCCGCACATTCCTCACGCGCTGCTGCGCACGTTCCAGATCCGCCTGCCGAGCCTGCCACGCAGCGATCTGCTTCCTCTGCTCTGCCAGCTCGCGCGTCGCGGCGCGCAAATGCGCCTGCGTCACATCGAGCGCGTCCTGCTTCGACTTCAACTCGTTCGTGAAATCGTTCGACAACGACTGGATCATGCGCGTCAAATCCGCCAGGACCTCCTGCGACTTCTGCACCGGGACAAGCGCGCTCGTTCGTAAGCTGGACATGGGGTTGTCCTCCGGCTTCGTCTGTCCGCCCAACTCCTCCTGCTCGACACCGAAATCGCCCGGCCTGAGCCCAAGCTTATTCGGCGTCGTCCTGCTCGCGCCCACATCCATCAAACTCCTCACAAGACTCCTATTGCCCACCCTCGCAGCGATATTCAGCGCAGTATCACCATGCTCGTCCTGCAAATTCACGATGCTCTTGAAATCCGCGTCCTCGTTCTCCATAATCCACACCAGGACCTGTTCTAGGTAATACCCCGCGACAACAGCTCGGTTTGGTAAACCGGCCATGGCGACGATATGGTGCATGACGCTCTTTCGCGCTGTGTCGACTGTGCGGATGCTGGGCGACAGAATGCCCACGAGCTCGTTGAACGTCTGATTCTCGAAATGGTTCGTCATGAGCGTCGCGCGTATCAGCGCCGTCTCGCCGTTATAGTTGCCCTGGTGCACGTCCGACCCCGCAGCGACGAGCGCTTCGACGGTGCGCATTCGGCCCATACTCGCGGCGATATGCAGAGCCGTGTGTCCGAGTTCGTCAAGCACGATGTCGACGCTGATGGCTTTGTTCAGGTCGTCGGGTGGTACGTCACGGAGCATTTCGAGGACTGCATCGGGGTCGTCTCGCTGTACGATGGTCGTGACGATAGGTGCGCGTCGGTGGTCCTTCAGCGGCGCAGAGCGGTCTCCTCGCGGCATCGCAGGTTTTGACGCCATGCGCGTCTTCGAATCATGTTGGCGAGGATCAGAGGCGGCCGTGCCATTAGGCTTCGAAGCTGGTGTAGCGCTCCCTGTCGGTACCACGCCATTCATAGGTTGCACATTCGGCGAAGGGACCCGTGTTGCGGCGGTTGTCTGAGTTGATGCAGCGGGTTCAGGTTGTGTAGAGACAGGCGACGGCTCTGTGACAGAGCCACCCGTAAGAGCGGGATCAATCATAGGCGCATCTGTTCTAGCGCGCTTCGACGAGGGTTCGTTTACGTCCGTACCGCTCGTCGTTGACGGCGGTCTTGATGCTATGTCGAATACATGTGAGTTGTCGCTGGTGCCGCCGAATGAAGCTGGGTACGCGGAGACACCGGATGTTGATGAGAAGGAGCCACTGTTCATCTGCGCTTGGATCATGGCGAGTGCATGCTGGTTCTGAGTTTGGCCATCTAGCGCGTCTGTATCGGAGTAGACGCGTTTGAGGGATTGTGCGATGGAGTGTGGCGTGGGTTGCGCGAGGGGTTGCGAGGAGGACGGGGGCCGCGAGAGAGGATGGGGGTACGATGTCGTGTAGGGTTGCTGCTGCGGAGGTAGGCCTTGCATAGGCTGTGAATGGCCGATCGGGGGTGGCGTAGGAGAGGCGCCGTGAGTCATATGGGAAGGTGTCGGGGAGAACGTCCCCGCAGTGCCGAATACAGTCTGGTTGACAGAGGAAGACGGCGTGAAGAGCCCTTGCGCTCGCCCTTGGTTGAGCAGTCGCAACGCGGAACCAGGCATAATAGGCGCGGAGGGCAACGAAGAAGAGTATCCTGTGACCCGCAGAAGTCAGTTCATTGCTGCTACGGCGGCGGATCATAAGGCGCTCTAACCTCCGGTGAGACCAGGCGGCAAAGAGCCCATCGAACCTGTCGAATTTGGCACGAAGTCGAAAAGAGGCGCCAGTAGGGCTGACACGCCGTACTGGGCGGCAATATCCCTGCCGCGCTCAAGTGGGATCCTGTTGGTGGTTAGCCAGACTCATTTGGAAACGACGACGATAACGAGCGAGACGGCGCGGCCCGAAGTTGGGGAGCGATAACGTGACCGTGCAATGGCTACGCGAAGGCGTGCTCCCTGCAGGGACGGGGCACCAGAAAAGGCTGCGCGAGACGCGTCTTATGAATGGTCCAGTGTGAATCAGGTGGTATCCGCCGGCGCGAATCGTGAGAGCGCATGGAACAGGACGCGTCGGGTTATGCAGCGACGTTCTTCGGGTAGGCAATAGTATAGAACTGAGATACTAACCATGTTCCTTGGTATTTGCCGTACCCGCCCTGGACGATTTCGTGCTTTCCGGGCAGTATTTCTTTCTCAAGTATCTTGGTTCGTCGGCCCTTGTCGACGCCGGCGACCTTGAGAATCTGAGTTGCGTTCACATAAGAGTCGGACCGTCGGCGCATGACGGCTATGCTGCGAATCATGGCCTCATAAACCTACGCGACGCGTTGAGTGCGAGCGCGACGCGAATGATAACGACGCGTCGTTGGTTCAAAACAAACCGTACCTGAACCGAAGAATAAACGGCATTATAGATCTTTACTGGCTGGTTGGAGGCGGGCGCTTGTACCGGTGGCGGGGGAGGCTGGGGGCGTGAGACTTGAGGCTGATGCGGCGGCAGCTGTGGAGGAGGGCCCGCCAGCGGGAACTGGGGGTGCGAGTAGTCCATGGTCACCGAACGGGATCAAGACGCGAGTCGCGACGCGGCGCGCCGCGCGACCGCGTTTGACAGTCAGTCACGTTGAACGTTTGATCATGGGAACGCGCTACCCCGACGGAAATGCTGCGAGCATCACTCTGATGGCTACGCTCACCAGTATGGAACAACTTTACTCTTCGCCAAATTGAGGAAAAGCGACGCGTCTGGGCACGCGAACGGCCAGGAAAGGGGCGCGTCGAGTGTCTCACGTCACGCGTGTCGTCGCGACTCCGCGCGGCGCGTCTAACACGCGAGCGAGCAGGCCAGCCTCAGACGCTCATGTCCTCCGGCTTATCAGAGTCCCAGCTACTCGAGGCAGAGCCGCTGCTCAGGCCAGATGTGGTCGAGAATACGCCTGTGTATCCGACTATACATGCTATCAAGGCGGTCAGTCTCGCTCGCTTCTACACTATGCATTGATCTCATGTTACCGTTTTCGTGCAGGATGTCATGGTGAGATTGGGATTGTCGACTTTGGTGAATGGCTCACTTAGCATATACTGTGGAAGATAGCACTTTATAGGTACGTTCTGTCTTGCTACATGGGAGAGCATACCCTCATTCGCTGTGGACAGATACGCCTTTGAGTTTCGAGGCGGTGAGTGGCGCTCGTCCCAAATGAGGTAGTCAACTGACTCTCCCATAGCTCACGGCACCTGACCTCACCTACACTCTTGTACGACCACTTGCCGAGAAATACATTCAGATGCAACGCGCTGGAAACATGTCCATCGTCTTCTGCCTGCTGCTCAACCGCGTCCACTTCCTTCGCGACGAAACCATGCTCACTCAATCTCTCTCGCGAACACGTGCCGAACTCTGCGAGATTTTGGCCATTCGCTGCCTGCGCGAGTATGGCGAGAACATACTGGATCTGGTCACTGTTTCCACCACAACGTGGAACGTCTACTCCGGCGCGGAGCCAGCTACCGTTGAGCGCGCTCGGCAGGAATATGATGGAGATCTCGAAGACAGGGTCGGCAATGCCATCGAACTGGCTATCATCAGCAGGGCGAAACGTATGATCAAGAGTAACCCCGGACAGAAGGTCATTGATGCAATTTGGAGGTTCGTAGTCTTGATTGTCGTATAGCACGCGTGTATACTGACATTATCCCAGCGGAAAATGTGTCTACACCGCTGCAAGCACTCATGCGTTTCTTTCGGATGTAAGCCAGTGGATCTTATACAGAGTTTCTCGCTCATCCTTCTTCTAGACCTACAAGCGCAACCCAGTTCACTTCTATAACCCGCGCAAGGCACCTTTTCTCGACCACTATAGGCATGCCAGTTTCCTATCATAGCGCCCTCTAGGTACTCACACTCGGTCGCCAGGTTGAAGGTCCCAGCAATACGTTCGGTTCTCGAGTTCATGAAGTGCGCTCGCTTCCTGACGTCTGCAGTATACTGTGCTCAAGGTTCTAGAAAGCTTCTCAATACTGTTCATCCTCTTCGTCGCGTGCATTGAGCTCAATGAGGCGACACGATTGAATACCTGGGAGGTCCTTTTCATGATCTACTCGCTCGGGTTCTCCCTTGAGAAGGTCGCAGCGATGCAGGAACACGGCGTGAAAGGCATGTCCTATAAGCACCATTTTATCCTCGTCATGCACTCACAGGCTCTCTGTCACAGTGTACTTTACAGGGATATGGGTTAGTGGCATACTCTTTCCCACTGTACCCTCGTTGACGCGCAATGCAGAATGGTTTCGATGTAGCATTCGGTACGTGTTCCCAATGTTCCCTTTCTAACTTGATCTGATTCCCGCCGCAGTCTCATTCTATGCGGCATACGCTACTCTGAGCTTATATGGGATCTATGGCCACCGTGAGAATTTGCTCTTGAGTGCTCCGAACGTTGCTCATGTCTGCCTAGACTACCGTTTCCGCGAACTAGGCATCGACTTCCTGGCATTGATCGCCATCCTACTCTTCCCTCGGTGAGCGTTATCTTCGCGACATCCGGGTCTTTGACTGAACCTCGTTCAGCCTTGTATTCGTCACCCTGAAGGACAACCTCATGATCCTCTCATTGCGAGCCATGCTCGCGCAGTTCGCTGCTCTCATGTTCATCGCAATGTTCTGCTTCGGTGGATTCTTGTATGCACTTTGGACGTACGTCTCTCGTTCGCTGCACTGCTCCACCTTTCACTGATATGTCATCTACAGCTTCAGCCGAAATGGAGCCGAGTACGTAGTGAGCTGAGGCGCGAGAGGCATCTCAGACTAACATGGACTCAATCGCACAGCTACAGCGCAAGTCAAATCGCATGGTGGATGGCCGACCTTTGGTTCGGTCTTGACGCCGCAGGGTTTGAGCGAGCTTGTAAGCGCATATCCCTGACTTAAGGCATGCAGTATCTGACAGATCGCAGCGCAATTCAGTACTGTCTTTGGTCCGCTGGTCATGGTTACCTATGCATGCTTGAGTAATACACTGCTGCTCACGGTGCTGGTCTCGGTAAGATCTTGTTGCCCCATGACGTAATTACTGTTGGCTGATGTACGCGCGTGTAGATCCTATCGAACACGTTTGCGACTGTCAGTGAAGACGCGGAGGCTGAGGCTCTGTTCCGTCGCGCAGCCTCTACCATTGAAGGGTACGCGCTCATCCCACGAACTTTACTCACGACTTGACGTTCAACGCCCGTTGTAGAGTCAAGGCCGATTCGCTCTTCTCCTACCAACCTCCCGTGAACATATTCGCGCTGTGCTTGCTATATCCGATGAGCTATGTCCTTACGCCGCGCTGGTTCCACAAAGTCAACGTCTTCCTTATCCGGTACGTCAAGTTCCATCGTCTTCCGATGAAGACCTCTGATTGACGTGCATAGACTTACGAATCTGCCCATTCTCGCTGGGATTTCCGTGTACGAGCGTCAAGCGCGGAAGCTTGATACCACAGGTCTCTCAGAAACAATCGAGGCCACAATGGAGCAGTTCATCGATGGTCTCCCGCGCTTCCTCAGAAGACTCAGTACGCGCACTCACTTTCGTTCTTTCTGAACTCAGTGGCTGACGCTGGCGTAGTACCGAATCTCTTCGAGGGCATGGCTGGTAGCGGCTCCGACATCGACATTATCTTCGAGATCGAAGAAGAGTACAACTCAGCACTCGACACGGACGATGGTCCCCCGCTCAACTCACGACCGCGTGCAGTCTCCTTCAACACAGGCTCCAACGCAGGATCAAGACGACAATCGCAGACAGGCGGTACTCGCCCGCAACCTTCTTCCTCCCCTACACACTCGAAAACGAGCGCTCTGCCAGCTCTCGCGATGCCGCGCCATCGTTTGACATCAATCCTACACGAAGGAGCCGATGCCGCTCGTACAGCCGTGAGCCCCCTCGCGCAGATCTTCCAGCCCATCGTTGTGCCCGAGATAAGTGGCTCCCCGGAAGACGCCGGTAATGGATTGAGTCCTGCAGGGAGCAACACCGGCAACGGTTCAGCACCAGTCAGCTATGGCCCCGCATCCCGTCGAAGACGCATATCGACCGTCGGAGGCGGTCTTCGACCCAGCGACAGCCACGGCCCATTCGGCGGCGGACTGCGCTTCCCGAGCAGCGCGAGTCACGGTGGGAGCTCACTGGGTGGTGCGGTCAGCGAGAGCCCGGAACGTTCTCCGAAACGCGAGGACGCGCCGGAGGTTGAGACGGCTGTTGATGCTACGGATGAGGATGCTGAGCTTGGGCCTATTGAGCTTACGAGGAGGTTGGGTGAGATTGAGAGGAGGCAGCAGAGGATCGAGGATCTGTTGGGGCAGATTGCTGGGGCTTTGCGCAAGTAGATCGTGTCCGTAGGCACTGATGCGCATCAGCTTGTGGACTTTCGTAATGGATGGATTGTGGATTCTTGATCCGAGCTTTGTACATGCTTTATTGGCCATACAACTCACTTGCCAATGGCTTTGCTGATACCCTCTGGCTAGTTATACCATCCCAAGACCACCTCTTTGATATTTCGACGAGGCTAAGCAGTAACGGGAGGGTGCATACATAAACAAGAACTATGTATTAGAGATTGGCTTTCTTAGATCCCGAGATGATCACCGATTCGTCAATACTTCCCGCGTAGCGACCAATCACGGGCGCCTGGGCTCAGACAATCAGTCATCTCGTGGGCGCTACATGCAGTAAATGAATACTCACCGTGACATGATGCTCCGTGGACACGCGTAGATCGGATGAACGGCGTGGTCGAAGATCAATTGCAGTGTCCTCGCTGCGACTACTGTCGTCGGAGAAGTGGATTGTAGCCAGGCCGCCAGAACGGAGGCTGCCGTGCGTCGGCAGGCTCTGACTGGAGTGGTATGTGCGCTCTTCAGAACGGAAGAAGCGATCATTGAGAGCCGCTATGAAGCTATTGGCATAGAGTTTACAAATGAAGAATGCCCTTCGCGATCAGAGTATTCAGCGGTTGTCGCTCAATACTCAAGAGGATGAGCTCACGGTATTTCCCAAGCGTTACCACTGGGACTGTGCACATACAGCCCGAGTGTCACACCAGCCATAGTAGCAGTCAATACGCCTGTCGATATCACGACGAATATCAGGCGATCGTACAGCGACCGTGTGTCCGTCCATGCAGAGCTCCGTGCACGGGCATTATAGAGCTGGGTAGACATGTGCGTCGATGAGATTTTGACTGCTCAGGATACCATCGCACACACCGGGATGAAGATAGAAACTGCGATGAGCAAATCCGCGACGAAACTTGTCACAAGGTCAACCTTGAAGACACATGATCAACTAGGGCACATATACTCAGGGATCCAGGTCTGCGTACGATGATCGCATTCTCCGTACTTTGTGCAGTGCCAATCTGTGACTGCATGCAGTGGTGAGATAAAGCATCGATTATCCCCGCAAATGAAAACTCACATAGATGGTAAAAGCTACCACAGCGCCAAAGTGCGTGAAGGATAACTAGCAAAAGTCAACAGGAGCAGCAAGAGAACGTATTTCGAGCTCGTACCACGGTAGCCACGCAAGAGAACGCGCGTAATACGAAGCTTTCTGTGATCTGCCAAATGCGCCTGGAGGATCGTCATACATCAAGGACTCGTTCGTGAAGAATGCACATGCTTACCGTGCGTATGTGCATTGGACGAGCACCGCGACTGTAAAGGACGGGGCTCAGACAACCCTCTGTCCAAGAGTAGATAGTCCTACCGACACTAGACAGAGGACCTACGGCCAATGAGCTCCAGGGAGTTAGACCTATCAAAAGTTCTGGATCCCCCCAATGGGAAATTGCAAAGAACCAGAGAATATGTGCACAGAGGCAAGTCTCAAGAACATTGATCCAGACTATTATGTGCACTGGACAATGAAAGGATCTAGGTTGAGGATCAAACATACATACTCCACAAACAGATTGCTTGCCTATGATGCGCAACCATCCTCTGTCCTTCTTAGCACTCTGGTTGTTTTCGAAAAAGTCTGATGAATGCTTTGAATGAGACATAGAAGACATTCATGGAGTTCTTACACAGCTGGACGCAGAGCGTGCCCAGGAGAAACCAGTTGATACCTGTGCCGATGAGCTGCAAGGAGCCTTATTGGCAAATATGCAGTGTTCGATGCTATTGCCACTCACAATCGGACCAATCCTAAGGGCTCATGTCAATCTCTCTGATAGTTGAATGTCATGGTAAAGTACATGTCTGGTACTTACTGCGAGGAGGATGTGGCGGACATTTTGTCAAGATGACGATACGGCACGAGGGTAAGAGGGATTTTGTCCCCCCTTAAACCGCATACTCCGATCGTTATGTACTGTCCGAGGGTGATCTGATAGATATGTTGTACCCGAGCGGCCCCACAGCGGTCATCCTATAATGGCAACTACATGAACGCCCTTGCCGAAGTCGGTAGACGATCCACTATAACGGGTTCGTGCCCTTTCGTGCCGCAGTAAGTACTGATGAACGCTCGCAGGGCAGGAGCGAGGCTGCGCCTAACTACGTAGGCTAGTATCAGCAAGACTGAAAGCTCCTGATTATCCAGTGAACGAGGGATGTGGGAAGGGTCGATTTGTCGGGAGCATTTCTTGGACCGAGTGCATATATGAGTGCGAGTGATGGTGCTATGGCCACCGAGTGAAGTCTCTTGTGTACGGGAAGCATTTCTAGCGCCGAGGGGACATGGTAGCGCCACTTTGAAGTCAACTAAAGTCCGCAACAGTCGCAACTTGACTCAAACTTGACTGGGATCCGCAATCTACCCGTTCTGACGCGTTGTAAGGAGAGGGTCAGGAGTAGGAGAGAGTGGGGTTGGCTATAAGCTCATAGGCTCCATGCCTGTCCGATGGAGACAGCCCTATTGTGAGCTACGTTCGAGATGGTGGTTGTCTTCCACTCGCGACGCGCGGGCGCGGCGTGCGGGCTGTGCTCGGCCCGCACACCCGGGTTGTCAGGCAGCGCGTGGCAACACGCGCGATACGGTCCTGAAAACGCCCAGCGTTGATAGGACGCAACGGGTGGAACTTACTTACTTACTTACTTACTTACTGTTCGGCCGCAAACCCTAACCCCAACAGAACGATTGCGCGAGAGCACCCATGGCAGTACTTAGTAGCACGCTCACCTTGCACATTTCGGATAAGCGATAGCGGTGTAGGGATTTTGTAAGATCCTGTGTGTCAGCTGGCAAAGAGGCGAGCGAAGCTCGCCGACCCAACGCGGATGGTAATAGGCGGAGGATGAACGCGACGAACGGCGCAGCGCTGCGCAGCTGCGCTTCGCGTCGGGCTTGCCTCGGGGATCGTTCCCGTGCCCGAGTCGCGCCTGGAGCGCGGCGTCGAGCTTCCCTATCGCGAACCAACGGTTCGATGGACTCGATACTGTAGAACATATATATTAAGAGGCTGTACATAGGATGACTGTACTGG
>UWZB01000131.1:0-13698 GCA_900536885.1 Peniophora sp. CBMAI 1063
AAAGATAAAAATAAAATCATTATATATATTATTTATGGCCTCTTTCGCAACCCATACTCTGTAATAACCCATACTTTTGAGCGTCCACCGTAGGGTATGGGTTAAGACAGAGTTGACTGTAGTCTCCTTCGCAGCCTTGATCACTTGATAGGAAGTAGCGTCGTTTGAGTGGCACTCCTAGTGCAAATGTGTCCGACTTACCGACGTGAGCGTCTGTACAAAGGCTATGCAGGTACCTCCGCGGTGCCGCCTCCCTTTCTTTCCTTTGTCAGCGGGAGCGCTCAAGGCACATCCGTCGATATCGGCCATTGCCGTGATGATGCAACTGGCCGTCCGCGGGCGACGCGACTTCTGTGCGCCCTTTCTTGACCTACCACGGCTACATACTTCCGCGTCTCATGCGTTATGCTGCTCATTGGCCCTAGGATATCGCGAAGAGGGATCTCATATGGACGTCGTGCAATCAGCGTCTTCCCAAGGCTGAGCAACAAACGAAGCTAGTAGAACAAAGGAACGCAACCCTGTGATCACGGAGTCACCTCGAGGCTCACTTAGTCCTTTTTGGGAATACCACCGTACGCATTCCTTATAAGCGCCCTGTGAGTACGTCTGTCTTGTAAGCCGCCCAGCTTCCCTCTATCCACGGCTCATCAACCATGTTCAGATCGCATCTCTATCGCCTTCACTCCTTCGCTCGCCTAGAGCCCCTTAACCCCGACGCTGCTTGTTTTGCGCCGGACTGCTCGACCGAGTACAAGGGCAGCGTCTTCCTACACGACCATCTTGATGGCTGGTACATCGGCCGCGGCCTACCCGGCATCCCGTGCGATGTCCCCATTCTCGACGAGAAGGTTGCCACAAGTATGTACTCCCCGATGACTGGTCAGCGATGTGTCGCTCATTGCACAAATCCATCTCAGGCTCCATCCATGCCGTTATCTATCGCATCAAGCGACAGAATGGAGACTGGAAGGTGTACTTGAAGGCCCTCTCTAGGACCTCCACGACCTGGGTCAGTCTTATTCTCAGCGGAAGTGTACTTGCCACTGATGTTGGTTTCTGCGTCGTAGGTCAACTCTCGGGATGTAGCTGAGGGTGAGGTCGTGGAGCTTCATGACTCCGCTGAGATATGGTTGGGCTATATTGACGGACAGACTTCCTCCGGTACGTGCGGGACTCCACCGATGCCGATTCACCTTGAACTCATCTATGGTCTTTATGTTAGGTATCCGGTATCTCGATCTGTATTCCCGGCGGTCTTTCTTGCGTGACAACGTTTTCGAGATGACTCTTGGTTCGGGAGCATTTGGCGAGGTCCATAAAGTACACAGTCGGTCAGCCCCACACCTGAAGTCTGCCGTCAAGGTCTTGGATTTTGGACGACGCGGCGGCGTTTCGGAGTGGGATGCGAAGGTGGAAATTGCGATCGTCAAGGATCTTCTAAACCACAATCATCAGCATATTGTGCCTCTATTTTCGATACACGATGATGAAGACCATGCGGAAATGTACAGTGAGTAGTGACAATTCGTCGGTCTTACCCTGTTCTCATTCATTTTCTCTGTTTCGTTAGTGTACACGATGGAGTTTCTTCCCTACGGTGATTTACATCACGTTCTGGAGAGCCGCCCCCAGTTCCTAAGTTAGTGGCTCTCTCTACGTCTTGGAGAAGCTGAGGCTAACGACCGGATTCACAGACCTTGACGAGATATTTGTCGTTATGCTTCAACTTCTCTCTGCGCTGTCCTGCTTGCACAATATGGGCATTGTACACCGTGACGTGAAACTTCTCGTGCGTACTCCTCTCGTTCCCGATAGAAGTGCCGCTAAGCCCTCACCCAGAATATTCTCGTCAAGTCAAGTTCACCGTGGTGGATACTTCTTGCGGACTTTGGTACTGCCAAGCGAATCTCAGCGACGTACTGTGGCAGTGAGGTCACGGTGCGTAGATTTGCTGTCTGCACTGTACGCGCACCTACTAAAGCACGTCATACCTACAGAAGTCTACGGTGGGCACCAGGCACTATGTCGCGCCTGAGGTTACACTGGATCCTCAGGGATATGGTTCTTCTGCAGACGTGTATTCCTCCGGCGTCGCCATGTTTCTCATGTGAGCCCTCTCACCTCCTATTTTTGGGGGCACTACTAACGCCCGGAAAGGCTACAAGGGGAACTTGATCTCTCCCCCTATCGGTTTTCAAACCCGCCGGTGACCTTCCGCGATCACGTCAAATACCGCTCTATCGCTTGGGATCGTCTCCAGCATCGCGATCTGGACACCACAGTGAATGGTCGGAAAGGTTAGTGCTGTCCGTATCCGCGCTCCTGCTTGTACTTACCCTCACTAGCTTTGAAGCTTGTGCGGGGCCTGTTAGAGACGAATCCCCGCGACCGCTTCAAGATTTCGAAAGCTATATCTCAGCTGCGGGGCACCCCGATTGTCGAATCTCGCGATCTCGCGGGAAACAAGACCCAACCGGGTATATCCCCTTCGCTGCGACGGCTCTGTGAAGCAATGGGGGCTGCCATGCAGGACGCTGCCGCCATGGATCTTACATCCGACCAGGATCTCTGCGAGGTCGTCAATGTGGGAAACGGTCGTGCTGTCCCCGTTACCGCTCTTCCTCCAGTGCAGGTCCGGCCCCAACCGCGCCCGCGCAACGTCAAGCGTATAGCCTGTGCGACTGCGCTCCCAGCCTCACACTGCCCGGAGCCTTCTGTTGTCGGAGACGCCAAGCAAGCTGTTGTCGGAGACGCCAAGCAAGCTGTTGAGCGAGGTGATGCGGCCGGCCGGCCTAGCGTGGCTACACCGCTCAGGCGGTCACCGCGTCAGCCAAAGACGAAGCGTGCCCCGCTCGGATGAATGTCCTGTATGAGATACGAGTACATATTCAGGTTTCGAATGCGCATACATAGTTTCTATGCTACGAATATATCTTTGCGCCTATCTTAGTATAAACAGCCCACGGGCGGCGCGAGTGATTCTACCTCAACCACAATGCTACGAGAATTGTAGAGCTAGTGCATATGAATGTCTGGGACTGTGTCCCGGCGTTACAGCCGTTTCCAGTCGCGTCGACGCATCTCGGGAAGCACGACCCAGAGCCGACGCACAACGCGTCCAGGTTCGATCCCGAGGCTTCGACGATCTATGACTTGTTCCACATTCATGCTCAGACAGCCTAGCGCTCTCGATCGCAGGCTTGATAACACTCTGAGACGGCACACTGAAGTCTGCGCTCAGGATTATAGGCCGGGGAAAGAGAAAGAAATCCTGCAGCCAAGTGGGAGACCAATCGCGCGAATATCCCTTCGAACACGACGCGTGCTAAAATTATCCTATTGCTATGAGGCTATCTAAAATATAGTACTACATCGGACATCAACCATCAACTATAACCGGCTGGTTCTTCTGAAACCTCCTATGCGTATTCGCCTGAACCCACGAGGGCGTGGTGGGATTGGAGACGACAAATCCGAGCAGACGGTCCTTAAGTATGGGGTGCGTGATCGGATGCTTCGTAAACTGTAAACTGTGTCAGCCACGGAGCTCTACTCGAAGATAAGACGCACCCGTCGCCAGACCAAAGATCCATCCGCACCGTCGCCAGGCATGATCATCCATATGCGTACCTCGCGCTGATCACTGAGCGCCTGAAACTGAAGGAAAAGATCGCCAACTTGGAGATGTAAGGAAGAGTGGAGGAGCGGCGGCACTCCAAGAGCTTCGCCACCTTCCTGCGTAAGCCAACTCGTCTCCACATCCGCCACATTCCTGATGGCCGCTTTCCGGATCGTCAAGCGTACACCCTAGTAGTCTTCGTGAGTCCGTTATCAGTGACCGCTTGATTGTTCGGAGCCACCCGCACTTACATTGGAATCTTGAAGAACAGGTGATGAGAAGATGATGGACTTCTCGGCCGAAAGCGTGGAGGAGACACTCGAAGCTATTATCAAGTGACGTTAGCTCTTTGGGCGGGTAAGAGTCCGTCAGGAGACTTTGGCGCACAGGAATGGCCGCCTTCCTGGTCTTGCCTTGGTATGGAAGATCGTCCTTCGCCGACTTTTGGCACGCCATCGACATCCCCAAACCCCCGTTCAAGGCGTTCGCGAGCGTCACTTAAGACGGGGAGTTCCTAGGGCAGGGTTTTGGTCAGTCAGTCATCGAAGAAGAGGGATCAGGAGAGGATAGCATCTGAAGCACCTCGTCTAACGCGCGATCGGGTTGTAGGATAGCAGTGGCCGAGTGGATGTATCGAGGCTGACGCAACGTATCATCAACGCAAATCCCAGAGCGTGGCGTGACATCGCGCTCGTCGAGACTGAATTCGGCGGTGAGAAATAACAGTTCAGATATGTCCATCGGCGGGTGAATCAAGGAGAGAACAGGCTTGTCACAACGCGCTGAGGAGGTTAGTCACATCGTGCGTCATGTCACGAACGTTGTCACCACGACGTTGTCACTGTTTGGCCTCCCGAACGAACTTCCTCTCCACTAGCATCGCTACGACAGCTGATGTAGCATACACCACCCTCAGCTGGTGAGACTCATATCACCAGGTTTCACTCTGTACCTTCTCTACCAACCCCTGGAAGGACCGCCATCGCGCACGCCACACTATGTCCGCGGCCGTTTGTCACAATTTCCTCTCGATGTCTTCCAGTTGCTGACATGATGTACGCAGTGCGTCTATTCTTGAATTGGTATCATACCACATCCGAAGTGGCTTATCTGCTGCTGCGAAGTCAATGCAGTTCCCCAGCACTCCGCGGTGCGTCTTAGCGCGACTGTATGTTTTTGATGACCTACTGACGCCGACTACAGCCGTGCCATATCCTCAATCATTCGCCGTAGTTCCCGGGTGCATAGATCGGAGCTGTACGGGCTGATGCGGGATGGCGTCACTCGTGTTCCTAGGCAGTTATTAACGCTGTGAATATATCCTGATGGTCTCTTCTCACGCGAATTGCTGCAATGAATCAGCAGGCCCTCGCTATCGTCGCGCCAGACCTAAGCCAGTCCTCGAGCCAGATGACTAGTGAACGTTTGAACCGCGCTCGACTTTTCAGGCGGAAGTCTATCCTTGACGTGGGGTTGAGCTCAAATATCAGATCAGAGTCTAAAGGCCCGGCCCGCCAATTACGCCTCGTTGCGCCCAACAGTTTCCGGAGCTTTCGGTGAACTATCGAGGTACACGTAGGGCATGCATCGCATGATCTGCACGCGTCTGGCCACTTGCTCCCTTCTCCCATCATCCGCTGAATCATATCGTCGGGTAGTTTGCGCTGTCATGCAGGTGTGTTGCAGTATTGTGCTCCGGATCTGGCTACCTTGATGCTGATCAGATGTAGTCAAACCCGTCGGGAACCCCGTACGCGTGCTTCCAGCCTTGCCGAGCTCATCGCAGCCTTCGCCCCATCTATCTATCGAAACCCAAGACCATCTATACTCTTGGGCGTGATCCTGCCAATGACATATATCTTCCAGGGGTCAAGATAAGTGAGTAACTCCGCCGCTTGTTTCTCGATCCGTCCTCTCATGCGATCTTAGGCTACGAGCACTGTATCATAACGTGGAACGGGCAAGAAAATGACGACATTGTCGTTTCGGTGCGAGACACATCTTCGAATGGCACCTGGGTTAGTTGCACGTTACGGCCTGCCGTGTCGAGACTGATAACATTGGCCAGATCAACGGCCAACGTGTTGAACCCACTTATACCCGCGTGCTGCGCGACGGCAATGAGGTCGCGTTCGCAACACCCTTGTATCAACAGCATGCCGACGAAGACTACCGGTACATCTTCCGTATATTGGTTGGGGAGGCCGCTACAGTTGGTCTAGGCGCACATTACGACCTTACACACGAACTGGGGCACGGCGCGTTTGCTACAGTCATGAAGGGCGTTCACCGCGCGAGTGGGGATTGGTGTGCTGTGAAGATCATACATCGTAGAGCTCGAGACGATCTGTCGACCCTCATGCGCGAGATAGATATTCTGAAGTCTCTGGAACATCGGAACATCTGCGCACTGCGCGAGTGTTTCTTCCCTCGCAGTGACGACTGCAGAGATGACAATATCTGTGCGTATTCGATTCCTGCCGTAGCGGGCCGCTGAATATCGAGGAATCGTAGATCTTGTGCTAGAACTGGTGGACGGTGGGGACTTGTTTCAATACATAGCGGAAGAGCATGGTCTTCGTGAGTCGTTTGTTGTTCTGTCTGTAGCCTCATGTCTCTCATGTACCGCCTCAGCTGAGCTAAAGGCGAAAGATATTGCGGGACAGGTCTGCGATGCCGTGGCGGTGAGTTGGTATTCGTTTGCATTCACCAATCATCGGTCCTGATCAGCGACCAACAGTATATTCATAGCAAAGGCATCGTGCATCGCGATTTGAAGCCAGAGAACATCCTCTTATCGCATGACAAGACTGTCGCCAAGGTGACTGATTTTGGTATATCAAGGTCTCTAGAAGGATTGTCCCAAACACGCGTGCGTCCAATGTCGTGCGACTATCGCTAGTCACGACTGATGTTGACGACAAATGATAGACGATCTGTGGGACACCCTCTTATCTAGCACCTGAGCTCATCGACGGTGACAGTGGTCATTCGGGGAGTTACGACCATCTCGTGGATAGCTGGAGTCTCGGTGTTACGGTGTTCTGCACGTATGTTGACCTTCACTTCAGATACTAGCTCGCTTACCCGCTCTCTGAGGTTGGCTAATTGTACACCTTTCATCGAGGACCTATCCTTACCCATGGCCCAGCGGATCAGTAGACGTCAGATCAATTGGACTCTCTTGGGTGGGCGGTCAGACGAAGTGAGCGAAGGAGGTAAGCCTTGTACTGATTTGACATGCAGAGACAGTCTCATACATGCTCTCTAGCACGGGACTTTCTCCAGCGCTTGCTCGATACAAACCCAGTAACGCGTATGAGTGCAGCGGACGCCATCAAGCACCCATGGATTGCAGGCGGAGAAGCCGCTTGTTCACAAGACGCTCGCAATCTAGCGCAACCGGAGCCACAACCTGCGATGGCCTCGCTCTCGGTGGCGACACGGGCAAAAGCTGGCAAGCGCACCCCGAAGCGCTCAGGGGTCAATCAGAAGGTGCCTGCGGTCCAGCGCACTTTGCGTCCCCGTCAAGAGCCGGAGATCGTCAGTGGACCCTTGCGCAAGACCCGTGCTGCCGCGAAGCCAACGTCCAAGGTTCGGACAACTCACAAGACCCGCGGCGCTGCCACGAAAACATCGCAGTCTCAACCAGCCGCATCGACGCGTATTACAGCTGTCTCATGTGAGTTTGGGAAAACGCGCGTCGCGCCGAAAAATAAATAATTCGAACCCGCGCGAGCTGGCCCGCCGCGCACGCGGCGCACACCCCGTACTCACAGATGTCGTACAGACCACTCAGAGTACATTTTTAGTATCTACGTAGCATACTGTTGTACTTTAGTGACAATCGTGACAATGTACTGCCATGATACTCGGTCTTACAGCCGGTGACGACTGGAGCGCGCGCGCGAGTTCGCGCGGGTCCGAGTTATTTCCTGCCACCAAGCACACGCAATCGGCATTCCCGTATCCCGTATATCTCACACGAAAGGAGATGTCGGCTCACACATATCCTTACGATGCGCTTGCGACGTGGGATGAGGGGATTTTTAAGGATCCAGTTACCCCGCTCGCACAGTTCCCTCGCGAGGACGACTGGGATTTGAGCACCCCAGCAGACTTGTATCCGTGCGTGGCCTTCATATGTTTACCTATCGAGACTGATTCATTGGTTCAGTGCTAAAGAACTGGATATTCCAGAGGTCATCGAGATTAACGCACGAATCATTTCCCTCGAAAGAGAGATCCAAGCGCTACGCCTACGCAAGGCCGGCCTATTCATGGCGCACACGCCCGTCAAGTGCTTACCACCCGAGATACTTGGGCGTATATTTGAACTGGCTGTACATCAAGACCCGTGTCTACTCCCCGATCTCTCCCTCGTCTCTACCCTCTGGCGGCGCACCACGTTATCGACGCCGACCCTATGGACATACATCATATACGAGAGAACGGATGCATGGAGTATGGAGTCATCTGCGGAATTGCATGCATCGTTTATGCGTATCATGAGGACGCAGCTATTGCGGTCGGGCGCCTGCAAGCTCTACGTGCAACTGGATGTATGGCGCATAGAGTCGCTCACTCTATTCCAGCAAATACTGGACGAGCTCAACCCTCACCTCGAGCGCGTGTATTTCTTCAGCGCTCGCGTGCGTAGCTGGGAATGGATGCAGCGTATCGCCGACGCTGGACGCTCATTTGGCCCCGCATTGGAGCAGATACATCTAGATGTATACAGGGGGTGGGAAGGCGGTGTTCCATGTATCGCACTCGAGAGGCCCTGCCCTGCCCTTAAGTATGCCGTGCTTGATGGACTTCCACCATATGTGCTGGGCGACGCAATACAGAACGTGCGTGTGCTTCACTACGCTGGTGACCGTCTTCGACGCCTCGATCTTGATCGACTCCTGGCGACTGCGAGTGCGGCAATTCAGTTGCACACATTGCGATTGCAAACACCGCATTTTGGACTCGCAGAGCCATCCATTCGACCTCTCCACGTCTCCCACAGCTTGCGCACGGTTGTCCTGCATCATCTTAGCAGCGATGAAATATCAGCTTTCGTGCGCGCCGGACGTTTCCCTTCCCTGGTACATCTCGGAGTCAAGATGCACGCAGCGACGCCCGGCGATGCCGATGCAGCGGCAGCTACTAATCCCGTCACGATCCTGTGGCTATTGCATGTCGCGGAATACTCGAAGGAGCATCTTCCCGCGTTGCGCCTCTTGGATATTGGTGGTGTTTCATTCGATGGTTCGGCGCGCGAACTTCTGTTGCAGGCTCTATGGCGATTACCCCAACTTACCGGCCTTGCCTTGAGCTGTCCCCCGCAACAGCGGGCGCTTGGGGAGGGTGTGCTGGATATGTTTGGCACAAGGACAGGGCATGGAGCTTGGCTGCTCCCTCGGCTCGAAGCACTCGCGTTCTGGGCGTGCAGTGACATCACCGGGCACGAAGTCCTACAGGCTCTGCGCGCACGCGCCACCGAGAGCAGCCTGAGTCGTATCCATTACCTCAAGATAGCTCATTGCCCCGAATTCGCCTCGGAGGTGTATGCCCCACTCGCTCAGTTAGCAGACAATGTGCTCATACTCTGATCGTACACTGTATACACCCCCCAAATTTTTCATTTGCGTGTCTCCAAAACTTATCCCTTTTTAACTCAAAATCAAGTTAATAAAATATTTTATTTGTGTTCTCGGAAGGGTTAACATTTATGGCAAAAAAGTTCAGTGCGTAAAGGACAAAGGATATTGCTCATAAACGTGGTGAACAAAGGAAGCCCTTGATCAGATAAAAGTTATCAAACAAAGGAAACACTTGAGTTTTCGCCCTTTTGTCCGATAAAGGGCCGATAAAGCATGTAAGTTTATTTCGCATTTTTGTGGGCTTTTCGACTCACTAAAAGACGTCCATGTTGGCGGTGTGTCCAGGTGAGCCATATGGCCAAGGAAGTGATTGTCTTGAGACTCATTTGTCTCGTGTGAGTTGTTATTGTTGCCAAAGCCACCACAACTGTGGCCATGTCCACAACCGCAAGTGTGCTGCTTGGTGTTGTCCTCATTGTGTATGTTGGAGTCATGGCTTGACAACTGCTGCTACGAACAACTGCGCCCGTGACTGCCTCTGTGGCCGTGCTGCTGCTGGAACTGAGGAGCACCATTATTGCGACAAACAGCAGTAATCTTCTGTGTACCGTTGAAGTGCAAAGCCTCAGGTGCACCATACTAAGCATAGTAAGTGTTCATGGTGCAAGACTTAATCTCATCAGCATCCATGTTACCGAGCTTCTTGTCCTGCGACAGCTGCTGGACAAATGAGTGTATGAAGGAAGCTTGGAGAGCAATACCATGGTGTGAATAAACTCAGGTATCTTGACACCAAGCTCAATCATGTGGCAAATGCGCTGGTCAATGTGCTTAATGGCCTGAAGCAGGTTACTCTTGGAGGGAATGATAGCATGGATGAACTGAACTAAGACATTATAGACACTAGCTGTGCCAGTTGTGCCTTACATCTTCTTGAGGTGAACCCACATATCAAAAGCACAAGTTTCTCTTGTGAAGCTTATTTGAGATTAGTAGGGATGCAGTGCAGAAGATGAGTGCCATGGACTTGTGAGTACTGGACCTTCTAGTTATCATCAGACTTAGTAACGCTTGACATACTTCTCAGAGAGACGACCGTAGAAGTCATCAGGTTCAAGGCACTTCTTAGTGATAGAAGTGGAGGTAAGAGTGGTAGTACTACCAGGCGTAGTGACACCAATACTAGCCACAGTGTACGTGGTATGATAATCATATCCAAGATAGTCTTTGATAATGTAGAACTGGCCCTGCTGCATGAGGTATGCCTCAAACTGCTACAGAAAGAGCATATAGTTTGTAGTGAGGATGGAAGAGCCAGGAGACATTTTTGATATCTGCAGAGAGCATCAGTGTCAATTCTTGAGCATATAGGTGGAATATGCAATGCCATAGAGCATGCTGCCATCTTGTCGACACACAATGGCGACCAATAGGTCTGCAACATTGGCATACATATGCACAATGGCAAGCTAACACTCTGCGACATTGGTAGACGGAACGATGGTGATCATGAGATCTACAACATTGTGACCAGGCAAGCCCGGAAACAGAAATTAGTGTGGGAAATGACCGGGGTTCATAACCTGTCAAGCATAGCATACACACGGTAGTACAGTCAACTCTGTCTTAACCCATACCCTACGGTGGACGCTCAAAAGTATGGGTTATTACAGAGTATGGGTTGCGAAAGAGGCCATAAATAATATATATAATGATTTTATTTTTATCTTTGATTAAATGCGACTTTTTCCGAAGCTATTGAGAACATCTATGTTAAGCAGACTTGAAGTATTGGGTCATAGAGGTATCCTTGAGGCTCTTAAGGCCCTCTAGGCAAGTCTGGTGACCAAAGTCAGCCAGTACCTTCTTCATACTATGTGCAAAGTCCCATCAACACCTGAAATATACTGCTGAAGTGTAGCAACAGCAGCTAATGTGTCTGTGCGGCTAGGGAGTGGTGTCTCAGGCTCATCATTGTCAATGACAATGACATTGCCTTCTGCATGCCGTTCAGGAACAGCCGAGCAGATCTCCTCCTCTGAGGTCTCTTCCACCACAATCTGCTCAGCAGCTGAGTTGACAAGCTCCTCAAGGTCAACGCGGTTGTTCTTCTGAAGCACACCACGTTCCTCAAGTGCATCAAGCGAGTCAGACACAGACTGCTCAAGCTCAGAAAGAGGGTTGGAGGTAGGAGGAGGAGTAGACATATCAGGAAGAATACCTGTCTTCTCCCAGCAGTGGCGAATGGTATCCTCAGTGACCGCCTTCCAGGCAAGATCAGCAAGGCGCATGGCCTCAAGCTGATTGATGACATAGATCTCACTAGGAGTAATGCCCTGGTCATAACGGTTGAGTGCGCGTTGCATGAAGAGGCGACAATAGTGGGCCTTGAAGGCACGGATGATACCAGCATCAGCAGGTTGAACGTGCGCGGTGAGGTTGGGAGTGAAGTTGGCAACAGTGATGTTGGTGAGACCCTCAGGAGCAACATGACCACTGAAGTTGTCCTGAAGAAGAAGAATAGACCTATTCTCCTTCCTCAATTCAACATCCCAGTCATGGATCCACTCCTGGTAGAGTGACATAGTCATCCAGGCCTTGGCATTGTTGCGATAAAGAAAGCCGAGTTGTTTACCAGTCTTCTTCTGGAATGCCCGTGGCTTTGCAGCTTTACCAATGATAAAGGGAGGAAGACGCTCGCTGTCATCTGCATTCATAGTGACTGCATATGTAAGGCGGCTCTTACTCCCCTTCACACCAGAAAGCTGCTTGGCCATAAGACCACGGTCAGGAGGCATACTGTAAGATATATTTAGTTCAAGCCAGTGAATATAATTTAAGTCACGCACACTCAGAAGAGACCAGTCTCATCCATGTTCCAAATATCCTTCAAATGATAGCCGTGCTTCTTGATAAGCTTGCGCACCCGCTCCTTCTCCTTCTCTACCGTCTCAGGATCTGCAGAAGCTACTTCTCCATGATGCTTGAACTCGCAAAGGCCGCAGCGCTTCTTGAATGATGTGAGCCAGCCATCACTGAGACTCAAACTCTCATCAAGAGGCACTTTAGCCAAATTAGCAAAGCGCATCCACTTCAAACAAAGAATTTCGCCTGAGAGGTGAACGTTATCACGCATAGCCTTTGCAACTCAGAGCTCTAGCATCTCATCAACCTCAGGATGCTCAACCTGCCTAGCACGCTTAGCGCGCTTTGCATGATCTGCATTATGAGAGGCCTCTGATTCAGCCCAGTGTTGACGCCACTTTGTCTCGTCTTTGAGCCAAGCAGAGATCAAGGACTGTTTGATGCAGAGATTGAGATAGATGGGTGCAAAGTGCTTTGCGGTCTTAGACTGGTTTTTACCATTGGTATGATGCCAGTCTAAGATCTCAATACACTGTTCAAGGGAGGCATTCTCCTTGCGAGTAAAGATGGAGGGGGTGGAGGGAGTGGACTCAGACTTCTTCTCAGGAGCTTTACACTTCGTAGGGCCTATGTCTGAATGAGTAAGATGAAAAGATCAATGAATAGACCACGCACGCTTGCGCCTATCAGCTACAGCCTCTCCTGACTCTGATGAGCTGGCGCCTTTTCCATCTCCCCCCTCCTTAACCAGCTCCTCAACCATCTTCTTCTCTCTAGTATTGAGGCGTGTGAGGGCGCGTTCAAAGTCTGAAGCAGTCTCGAGAGTATTGACAAGAGCCTCTTCATCAACATGGTTAGCCTCCTGATCTAGCCAAGTCTCTTCTGAAGATGAGATCTTCTCATTAGAATTTAGGCGGTTAAGCAGTTCATTCTCCTTGATTTGAGTCTTGCTTTTGAGAGCAGAGAGACCAGCTTTGATAGCAGCAAGTGAGAAAGTAGGTGTCATAGTGGGTGGTGGTGGTAAGAGGCAAGTTGCGAGTTTGAGTCACAGACCATCACATGTGTCACATTTGCTCACAGAGCTCATATATACTCTGTGTATAGTACAAAGCATAGTGGGTTACACTGCTCTATGCCACTATGGTATTTTCGGAGCTTCCTGAATATTTTTGGAATTAAACTATGGGTTACGAACCCGCCTATGGGCCATGTATTATGGGGTATAAGAATGTTATGGGTTCTTACAGCCTACCATGTCCGTGGACGGCCAAACGCTATGGAGTATCACAGATTATGGGTTACCGCAGCTATGGGTTAAGACAGAGTTGACTGTACCAACGATCTTTTATATGCCCTATTGAGCAGTGTGTTTAGTAAAGTAAGCACATGCTCTATTGCATGCTGAACATATACTTATTTCTTGTTTCCTTTCACAGTACCTTCAGCCCACCTAATGGCTTATCTGTATTGTATATACTATCGTGCTAGGCTCCCAGCTCCTCTACATATATATCTGCTGTCTCTGCAATGCTACGTAAAGGTCACTTGCTTCCAACTTCCACCTAGTTACTACTGTATCCATCTATCCAAGTAAGTCTGTGTAAGCTTGTACAGTCAACT
>UWZB01000131.1:22929-33435 GCA_900536885.1 Peniophora sp. CBMAI 1063
ACAATTGCAAGTGCAGTTCTCAACCTTTTCCTAACATCATAGCTGATCTAAGCTCCTATAGCCTAATACTATGAGCCCACCATAGGGATTACCCATTCTCATACCTAATTTTTCAATACAAGGAGTAGCATCGAAATTGATGGGATCATGTGAACTTTCCCACAAGGTGCCATATTGAGCAAGACTTGACATAGCACCTTGTGGGAAAGTTCACATGATCCCATCATTTTTCAAATCCTCCGGAGGTTGAGATACTGGCTCAAATATTAACAGGAGTATCATGCCAAGGTGGTTGACTGAAGAGATATACACATGTTTGAGGTAGAAGATGTGGACAAGATGATGAAATCATGTGAACTTTCCCACTGGTCACCGTGTCGCAACTTGCTTGACTCCATCACTAGTGGGAAAATTACTGTGATCCCATCATCTGGAGAAGGCTCTTTAAAATACTAGTTAGAGTATAGAGCATATAGTCTACTAGATTAGTAGAGATTTCATAGGAGTACATAGCTTACAGTATGCCAGGTCTGTGAGGGTATTGGTAGAGGTATACAGCTAACAGTAAGCCAGATATAGGCCGTATTTGTAGAGGTTTTTGTAAGAGTATGATGGCCATGGTATGCAGTATATCAGCTGGGTCTATTGGCAGGGGTATATAGCTTGCAGGATGCAGAGTCTAGCTTTGATCTACAGGGGTATTGGTAAAGGTATATAGCATATAGTATGCCAGATCTCCACAGGTATTGGTAAGGGAAATAGCTCACAGTAGACTTGGTTTGTAGAGGTTTTAATAGGAGGATATGGTTTATAGTATGCCAGGTCTGCAGGGGTATTAGTAGAGGTATATGGCTCATAGTATGTCATGTTCGTGAGAGTATTGGTAGGAGCATATAGCGTGTAGTATACCGGGTCTATCCTGAGTTTGTAAGAGTTTGGGTTGGGGGTGTTTAGCTTACAGTATGCCAGGTATCGGCCAGATAGGTAGGGGTATTGGTAGAGGTACACGGCCTACAGTATACCAGTCACTGGCTGGGTTTGTAGAAGTTTTGTAGAAGTATGAGGCCTACAAAGTTATAAGTCTGTCTTGGACTTGTGGTAGCTTTGGTAGGGGTATACAGCTTACAGTGTGCTGAGTCTACCGAAGTTCTATAGGGAAATTGGACAGAGTATACAGGTTAAAGTATGCTGGATATTGACTGGGTCTGTACAAAATTTGATAGGAGTATGCTGCCTACAGGATTCTAGTGACTGTAGTTTTTGACCAGAAGTTTGTAACACATAACACATCACAAAGTTCCAAACCAATTTCAGGTTCGGTAACAGGTGATGTATCCTGTTGTGAATCTATTTGCGTTACCTGGTGCTTGGGCCAAAGACACCGACAAGGCTTATCCGCATGTGTTGCCCTTTTTACAGAGTTAAATAAGTTCACAGTGACGGTTGTCAGGCCATAATAAACATCATTCAGCTGGACTTATGGACCGAATCTCAAATACTATATCAATTCAACCTTAAGTTCAGGCCGTTAGAGTGTTATGCGTTACGCGGTCCCAAGTTTATTTGGAAAGAGGTCTGCTGACTGCTGTGACACGTTACCGTAGTTCGGCCTGGGCCAACCAACCTGTGGGAAAGCCTTGCTATAGCTATGTTTTGGAGCTTTGAAATGACAAGAGTTCTTTGTGAGCAAGTTGGCGGAATTATCCTTGCCGCTAATGTACGTGACATCTACAAAACCTCATAAAATGACCTCATAGATATAATGATACTGGATATCAATGTGCTTTGAGTGTTTCTCAGTGATAGAGTTAGACGTGATGAATACAGTGCCTTGGTTGTCACTTGAGATCTCGATTGCTCCAAGATCATAACTGGTCTCACCAAAGAGCTGCTGAATCCACGCTACTTGATAAGAGCAATTGCTCAACACCATGTACTCAGCCTCCGTAGAGGAGTGCACAACTGTTTTCTGTGTGTGTGAAACCCAGAAGAACGAAGCACGAGCGAGTGATGGGAAATATCCAGTCTGTGATCGCTGGTGGCTTGGGTCAGAAGCCCAATCTGAGTTTGTCATAGCAAAGACGCCTTCACCTAATCTGCTATCAAATACAAGACAGTAATCCTTAGTGCTAACTGGATAGCAGCAAACATGGAGAGCTTTATCAAGATGCTCATCAGACGAGTTTGCAGCTTGTTGCAACAGTTTTGGGATGGTGAATACAATATCAGAATGTGTACCCAGCATGAAGTATATCAGTGACCCAATGACAGTCTAGAACCGGTGCCACAGAACTTTGTCTACTAGATCTTCATTTGGCAACCAGTAATATTCAGAGGGAAGAGGAGTGTCAACAGGTAGAGTGTTATTGAGCCCAACACGGTCAAGCACCTTCTCGAGGTAAGCAACTTGGTCTATCATAACCACATATGCCTGCCGAGTAATTCACATCTATAAGAATTCCTTTGCATCGCCAAGATCTCTACATTCCCATTTTTTGGCAAATACATTCTTGAACCGTTCTGCGAGTTTGCAGTCAATGCTGCAGAATAAGGCATCATCAACGTAGACTATGGTGATACAAGTTGAGCCTGTCTTTGTGTCAGTATAGATGCAAATTTCTTTATCAGAGTGCAGGTGTTTAAAGCCCAGCTTCTCTATGGATTTGGTCATGGTTTTCCACCATTTGAGTCCAGCCTGTTTTAGGCCATAGAGTGCACGTCTCAGTCGAATGACGAGATGCTCCTTGCTAGGGATTCTAAACCCTTGCGGCTGCTCTATGTAAATCTCCTTGTCGAGTTCAGCATACAAGTAAGCGTTGCAAACATTAAGATCTAGGATATGCATGTTTTCGAGTGCACAAAGCCCGAGGATGAGTCTTAGAGACTCGAATCATGCAATGGGTAAAAAGACTTGGTCAAAGTCAATGCCTTTGACCTGAGAGAAGCCCTTGGTAACAAGTCACACCTTTATATGACTGTCAGGCTTTTCGTCAAACACCCACCGGTTATGTAAAAACATGGTAGTTTGTTGGTCTGTGGATGTACTCGAAAGTACCATGCTTGCAATGAGCTCTCATCTCATCATACATAGTGGCTTTGATCTTCTCCTGAGCTACCTTAGACAGCTTCTGTATATCCCGCCATGTCAATTCATGTTAGTTCTTAATGTCTGTTGGCTGAGCCTCATCTAGAATTGCCTTAGTAACCAGGTAATTCATCAGCTTAACTCCTCCTTCCCACATAGCTGTGCCAGATAAACCTCATCAGCTTTTGGATCCTCGATAGAGTCGCGAGAAGGAGGTGGTGTAGAACTACGTTTGGAAATTTGTTCGGTGCCCTTAGGCATTCTGGGAGCTTGGGTGCCTGGCTTGGGCATCAGCTCATTGTCTCCAGAAGCTTTCCTCCAATCTGTGTGAGTATTACGTTGGGTATGGGTGGGCAGAGTGTCTCTATATATACTCCCAGGCTGTTTTGTTTGTGTCCGCTGCCGCTTTCCATGTCCCAGCTCCTCTACTGGAGGAGGTGTGGGTCTCCTAGGCAGTAGCAGCGGACTCGGACTACTTTATCAAGACAAAGCACGTAAGTGTCTGTGAGTTCTGACTGTTGTCTAAACTATCCAGCCTCCTGTGGGAAGGTTTGTTGGGAGGATGTAATGGAAAATCATTGTTATCATCATCAACCAGTGGTAGAGAAGAGACTTCTGAGGACTTCTTCCGCTTTGGGACTGGCAATGAGGCTGGCAGAGGGTACCAAGCCATCTGCTCCTTATCACAAGGAAACAGCTTCTCATCAAAGATTGCCTGAGTGGATGTGGAGAGCACGTTATTTGGGAGGCGCATAGACAACCAATTATTAGGGTTGCCGGGAGCGACACCTAAGTAGATTATCAACTCCGCTTCTAGTGACTGGGTGTTTTTGCATATTCTCTTAGGAATGTATACATATGCACCACAGCCAAAGCCCTGCAGCTTACTTATCCACAGAGCCTGACCAAAGAGCATCTCGTACGGCGTCAACTATTCAAGGTGGCGTACAGGTGTCCTATTGCATAGATGGACAGTGTGCTGGTTAGAGACACGGGGGGCAAGGACCACAGCCGTCTGAACAAAGCTGTTCAAGAGGCCGTTCAGCTGGCCATTTGTCTGCTGTTCACACAGATACCTCCAGCCGTGTGCATATATATCCCATTGCGTGGCAAGCAGTTCATCCTTTCTCGTTTTGTTTGCAGTCAAAAGTCCTTGACTAGATAGGTTTGTATACACCTTCATTATTTAGCACCACTACATTGGATGGCTATCTTGGAGTACGGAAGGTTCTGAGCCCTAGATATCAGTCGCTTTCACTCAAAAGGACTACCTACATGGGTGGACATACGACTTTGGTGCTGCCTCACAGCTATATGACAGCACATGGCAATGGCAAGTCACGGGCCACATGTGTGGTTGGTTAGCTGGTCATTTGAGATCCAAACACAATATTTAAATATACAATAGGAAGGCTGTATACTGCACTGTCCTTAGGGATAGTAGTCCAGCATCACTAACTTTGTGAATATGAGATAACCGTGCGGACTGCAAGTTTATGGGATTCACCGATATCCTGAGAATCTTTTGGCAACAACGTCATGCAAAGTATAGTAGGATTGGTTGATGCAAGTGGCCACACAAACAGCAGGCAAGCAGCCAGCTGAACGGCAGTTGAACGGCCTCTTGAACGGCTTTGTTTGAATGGCTGTGGTCCTTGCCCCCGTGAGAATTCCCACCAAGAAGGAGGGCAACGAGCTTGAAATCACAGAGTCTCTTCCTTCTCTGATATAGTGCATATAAATTGCTCTGTACAACCATTCTGCTAGTGAGCGGGCAGAGCACCAGTGATTGCCTCAATGCCCTTGTCACGGAGCATCTACAAGAACTTGTTTGCTACAAGATTGAGATTCCCAATCAGTTTGCCTCCTTGATCGGAGTACCAGCTTTGCACTTTGGCCTTGAATTTACTCTCAACTATAGAAAGGAAGTCTTTGGCGGTGTTAAGCGCATCTGACTTCCTTTTCAGAAGTGTAACCCATGCATAGGACATATGATCGTCGACAAAGACTATGGCATGCTTGAATTTATCATATGGCAGAGTTGAGAACTCTTTCAAGTTGGAATGAATGAGGTCGAACATATTGTCAGTGCGCTCTTTGCGGGCAGGAAATTCTTGTGCAGGTGTTTTATCCTTTGCGCATCCACTGCACACTGGGTTGTTGTCTGGGATGTTTATGTCCTCAGGGAAGCCAACAGTGTTCTTGTGCATTTGATGTAGAACATCGCACACAGTATGTCCCATATGGCAGTGCATGGTTTTATAGTCTAATGCATAGACCAGCTCATATTGAATGCTCTTAGTATAAGCAGACAAGGTGGGTAGAATGTAGTAATTCGGCCTAATAGGATCTGCGTCAAAGTGCAAGTAGATCTTCCCATTGCATATAGGCCATATCTGGGTGGCATTACCCTCAACAGTCATGCCTTGGTGCAGGAATTGACCGAGAGATAGTAGATGATCTGCGAGTCCTGGAACATGTCTAACCAGACCAACACAGACAGTTATAGAATGACCGTGAGAGTCCTATATGGAGAGCAAGATGGTACCCCATGCAATGATAGAGGAGTGACCACTATTTGCAGTTGTAATTGTGTGTAGCTCATGAATCTTTACATAGACAATAAAGTTGCTGGCATTAGGTGTGAAGTGTGATGTGCAATCTGAGTCAAACAACTACGAGTCGGAATGTGCATGGTTGTGTGCGTGTGCAGCTTTGTCTTTTCTTTTGCAAGAAGTACAAGCACTATATTTCAAACTATATGTACACAGGTATGCAGTCAAGTCCAGATCATTACAACCATATATGGAGCTATTGGGTGCCCTATACACCGCTTCCAAATCAACAGATGTGATAGAATCAGTGAATGCTGCAGTTGTAGTGTAAGCTTGGTTGCAAAGAAAAGTGGGACTGCCATACACTTTGCCTTTGCCCTTGCGGGACTAGAAGCCCGCAGACTGCGTGATCTCGTCGTCCAAGTCCATCTCCTTGCCAAAGGATGTTCTATCAGACATGTAGCCCTCAATGAACTCTTCTTCAATGAAGTTGTTGTCCTCAAAGTACCAAAGGAGGGTAGGCGTAGTACGATGGTGCTTGTTAACACGTGTATCTTTGATCTCTTTGTCGTTGCGGTCCTCAGTGCTGTAGGGTTCCTCATTGGAGAGGATATCATATACATCTAGAGTAACCTCACAGATGGATGCCTCAAGATGATTGATAGCACCATCTGGGATGCAAAGAGTTTCAGCGGTCCCAGAGACACCGAGTTGCTCTGCAAGCTTGACGGTCTTAGAGAGGATAGGATGGGAAGTGGTCTTCGAAGGCTTGTGAAGCGGTCCAGAAGAATACATACTCTTGAGAGAGAGACAAGGCTCCTCAGGGTTGTTTGCGGTGTTGAAGACACACAGCTCCGGGATGGTGTCACCGCCAACATGGACGTCTTTTAGTGAGTCGAAAAGCCCACAAAAATGCGAAATAAACTTACATGTTTTATTGGGGGTTTACAATTCGAAAACGATTTAAAAATTGGTTTTTATTTAATGATAACTTGTGTTATCAGAAGGGTATCCCTTTTTTATCCCTTTGTTATCTGATGAAAGGAATCCTTTATGCCAACTATTTTGTGCGGACAAAGGTATATCCTTTGTCAAACATTTATAGAAGCGCCCTTTTATCCCGTACAAAGTATAAACCATTTCCATGACAAAGGCAATAGAGAAAATATTATCACTTCTGAACCTCGGCTTCACCAGAGCCCACCAATGACGATGTGCATAGGGCCAGACTGCACAACCGACATGTTCTGTAAGCCCGTGTCTCAGCGAAATTGACGAATAGGGGAAGACGAGGAATACCATAGGCTGTACACTGACATAGTCAGGCGAATTCATTCTCTCCATCCCACCACGGATTTGACGGCCGAGCTCCGTCTCAAATTTAAGACCTGCACTCGGAGTGAGCTCATAGCACAGACGACTCGTGCACAAGACTTACCGCAAGACAATTCATCGCCCACGGGGCCAAGCCATATCACGGACCCCTCCGGTAGGTCACTTCGACCGCGCACGGGTACCCGAACTCCATTGACCTACTATACGTGAGCCAAATAGACAGTGTGCGAGGAGTGCAGATTCCTTACCCAAGTGCCATACGTAGACCGATCTTCGATTGTTGCAGTATGTGTGAGGCCATCCCAGGAGATGATTGCGTGACGGGGATCTATCGCGACCGTAGGTGAAGTTCAGATCCGTATCTCGACAGCGAGCCACGTACCGACAAGAACCTTGGAAGAATGGATCTTCACTGCAAGAGAGCGAGATTTGCCGCGCCCAACCAGGTGATCACCATGCTCTAGCCTCATGCCACTGCATTCGGCTGAGTCGAGGCTGTCGGCGCGAAGGGGTCGAACATAAGCAGGAAGGATAGTAAGAAGTTCGCTGTGCGAAGAAGATAGAGTCATCGACATGGCGCCGTCGCGGTGAGGGAAGGGAACGAACGGAGATCTTGGGCACGCAAGCAGCTTTTGATGAGCAACGGCAGTTACAGCAGCAGCCACTAGCCTCAAAGGGCCTAGCCATACACTCCCGGTTCTATCTGCCAGAGAGTACCGTGCTAGCGCATAGATTGGAATGCGACAGGCCGACAGTTCACACGCAAGACCAACATGAGGCAGGCACGAGCAATCATAGACTATGTATCAGTGACGAAGGTCGCAGCGGAGAACCGTTGAGGGTGGGCTGAGAGCGTTGCGTATACGTAGAGTTTGACAGACTGTGTTACAAGTGGGGATGACGGTACGAGGCAAACTTCGCAGCTCCCAGTTCGCTATGCCAAGCCCACGTTGAGAGATCATTCCGGTCCGGGGTCGGGCCCAGTACGCGCGCTGAAGCCGCATAGGCAGCGAGTTGTCGCACGCCATCGTGACGCCCGCCACTGTGCGCCTTCGGTCTTCGATCTCTATTGGCGCAGGCCTGTCATACTTCATAGCCGAGCCCATTACTACCGACACGAAGTATCGCTATCATTTCCTTATCGGTTCTTTGCCAGTCAAGCTTCCATCGACGCTTTGCCGGTGCAGCTGTATCCGCTCACCACGAGCTGGTTTGTGTTGCATGCTGGTTTTGTCTTTCCGCTTGTGGCTACATGGATGCTGCTGCATCAGATATGTCACGTCGAGATTGCAACATGCGTGTAAACCGCATGTCTCTGATATCCGGGCATTATATGTACTAACCCTCGGGAGGGCAGACAGCCCTTCGTAACCTAAATCCAAGAGCCGCCTCGAGGTACTCTCATCTTGTATGTCTTCTCGTACTCTCATCGCGTCTCCTCTGTCTCTCTCTCCGGATCTTACAGCCGTGGTCATGTCTGGTTCACCCGATGGCAATGTTTGGTCCCTATCGCGAGAGCTGGAGGTCAGCCCCAATTGACCTGTGTGTCTGTTATGCAACCGACTGACGATTTGCTAGGCCATTGAACTCAAGCATGATGCAATTCTACGACAAGCGCGTGTCCTGAACGATGCATCTGCGCCTCTTGCTTTTCTCCAAGCTCTCTACGGCGCCGGTTGTGGTATTGGCCACCTGGCTGAGCGCATCTCTTTCCAAGACATCGTTCGACTCTGGGAACTGCTGCGTCTGCGCCGTCAGACCGGCCGCTTACTGTTGTCATCCACGCTCACCATGTCGCCCATCGAGGCCGATACCGTTCAAGTCAAACTACAGAACGGGACACTCGTCATCTGCGCACAGTACGGGCGGTCCTCGGATCACTCTGCGAGGGTGTTCTACGTCTTTCCACGCCTACCGTCTGGAGACGTCGATCTGGATCTGTACAACATGACACCCACTTTCATAAGACCTGCTGTTCAACGTTTCGCGTTCTCCGGCTCTGAGAGCCTCATCGCGACTCTCGAGGTACGCCCGCAGATAGTTGCTATCAATTCTTTCATTGAAGTATTCATAGAACGAGTCATCATCTTACGCAATATATCTGATGTACCACGCGGCACTTCCTCGCTCTCGACTTCCCATTCCTGCTGCATGGAGAGTGGGACAAGCAGATGTCCGCTCCGATATGTGCCGCCTCTACCTCCTATACTCCCTTCTCGCCCTGTTTCTTACCAATCCCGCGCGCCTCATCATCTGGAACTGGAAAACAGGCGTGGTTCTCCTCGTGAGCGTGATGGCTTCCACATCCACTTCGCAGCTAACAATAACACTTTACAGGTCGCCCAGGATCATGAACTAGGCCACGTCATAGGCTTCGCCTTTCTCACTTCGCAATCATTCATGCTTGTTCGGAACGACGGCATCTCCGTGTACTGTGTTCCTGAGTCGCCGGCCCCTCTCTCACAACTTGAATGCTCCTGGCTTGGACTTCCGATACTTCACGAAAGTGCCGAAGTCTGCTCTGTGAAGCTACATACTTCTGAGGGAGACCCTGGTACTCGTTCCGAAATTACGCTGCGAGAGCGCATGTGTGTTCTGATGGTTACGGTCACGAACGTTGAAACCCATGAGACGCGCGAGATCGTCATATTCGCGAAATCGGCCTCTATTCTCGATGCATGTCGTCACATGCCTCAGTCTCGCGAGCGGGTATGGGACGATTGGGGACCTCAATATTGCCGTGCGCTTCATCTTGAAGGCTACTTGCGTCTCTCGGTCGGGTATGTCACATTACTCGTTTGACGATGCTGGGTTTTCACAATGCTACACAGCGGTGTCAGAGGCTTACGTGCTGTACTTCAGCAATGGCTTTTCCCACCTGGGTCGACATACGACGAAGCGGTGGATGCGCGCCTGATCATATTTGATTTCGGCGATGTACAAAGTCTCTCGGGCATAGAGGACATTCTTCCTGGGACCGCGGGTGCCAACCGTGGCGCCGTCCGTAGAGCGTCAAGCTTGGAGTTACCTGGTCTCTTCAAGAACACCGTCACTATGCAAGTTGCCTTTGCGTACGTCATAACGGATCCTACACGCTACTACGGGATCCACACCTGCCCGAATGAGGTGCTACTAGATGATCGCCGGCTGGTGAAAGTATTCTCGACTTATGACGAAATGCAGCAAGCAGTGAGTGCACGTGTTAATTGTTGGAATCATGGGACACTGACGACGCCGATTCGGCAGGTCGAATTGGAAGTCTTTGATGCGTAGAGTCAGCCCCGTGTACCTACTCGTATCATCTATATCATGTAACTTCCTCCTCTAACTCCATCATGTACTATACACATAGGCGAAAAGTGGTTGCCTGATGCGGCGAAGGTCATTGCAATGAATGTACTCGTAGCCTTCGAACTTCGGCATTGGAATAGCGTACTGAATTCAAGGTGGATTGGTTCCTTTGTTGTACAACATCCGGGCTTCAACGCGCACAGTATATACAAATGGAAGCGAATCATGAAGGAGCGAAGT
>UWZB01000131.1:33467-59359 GCA_900536885.1 Peniophora sp. CBMAI 1063
AGTCGTGAAGGAGCGGAGGGAAGTAAGCTAGAGAATGTCCTGACCGCAGGTAGAGCACTAATTGGGCCGATGTAGTATCAAGGCGAACTCAGACGAAAAACGAAGCAAACCGTAGCGACTAATAACCGAGCAACCCGAAGCGGTTGACGCATGTAAACGGCGCATCTATCTGACTACCCTTAATCTCAAATATAACCATTTCCAGAGGTACCGAGCAAGGTGAAGAGGGTATCGCGATGTCAGATGAGCTAGCCGTTTCGTCCGCCCACTCGCTCAGTAGCACGGGGATCGTATTGTCCATGTCTCCATCCAAGAGCGGAACCAAATGGGAGGCAAAAAGTCCGTTGGAAGTAAGGCAGGATGACGGTAGTAGACTGCGATGGTCGTTGGATATCAGGCCCCAAAGGCGAAAGCCTGCGGGTACACCGACTCGTGCGCGTAGTAGGGCGCTGCTTGTGAAGACAACAGTGGCGGACACGATCTGGTGCGGCTCCGGCAATCGGATAGCGACTGTTCCCTGTGCGCCAACGAACGGCCAACAGGTTATGGCAGATGTACTTGTGGAGATGGTTGAGTTGGGCGAGGAGGAGAGTGTAAACTCGGGTTGGAAGATGGATTCCATTGTCTTGCGGTACAGACGAGCAGGCCACGGTTCGATTATCTGATAGGTCGGCGAAGTTAACGGCGTTATTATGGATGCTCCAGAGCGTATGGCCGCGAGGTCTCGTAATTCGTGTGATTCCTCGAATGTGATTCGCGGAGTGTCAGATGCAGCGAGATTGAGTATATCGGGCAGCCTTCGAGCAAGATCTTGCAGCGCGGATACGGAATACTGGAGAGCGATCCGGGCGCGAAGAGGGAGAAGGACATCCGAGCAGTGGTACATCCGCGAGAGCGCAATGCCGACAATGAGCAAGAGGATTAAGAGGACCATACAGCGTGTACCAGGCTAAGAGTCCACGTGAGATCGCAAGTGGAGGAGTGAGGCAACGACGACGTACAAGGACATGCCATGCATTCATCTGCATACGTTTCGCTCCTGCTACCGATATATGCTATAGAACAATGTCAGTCATTGACAAACGACGACGAGCAGTGTACGCGCACCTCACGTTGACGCGCGGCGACGCGATCAACGTTATTCGTCCCCACGTTCGACGCTATGGTAGACGTCTTCTCCGGGATATAACTCGCGTTCTCTTGTACGAATCTCCTTCGTCGAGAGCCAGGTGGTGGTTGATTGCCATGCGAGTCCATCAATGGGAAGATGAAGTTGGTCTGACGACCGTTCTTGGGTAGGTGCCGATGAAAGCAGGAGCGAAGCCTGAGAGGCGCGCTTGCTCGCTCAAAACGTGTGATGACCTGTTTGACGGCAGCAGTAGTGCCCAAACTCTCATTCGATTGAGATACGCTCTAAATCATACAAAGGTAGGAGCGCGAAGGGAGTACCAAGGCTACAAGTACAATACGTAGACCAGAAACCCGTCACATGTCTGCCTGTCCGTAAGTTGCAGGTGGGCGTTTGCCGGTATCAAGGTATAAGTCTAACAACTTGAGTTCTTGATCACTGATACGGAGGGTTCGCCAGTCAGAGACGGGGCCAGTCTCGCGTAGCAGCCCAAGAACCCTCGCCGCCCTTCTGTTTACAAAGATCAGGATCCATGTCACCTCAAGCGACGCAAAGAAAACGTACATGCGGAGCTTGAAAGGGAATTCCAGTGAGACTTCCAGTTGCAGATTGAGAGATTCGCGACGCTCTGGGGCCTGAGCTGCGAGCCAGTCCTTGTCATAAAAGTTGACAGGTAGTCCAGCAAGCGGGTTCTGAGATTTGCTCGGGATATCATGGCCGGGGATGCGCTCGCGCAACCAGTTCCCGGGCGCCGTGCGATGTTGACCCCCTTCGTCAAATTTATCCCCGATGTGCAGAAGGTCCATCGAGCGCAAGTACCGGCGTGTCTTGCGTGACTTCCATACGTCTTCCACAATGCTGTACCTGGGCGTGGTAGACAGATGATCTTCTTCGTCATCGCTGTGAAGTGCCGACTTCGGACCTGCCCAACCGACTACATGGCCAACAGGAGCAAGCTCTTCGTGCTTGCTGGCAGTCGTGAGACGTAGGTTGCCGAGCTGGCAGGGGTGTCAGATGCAGTGTACGGATGACTGCGAATCTCCGACTTACCGTTTCATGGCGCTGAACTCTATTGGACCGATCTCTATTGGCTTGACGCGCTGCATCGTTGCCGAGGTTGATTGAGACGTAGTGTGATCTTAGGGTGCCGTCATGATATCTCTTGAACCATGCCAACGTCGTCTGCCTCTCTTGTACAACAATTGCACCCTCCCCGATGAGTATATCAGTGAGAACAAGCCCCGCCCTGGAATTCCACGGTGCCCCGGATCTGGTTCTCGGGTCAACGCGCCAGTTGTCCTTGGAAGGACCACCGATTTGGTGTGACTGAAACGCCGCGATTTCGGCCGCCGTAGGGATCTTGTGCGAAGGGAATGGCACCTTGTTGTTTTCGCGGTCCAGTAGTCGTAGAACAAGGATACGGAGATCAGCCTGTACAGCATGAGTGAGGGGGTTTGTTATCGACACCATGATCCACTCACGCGTTTGATATTAACGTCTTTACCGCGAGGTTGAGCTGCCGGCTTCGGAGAAGAAAGTTTATGGGCTTTAAGAATAGCCCTTCGCACAGTGTCTCCTTGCTTTCGTCCGTTGTGACGTGCACCAGAACCAAAAGCCGCCCGGAATGCGTCAAACTCTTCTCTAGTGACCTGCGTGATTGTGAGTTGTGTATACCGGCACGATATACGTTAGAGCTCACGAATTCTGGTGCGGACGCATGAGTCGCCTGAGGCTGTGACGGTCTGGCGGTTGGCGGTGACTGCGAAGCCGGGTCCGAGTCACGTCCGGCCGGTTGGTCGGTCGCGGGTTGGGACTCTATAGCGAGAGTTAGTGGAGGGTAATCGTGTCATACTGAGAACATGCATACCGTCTTCCGCCTCTGACATCTCTACATCTCGGTGTTCTCGCATCTCGGGCGATGAAGGGCGGTGGCTGGACACGGGCGACGCTTGCCCTTCGGACTGTAACTCATCAAAGAGATCGCCGGGATTGTCGGGTGGTCTAGTCATGGGCGTAGGCCGAGATGCGTTCGGTGTCCCTGCGCCGCCTGTACGATCACGATGAGAGGGGGCAGCTGTAGAGGCGGGCGAAGGCTGGTTGGCTTGTGATGTGCGCCCTGCAGCGTCTTGCTGATCTTGGACTTCGGGTGACAATGGGCGGTCGCGAGACGCGGATGACGCTTGCCCTTCTTCTGACTGTAACTCATCGAAAAGATCGCCGGGATTGTCGGGTGGTCTAGTCATGGGCGTGGGCCGGGCTGCCTTCGGTGTTGCTGCGCCACCTGTACGGCCATGATGAGGGGAAGCAGGTGTAGGGGCAGGTGTAGGCCGGGATGCCCTTGGCGCCGCTGCTGCACCACCTGTACGATCACGGCGAGGAGGAGCGGCTGTAGGGGTATGCGGGAGCTGGTTGACTTGTGGAGAGCGGGCTGGTGTGGCAGGTGCTCGTGTAGGGCGGCGCGGTGATCGTGCGGGCAATGGTGACGGTTGACGGGAAGGTCTTCGTGGAGGCGAGGGTGGCGGCGGCGGATGCGACGATGGATCACGACTTTGAGCAGGCGGTGAGCGACCCTGGTGCATCTGTGCCATAGGATTGGCGGTAGTCGGCATGGGATGTGTCTCGGGCGCCGGTGAACGGTAGATGGGTGGGGCGAGGTTGGCGCGCAGATCCGGCGAAGATGGGCGTTGCGTTGTAGCCGGCTTGCCCTGAGAATGCTTTGGTAAGAGATTGACAGGATAATATGCCAGACGTACCATGTTTGTGATCAAGGAGATCGCTGCGGCAAAGTCTTGAGGCCGGCCTTGTACCAGTATCTCAATCCCTCCGGCGAGAGGCGTGACAATGCAACGAGTCCTGACGTATAAAGCCAACGCCGCCTTCAAGTCGAAAGCAGACCAGTGCTCCCCTACAGCTGGTAACTTGATGGGAATGAATGACTCAAACTCCTTCAGGACGGTTTGAATAAGCTCGATGGCGCGTTTGACGCGCTCACGGTCCCCGGTGACGAGCAGTAATGAGTCTCGGCGTGTCAATTGAACTCCTGCTGTACGAACACGTTCGTCGAGGGCGATGAAATGATGAAGACTGTCCGGAGCTGTCAAACTTTCCGTGACATCAACGACCGGCGGTTTGGGTTGAGCCGTAGGTTGAGGAGGTTGCGCATGACTAGGGCGAAGGGCTGAACTACGGCGTCGAGGACTGGCGGTTTGTGGTGCCATAGGTGGCGGCGATTGGCCCTGAGCAGTGGGTGCAGGATCTGTCCTCGGGCGGGAAGTCGCGAAAGCCGGGGGCGGCGATGAGCGGCGTGGTGTTGGGGAATGTGGGGATAACGGAGTCTTCGTGGCCTGGTTGTGACGATGCCCCTGAGGCCTCCCCGGAGAGCGGGGAGGTGGCGGCGGCGGCGGAGGCGTAGGGGAATGTATTGGAGAGTGTTGTTGTTGTAGGCGCCGATAAGCCTGCTGCCCAGCATAGGGCGCATCGCAATTAAACGCTGGTGGACTCGACGGCCGCGGCGGAGACGCTATGAAAAGAAGTGTATCAGTTATTCGAGCTCATTCAACTATTTCAGGGTTGGATGGCATACTAGATTCACGACGGCCAAGATTATCAGATGAAATGCGTGATCCGCTCGAGGGCTGCGCGGCTGTGGACGGTTGTGTGGGCTGCGTGGCCGCCGAAGGTTCTGAAGGGGGCCGTCGTTCACGCACTTCTGGCTGACTGAGTTCGCTAGCTCGCCGTGGCCTATAACCCGCAAAAGGGCTCAAAAGCGCCATTAACATGCGCGCGAGGACTCTTGTTTGATCTGCCTGCATGCCTAAGAAAGCAAGCAGATCCACCCAGCGGTCCAGCTCTGGTATCTGCGGAAGTCGGGTTAAGAAGGGTACCTAAAATATCAAGATAGCTCACGAACGTTTGAAAGATCCCCGCCCGGGCCAATCAATGCACCCATGTAGCTGAAGACGTCGAGTTCTTTGCCATTGACAGACAAAACTCCAACTCCGCTACCGAGAGGAAGATGCCGCCATTGAGAAGACAGAGCGTCGTATCCTGGAGTGTCCACGCCAGTGAATCGGCCGGGTAATGGTTGACCGCGCTGCAGGTGTGCCTGTGCAACTACGTCCCAGAATTGGCGCCGCTGCGTTTGAAACTGGTGTTCGGCATCCTTCTCCTTCGCGGCGATGCGATCCGCGATCTCTTTCTCCTTCGCGGCGATGCGCCTAGCAATCTCTGCATCATGCTCGCGTTGCATTCGTTCTACACGCTCACGCTCGTCGCGTTCCTGCTCGATGCGCTCCTGCTCGATGCGCTCGCGCTCGACCCGCTCCTGCTCAACACGCTCCTGCTCGGCGCGCTCCTGCTCGATGCGCTCCTGCTCAACACGCTCCTGCTCGATGCGCTCCTGCTCTGCGCACTCCTGCTCAATGCGCTCAAGCTCTGAGCGTTCCTGCTCCGAAGGCTCACGCTCTACGCGTTCCTGTTCTTCCCGTTCCCGTTCCTCCCGTTCCCTCCGCGCAGCGTCACCCGCGACGCCTTGAGACTCAGCCGCGTCGCGTTGCAATCCTTCCTCGCGCCCTTCCCGTGCCACATCTTCCGTGTTGCGCGTAGGCTCGACAGCGGCGTCGCTTTCGCGTCCAGTCCGTTCCTCAGGTACTTGCCGTATCTGCTCCGCGCGATGTTGCCGGGATACGAAGACGTCTTCTGAAGCAGCGTTAAAGGAAGTTGCGACGCCCGGTCCCGTCGAGACCTCTGTGAGCGTAGTTTCCGCCGGATCCCGCTCGTGATTCGGCTCGTCGTATACTTGCTCATTGCCGTTATCGGCATCAGCACCGATGTCCGCGTCCAGCGAGGGGTCATCGTTCTTCGTATGATGTGTAGATGTGCGCTCGTGAGCTGGCCTTCGCTGTTGCGATTGGCGGTTACGAAGCTTGGAGCGCATGAATGCAGCCGGATACCCGTCTTCGTCTTCTACGCGTCGGGCCATAGGTCGCTGGGAGCCAGGAGGAGCATATGGATGAGGCCGGCGCGCGTCTTTATCTAGAAGAACGCGTTGACGTGGTGGCAGGATGCCGGGACTACCGCGCGGGTCGTGAGCCGCACTTGACCCAGGAGGTACGCTTGTAACTTCTGAAGCGGCGGGGGGCTCGTTCGGAGGCGGCGGAGTATGTTGATCGTCCGGTGACTCCTCCGTCGGAGGCAACCCGGAGCTACCGCGCGGGCTGTGAGGAGCTGCACTGGGCCCAGGATGTACGCTCGGAGCTTCTGAGGTGGTGGAGGTCTCGTTCGTCGGCGACGAAGTATGTTGATCGTCTAGAGGAACACCCGTCGGATCGCCCGTTGATGGAGAGCCCTGCGCGGGGAGATGCTGACCAATGAATGTCAGTCCAGATGCCGACATTGAAAAAGCAAGACCGGCTACGTACTGTATCTGTCGCAGCAGGAACCCCAGATGACGAGGACAACGAGGATGCGGGCGAACCCGTAACATTGGCAGGATCCATCGAGTCCTCCTTGTTGGGCTGGATTCATATTAGTAGACGATATCAACAAAGAGAGAGTCGTGCTCACAAGAGAAGGTGAAGCGGCTTCGGAACAGACGGGTACGGTTGCAGAAACAGATGGTATGCCGGGAGGGTCATCAACCTGAAGGAGCGGTAAGTCAGACCACGAAAACGGGACAACAAGTCGGTGCGCTTACCTGGGCTTGTGCAGTCTCCTTCGACTCCTGAGACAAAGTAGCCGCGCTCGCGTCCGGGCCCAACATGAAGTGCAAGTCCTCTGCCCGAAAACCACCAGTCGAACTGAACCTACAGACATATGTTAAAGGCTGATACCGGAAGAGCCAATAGAGTTGCTTACTTCCGATCATAACCCGAGCGCTCTTTCAGAGCGGGATCCGAATATCCAGTGACGAGATGGCGTCGCTCGCGCTTCTTGTGGACATGCGCAGTGCTGATCTTGTGCAGAGTTTTCGTAGCACGAAAGGACTGAGATCCGTCGGGATTGGTCACAGCAAGGGGAAACGCGAAGTCGTCACTATCGACACTGCGCGCGCTTCCACTTGATTGAGAGGCAGCGGCATCGTCGCCGGATTCGCGATCTTCTACGTCTTTGCGCTTCACTACACAGGCGCGCTATCAGCTAGGTTTCAACCTGAAGGCGGGGGAGGCGGCGTACTTATTCTACACGAACCGGGGAGATGGTTGACGAACTTCGACACACATGAGAGCTTTATCTATACGGGTAGCGTAGTGCAGAAATCGACTAAGAGACAAAGCAACATAACACCGCATGTTGATCTCGAGGTCAGGAGGTGAACGTAGGGACAAAGCAATGTTCAACACGTGTCACTTCCTTTGTGTTTCGTGTGCCTTCATCACGCATGTGATTCATCTTTGCCTGTGTGTTAACCCAGTTCGGGCCCATCGCAGATCTGATATGATCATCAGTAGAGACTTCAAGTCACGTTGCATCTTCGTCATCCTATTAGCGCTAGCCTTCGGAAGAGCCTTCCGCGCGAGAATCATCTGTGCGAGATGGCGCGCGGCGCGAAGAGAACTCTGACTTGAACTGCCACTACGCAGTACGCCGCCGCCGCTACGCTTTTCTACCTGCCGACGTGACTACAACATGGTATCCGTGACTGGAGCTTGTCTTGTCTGTGACTGCGCTTTGCTTTGTTTGTGACTATGCTGTGCCGTTACACCTGTGCCTTTATCTATGATCACGGGTGCTACCTTTCCCATCGCTAGCGTGGTGCCTTTGTTCATCTTTCTTTCTCCTTTCTTCATACTGAATAGGCCTAGCGTGGCCCCTCAGGCTCACACGGGACGAATATAAGAACACCCCTTTACTCGGCATTGCGCTTCGCCACAGTGCGCCTCGTTATCATGTCTTCTCCCACCTCTCAGAGCTTCGATACCTCCCACACCCTGGACGAGGAACGTGAGAGCGTATACATTGCGGATGGCACTCTTGCTCTTGGCTTCATCGCGCCGCCACTCGTCGACACCCAACGCCAACACCCTTCCGTCCTGGATCCTGATCTTACGGACAAGCTCCGAGCGTTTGGTGCGTGTCCAGCTTACTATCAAGATGTTCGGCCTGCTGAGCGCTCTGTCAGTTCATCGACTCGTGAAGAATGAAATGGACAAACTCGAAGGTCAGGTCGAAGCCACGAGAAAGACGGTACAGGGCGAATTGAGTGATACGGTTGAGATGTTAGAGCATCGCTGTGCTGACCGATTTACCAGGAATGGCAAGTCAATAGACGCTGTCATGACAGGTATAGACAAGTCCGATGAGCTGAATCAGTCGAGGTTTGCGGCCATCGAGGATTCGGTGGCCTCGTTTCGTCGTAAACTTGAACTCGTGGTCAGCGACTTGGGAGTGCAAGCTGAGCGTGAGCTCATTCTCATCGTAGAGTGTGTTCAGGGAGTCCTGACGTCTTTCAAACAGTTAATATACACGATAGTGAAGCACCGACTACCCCTGCGCCGTCTACAATCACCAACGGAGAAGGTTATCCCGGAGCGCAAACGACCTACAACCGTGTGTCTAGTTCAACCCTCGTATACGCCGATATTCACATACCGTGACAGATTCGCAAGTAGACCTTGCATCTCTGTGGTCTATCGTCGCGGAGCTGGCAGAACGTCAGGGTGAAGATCGCAGTGCGTTGTTACGGGCTCACGATCTACCCGATGAGGGTCATTACTGATGTTTTCTTCAGCGGCTTTCTCCGAAGAAATCGTTGGACTGTCGCGCGACATGGCACGCTTATTCGAACGATTTCAGGAATTCGAGACCAGCTTGCCGCCTACGCCAAGCCCAGACAATTCAGAAGGCATAGGCGCTCGCATGACTAGCGCCAATGAGGACCTGCTCAGCACCGCGAATGATGTCGCAGGCGTGCCTCAGTCTGTCCTCGACGTTGCCGGAGCGCGCACCCTAACGGCACCTTCGCCAGCCATGTCGCAACATACTGCACGCCTCGATAGTGTGCTCCCCTCCGTGACCGTCACGCCCGTTCGTCCGTTCCTTCCTTTCCCACCTTCCTTGCTGATAGTACAATAGGTCGTCGACGGATATACCTTCGCCAGGGCGGCCGCCTACACACCGATACTGGGCATTGATATTGAGCTCTTGCTCTCGTGGACGCTCTGTCTCTCGTCTGCGTTATCTCCGCTTCGACCGCGCGTGAAGCGGGCGACCTGTGGTCTTATGCTCCTGACTGCGATTATGTTCCTGTATCGCATGACGAGCTCCTCTGACATGCCTGTCAATGTACAGGTAGTTCGGTCTATCTCTCTTTGGCTGAGGATTGCGCGGACAATCCTGGCGGTGATTGCGACTCGGGTATACGTCACATTCGGTTTATGTTTCCCTTGATGTTATTACGGACTGCTGCACGTTTGGGATGTACTGAGTAGTCTTCGATATCTACTATTGCGATTCAAATACAATCAGATGCAAGCGCATAGTAGTACATGATGATGTTCGAAGTGGAAAGGAATAAGACATTGCTGCACCGGCGCGTAGTCTTTGAGTTGTGCGCCACGACGTCTTGCACCGAGCGTAAATGGTTCGATCACTACGTCGAACTCGTCAACAACGTGATGTTTTGGGAACAACTGAACTCACCCTATCGCATGCCAAACCAAGGGTAACACCACCCTCTATTCCATCCCACTGATCCCACTGTATTGCGCAACAGTGGAACAAGATCTCCTCGACGGGAACGACGAGAGCTTCATCTTCGGGCTCGGAATGAGACAGCTGTCCTTTGATAAGAGGCCATTCGCGGTAGTGATCGTGGCGGGCCTCAGCCTCAGAAAGTGCGACGTAAGTCTGGACTACGGCATAGTCGCGTTGAAGGTAATTCGACCCAAACAAGTCGAAACCGTGCGTAAAGAGGCGCTGGATCTTGGCGAGTCTCCAATTGCCGGGGAGCCCACTTTCAATAGCCACGAAGCAATCCGGAGGCTCGGTGCTATAGGTCACCGAGCCAACTGTGACTTGCTTGCGTTCAATCGGACGAAGAAGGGACGGCTCGAGCGTCACCCTGAACTTGCGATAGACTGAGTCGGCGAGTTGATTCAGTATCCGTGACACGAACACAGACGCCCCGAATCTCCTACTGGGCTTAGGAGGTGTCGGTGCGAGGTCGTCGGGAGCCGATGCCAGGATATCGTTCAGCATTGTACCTCTGTTGTCGCCCTCGAGTAACGACGCGAAGACGGGTTCGAGATCTTGCAAGTCGTCGCCGAGACCACCGTCGAAGACTAGAGCGCGCAAGCGCTGCTGAACTAGAAGCCGGTCAAACATGGTGATATCGAGATCCCCTAGAGAGATAAGACCAGTAATTAGCTGTTGATCCATCAATGCGGTCTCAGACAAAGACATACATTCGTGGTTGTTAGTGTTGATCGATTGGAACAGAAAGTTCCAGAGCTCGAATACGAAGCAGCGCCAGGCATGCGTCGGGCCGAGGTTCAGGAAGAAGTTTGGGAGGTGCAGAGAGAGATGTTGATTCGAGACGAGATCGACGCCGGGGAAAAGAATGCGGAGGCCTTGCAGCCACGCCAGCATATGCTCCATATACAACTTAGCGACCTTGCGCGACATCTTGCGAGAGCATGCGAGTTTTGTAGCCACCGCGAGGTGCATGAAGTTGTCAAGCATCTGGCGTTCTCGAGTATCCTTGCCGTACCCGCCCCAGAGCCGTACCATCGTGACTACGAGGTTGACCGTTACAAAAACTCTCCAGTCATCTGCAGACGCCTTCCGATGCTGGCCGTCACCCATGTGGGAGGGTGCTCTGCCGAGCCAGCCCGGCATGACGATACGTAGCATGTCGTCCCAGACCTGCCAGAGACGCTCTTTCCCGAGGACGGATGATTTCTGACGGTGGGAACCCGGGAGCGTCTTCTGTGCCTCTGAGAAACGTTGCGCGTTGGCGTCGTCGTCGTCATCGAGTAGGTCCCCTTTGACGTCCACGATGCCATGCTTGTAGCGCTGTTCCGCATATGAAGAGGCCGCTTTGGTATGGGATCATGCTCAAGACTCACCAGGTTGGATAGGCGATTGATGAGCTGGGTCTTCGTCATACCGTGCAACAGAGCACGATCAGAGTCATGAGGAGCAAGATTTTCCTTCTGCACGAGATAAGCGGTGAGAACGCGCTTATTGAACGTCTTGAACTCTTCCTTGTCGGGTGCACACTGGAAAAACTCCTCAACAGACCTCAGCTCTGCGGGATGAGCTTGAAGCTCTAAGATCTCGAGGGCAGTGCGCGGAGTCTCGTCGACGGTCACCGTGCCCAGGCGCACACCATTCTCATCGAACCAGCCCTGATGGATGCGCTGTCAAAATCAACTCAGGTATCGACACAGCCGCTGATATGGGGATAACATACGTATTGTACCAGCGCCTCGAGGTATGGTGCCTTTGAGTTCTTGCTTGGACCGTGGAGCTTGGGTTTGGGCACGTTATATCGTTCCACCAGAGCCTGCAAGTGGTCGAGGCGCATCTCCTTCAGCTCTTCAAACGGGGACGACCTGACGTGACGCCAAAGCTCGTCAAGGATCGCCTCATGAGGGGTCAGACGGACCGCGTCCGAGAAAGTGCCGTCTCCGTCGTCGCGGGAGGCTGACATGCCCCACCACGTGCGTAGGAAGCGCTTGAGGTTACCCTCGAACAGTTGATGCATGATATCAATGACGGTGAAGCGTGCTGGATTCCAGTAAGGCAGCTCCAAGAGAGCAGAGTAGCGGACGCCAGCCTCGTCATAAATCTTGCCCTGCTCGTTCGAGGACCGCGCGTCCTTCCACCGCCGGGCACAGTCCATGTGATGTTCGTAATTCCGTTGTGGCCACGTCTTCATGTTCAGATTACCGCGGTCCGAGAGAGCCAGTTTGCAGTATGGACAGAACCACTTATGTCCCGCACCCCCGAAGCCGGATACCTGGCGCGCCGCAGGCGTGTCGCATATGACGAGGAACAACGCCAGTAAGATGAGAACACCAGGTTCGCGAAGAGGAACACGGGAGAACCTAACGCGTAGCTGCCAGAACTCGAGTAGCATATCCACGAGCAACGCGAGGACGTGATTGATGTTGTCCTTGACCGGCTCTTTAGGACCCGGAATGATGCCGACGAGGAACATGTTCTCAACCCGGTAGCGCAGATGAGGCGGAAGATTGAGGCATGTCATGTACATCGCCGTCGAAGTGTACTTTCGCCCGGCTTCCTTCATCTGAAACGGGTTGAAGCCATCCACGTTGAGGGCAAATAGTAGACGGATCTCCCCCGACTGAGCCTTCAGAAACGGTTGGCCGTCAGGACCGACGAATGAAGTCACCTCGTAGGCGTTGAAGATATCAGTCATCTCGGCCTGCGGGTCGGCCTCTTGTATGAGAGACTTGACGATGTTCGGCCGGCATAAGAACCAAGCGAGCCATGCCTTCATATCTTGGATAAGAATCCGTCGAACAGGGTACGTCCAAATGCGTCCGTGTAAGTTGCGCCGGTGGGTGAGCGCTTCGCCACAAGGCCGACTGCCATTGAAGGGTGCCGTGGTGCACAACTCCGGGTAGGAATCGGGGCCCTGCTCGTGGTAACATGCCGTACAAGATGGGCATATCACGTATGGGGTGTACTTGACGGTGGAACGCAAGCGCAGTCTCTTCACTGCCGTCCGCGGATCGATGGGTATGTCAGATGTTCGTGTCTGAGCCTCCTCGCGAGAGAGGCCCGTAGTCTTCAGAGTCAACGTCGACATGAACACCATGCTCCGTGTCAGAAAGCGGCAGTGATCCTCCGACAACCCGAGCAATAGCAGTGCTGCAACAGCGACGATACAGACTGTCGCGGCGAGCGGCGACAGGTCTTTGACCGGGTCCTGCGTGAAGGGTGCGGTGTCGAACACCGTATGGCCTTGTGCGCGCTCGGCAGCGGCGGCAGCAGACGCTGCTTCCAGTGCGGTAGCCTGCATGAAGTATATCTGGCCGAGCCGATCTGCCAAAGCCACGAACTGTGCTTCGATGTCCTGCAGCAGGGAATCCTTCTCCTTCAACGCCGTTGGCCACTCATCGGCGTATATAGCCTCCACCTTCTCGCTGAGCTGGTGTAGAAACTCGAGGTGTCTGAAGAACGGCGCATTTGAGGTGGCAGAGGGATCCAGCCGCTCCGGATCTACCTCATCTGGCCGGGTATCCATCCTAGGCTCTTCGATGAAAGCGTAGTCTTTCGGCGTCATCTGATCGATCTTGGGAGTCCATGAGAGTTCTTCTCGAAGAGCACGCAGCTCACGAAGGCGGCGAGACTCTTCAATCGTAGGAAACACCTCAGGTGCCGCTGCCATCGGGGCGTCATGACGTCGGCGTTCTGTAGGAGTTAAGTAAGTACTCGTATGATGGCTGAAAAGCTGGTGTTTACGTTGCTGTGCGTTCTTTTCTATCTCACGGCGAGCTTCCGCCAACTTGTGAGCCTTCAACTCTTGAGTATCGACCAGCCGTCCAGGAACCTTTCGCCCGTCGAGGAACCGCGGATCGACGCATTCTAACTCTGCGCATCCATAGGCGATACAGCGGCAGACTTCCAGCCGGTTGCGCCTATCATTGGCACGAGCGGCCATGGCGAGCGTAACCCTACGAAGTGATGAGCTTTCAGAATACCAATGAAGACAGGGATTGGCCGTTTGCAACGCGCGCACCTGAGGTCGCACTGCGATGGTGGTAGTATGCGGCGAACCCTGCGATCGGCTGGCACCGCTCCCGCTGCTACGACGGGAAGCGGTGCCTGATTTGATACCCAGTACTAGGCCACCGTTCGTGTGATGCCAAGACGTTGTAGGGATCCTATATCAGATAGTTGCCAATGAAGGGCCCCAGCACGGTGTCGTATGCGATGGACAGGCCTGCACATGGACACGATAAACCTCTACGGGTCCGCTCAATCGATCGCACGCCACGAGCCGTGGACTATGATCAGAGAACTCGTTCAGTTGTATGCGTATCAAGCTCTTGGTGTGAGTGATGTCGTAGGACGTGTATTGTCCATATGTACGCTGGTACATATATCGAAAGCCGCGTGTTCAGGACTTCGGAAGACCAGTCCTTGTGGGCAGTACGGTGCGGGATGATGGATCGCTCGTCATTGACTATGATCCCAGATATTGCGTACTCATCGTCAGGGAAACGGCGAAGAAGTTGGTCGACGCTGCCATTTTCCCGCGCTCATCTCACAAGCGCACCTTCCAGTAAAGCACGGATACACTGACACACGACTCTATCGTACATACAACGCATCATCCTACTGTACACATACCGCGACAAGAGCAGGATACCGGATAACACATGGAGGATGCAAACTGGAGGTGCGACTACGCGACCTTGGCTCTGCGGCGAGGCCGACCCCGAAGCTCTGCCTTCTTCAAGACCTCTCTCGCTTTCTTGCCTTCGCCTACGTTCTTCCTGCCGTCTTTCTCGACGTCGCCGTTCTTCATCGCATTTGCCAGGCGTGGTGAACGCCTCTTGGTAGCAACATCGAGCTGAGGGCCAGCAGGTGAAGTCGATGGGTCTAGTTCGACAATCAACATGTGCTTCTACAAGTATGTTGGTATGCGACGTACCGGCCGAAGCATTGTTCCCTTCACGCTCGCTGGTCACATCGATGTAAGGGATGGTAGGCACAGGGGGCGGAAGAGCTTGTCCGGAAGCGTCGTCCGCGTCTGCGATCCAGCTGAACGTGAGGGCTTCCTGGATAGACCAACGGAGGCTCGGGTCAGGATGAGTAAGCCCGTACAAAACATTTTGACCTGTCGTGCTACGCGTCAGAGCTTGTCATCGAAAGGCATCTGGTTCCCTTCATACGCACATGGAGGGGGTAGATTGGCAGATTCCATCAGATCCCACCGCAGCTCCCGCTGGTCGAAATAGTCCTGCTCGTCGGTACTGCCATAAGGTATGTCCCAAGGACCGGTGTGGAACGCTTCCTCGCCCATGGCCCTGTCAAAATGATTCCGTGAGGTATCCTTTCCGCGACAGGAGACATGACGTACAAATGAGATATGGATGTGCCAGCGCTGAATACATCAAACTTGAAGGGGTCTTCCAACGGAGCATCTGTGACGACTTCCGGGGGCATGTACCAGACCGTACCCGCTCGGTACAAGCAGGCCTAGTAGAGCGTGAGTCGGACACTAATTAGAGTGATGCCTATACGCACTGGAGCGCCCGTGGAGGGCAAGTTCACCGGGTATGCTAGCCCAAAATCGCCGACTGCGAGAAGGTAAGGTGACGTTGATGTAACGAAGATGTTCTTCACCATTCGGTCAGTATGAGGGCTAGATGAAGGGGGCGGATGGCGTACGTCGGGCTTGATGTTGCGATGTACCATGCGGTTTACCTGCATATGAGCGATAGCAGACAGAATCTGCTTGAGAGAAGTCCGTATTTCCTGTATGGCTTGAAGCGGTATCAATATCAGGCTCGCTGAGAACACGGGAGGCACACGTACTCGGACGACGGCGAGCAAAATGCGACCTCAGGTCTGTACTTTGGCGAGGCATGACAACAACTGCGACAGGGATCAGTGATTGCGAAACGCGGTTGAGTAGGTTGGCGCACATATAGCACCGCGCTCCAGGCAATCGTGATGCTCTTCGAATGCGCAGATGTTAGGGTGATCTTGAACTCTGCGTAGCGTGTTGACTTCTTGCATAACCTCCGCTTTGGGCCGTCCAGATTGCCCATCGGAGCTGTAGTGCGCGACCTTGACGGCGTACACACGATTAGGCTCTTCTCGAAGTCGCATTTGGTAAACGTCGCCGAAGGCGCCCGAGCCCAGTGTCACCTCTAGGCACCATCTTCTGACCCAACGATCGACTGCCAAAAAACTCTCGAAGATGAACGCTAAAGTCGAGCTTAAATCAGTCATCGCCTTCAACATGCAAGAAGTAATCTTACCAGACGCTTTTTCTTTGCGTGGGGGTCCCAGCCATACCACAACATTGTGCTTAAGCTCGACCTTCTCTGCCTCCTTGAGACGACGACCTCCGACCTGGCCTGTGTCAAGCTCTGATTCGAATCGGATTGAATGGTACATACCCAGGTCCCATTTAGAGAGGAGTCTTCTATATACGCGAGGTTGGTGCGATCGTCCCATGTGATGGTAGCATGCACGATGCCTGTCACCTCGTTCAGCATGGGCCCTTGAGATAGACGAAGTCCGGAAACATACCGACGTGCCCCTTGCTATTGTCGACGCGAACAGAGACATCGATCCGCCCTGGAGCGCCGCGACCGATAGTGTGACGAGAACGCGTGCAATGAAGCCAGACCCCCTCACTCTGAGTGGGGTCGAAATCGCCGGGTAGCAAAGGCAAGATGCGAGCGAAGCGAGTAAACCAAGCCACATCGCGAGCGGCCTCGTGGGACATGTCTGGCGCAGATGGTACGGGGTAGGATGGAAGAATGACAACCGGAGGCGACCCCCTTGATGTGAAGGAGTTGGATGTTGGCGATAGCTCTCAACGCCCCGCTTAAGTCCCATCGGATCTATTCCGTAGAGAAGCCCCAAGGCACGACGCCGAATGCATCCCTTGTTCAATGCGGATGAGCGAGGGATAAAGCAAGTGGCCTCGGCCTGTAAGCGTTCCCGCGCATCCTGCCGTATAATCACACTGGCATCGCCTAGTCACACACGAGGCGCTCTAATCATGCATGAGGCACCTGCACCCTGCATACATGCAGGTTGCTGTCAGCATGATCACACCTGGCGCCAACCAGGAAATCGAAAGCCAGCACTCAGCCTATAGACTGTGTACAGGCTCTGAGAGGATATGGCACTGAGAGCGCCAGACTTCGGCTCCTGATTCGAGGATGACGGTAGAAAGCAAGGTTGGGACTTTAGTCAAGGCGCAGAACCGGCATGTCATCATACACGTGTCCACGCGTGTGCATTTCCCAAGCTGGACACTTCTTTGTCCTTCAGGTTCTCGCCGGTGACAGTTCGGCCGTTGACCCCCTGCGCGAACATATGGCATGGGCATGCCACATATACTACTACGTCTTTGGAGAGCTTACATGGCCCTACTCCAATGTCCAGAGCTTGCGCGTACTAGACGCGTCACAGTAGATGTCAGCCTGCAACTCCTGGCTTTCGAGTTCGAGCCCCTCCCGATCAACGTTACGCCTTCGTCCCGTACGGGAACTATGTCACACGAACAACCACTGCCATTCGAGTCTAGTTGTAGTATTGTACATACGCTATCCACTCGCAATTAAGCCCATCCCGTCCGTCAGACTGTCCATGGCGACTAAAGTTCTAAACTACGTTCGGGGAAGCATACCGGAGACGTACTCCTATTACTAGCGTCCACTTCAAGTTGCATCAGTCATACTACGGTAATCTACGACTTGCGTGGGGCTCTGCACTCCGTCAAGGAGTACTCGTTCGTAGCGTGATGCACGATCTCCGTAGGGACTCGTTGGAGGAGTAATCGGGGGTCCTTCGATATCGACACATCGCTCGTGAAGCTACCGACCATCGTAGAATCATAAATCTCCGTTGACTGTGTCCGAGTAGAGCTCTGACCAATAGCTTTAGCAAGAGAAGTGTCGAGACCAGGATATACACTTACTTCACCCATGCGACGGTTGGCAAGGTGGTAGTGATCAGTCGTATGTTGGATCACCAGCGTTGGCTCTCGTTGCAAGGGCCGTTTAACATTCTCGGGCTTGTGGTTGTCCGAATTCGTCGTGTATACGCGCTGGTGGCCGCCCTGCGGCGATGGCTAAGAAGACAAGGGCTATCAGACTCAATTGAACGGCTGATGATGTTACAAGCATCTCACTTTGTGGGGTGAAGGCCCGGGATCGCTAACGCCCTTCTTGCCCGATGTGGTAATAGCGTTGGTACCCTTGGGCGCCCGAGGTGTAGCGTTGTCATGCTTTCCGCGGAGGGACTGAGCGAACGGTCAACACGTCAATTCAGCGGGCAGTAGATGACGATAGAACCGACCATTGCGTGTTGAGAAGCCATTGAGACTGCTGTATTGGATACTTTGACGATTCATCGCGTCGTCTTTATGTATACCAGTCAAAGATGTGGTGTCTGAGCTGTGGGCTCTGAGCTGTGGGCTCTGAGCTGTGGGCTCTGAGCTGTGGGCTCTGAGCTGTGGACCGGTTGAATGAGACGGACAATTGCTAAACCACATCCTCGTCGGGGCCACAATTCTGCGACCGTGGCACACACACACCACTTCATGAACAAAGGGAGACAGATCCACAGGCCTGGCATAGTTTCACCCGTACGGTCGAGTGTAGTGAGCCACGGCAAGTGAAGTGGTGTCGACATGGGACTCGCGCTCCTCACAGTTCGCCAGAGCGTCGTTGATGATGTTTGCACACGGGTTCGATGTAGAAGGGCAGAAAGTGTCTCAGAGACTCTCGGAATACGGGTCGTACGCAGAACGTGGGACATAGACGACTGAAGAGACGTAGAGAGTTCACCGTGACGTTAGAGTCGGCTCGAGGACGCAATCGACAGCAGCAAAGACGGGTTCAAGAGTCCTGAGAACTCGGGCATCTATTAATGTCCAGCGCCTTCAGTATACTATCATGTGCAGAGACATACGCACTCCACGAGCAGCGGTGGTAGCGGCGTTGCATGCTCGTCGTTCGCGATCGGTCGAAGTAGGAAGCAAGGTGTGCGTCAGCGGAGTACGTGTCACAGACTTCACGCGTCCACTTCTTGCTTCCTGCGGTGATCCCCTTCTTGAGCCAACTGAAGGAATGAGCATGGATGTTGCCATAGACAACTACGGCGACACCCGTGCCCAATACACTGGAGATACAGCTCGCTAGCTCGCTGAGCGTTCCTGTGGGCGGTTGAGCGGTGACATTGTCGCTTGGGCGTCAGTCACAAACAAAAAGGCAGTGACAGAGACGGCGATCTAGCGGTACCGGGATCGCTACCAGCTATATGCACAGACCGGTACCATGGCTTCGTTGTGTCTTACGGTTGCTCGGATAGGGGCTTGCCGTCCCAGCGGCGACGTATGCGCCATCAGTTGGCGGGGCCCGCGGCGTTCGGCACCGGTCACGTCGGCTTCCTCACGACCATCTACTTGCCTCTTCCTCCCACCCTGTTGGTTAGTACCCGACTTGGCGAGGCTTATTCACGCTGCTACACACAGCAGCGCGAAGGAACAACCCTGTGCGCGTTGGGTCCGTGCATGTTCCGTAACATGGTCCGTACATTATCCACCGCGTGTCGTGCCTCGTGGCGGCATGAATCCTTTTTTGGCCTCCACGTCCTTTATCCTGCACTCGCTGGAGCACTGCGCTGACCAGCGACGATGTCGCGCTTCTGATCTTCGGGCGATGAGCTAGAGTTCGCATATAGGAGTGTGGCATCGGCGTCCTCTTCTCGTATGCCTGCAGCCATGGCTTCAGAAATCGACGCCTCTCTTTCTCTAGGCTTGTACGGCAGACTAATCCCACGCAAGAATGGCAAACTCTTCCGCCGCTGGACTATCTTACTGCGCAAAGACGATGTTTACTGCTCACTTGGTACACACGCGGAGTGTGACGTCGTGATCAGAGGGTACAAGTCTGTGGGTGAGTCTTCGCCGGGTGTAGACTGCGTGTAACCGCAAGAACCTACCTTGAATATTTTCACAGAGCCATATCACTGCAAGATACATTATGATTGTATCACCGGAATGGTCAAGATCAGAAACTGCAGCTGTAAAAATGGCACGTGGGTGAGCCGTGTAGCTACTGATCTTGTGGGGATGACAGGCGCTCACGAACACCCGTAGATCAACAGTATCTTTCTCTCGGGATCTGGGGAGCTGGCTTTACGGGATGGCGATGTAATCGCGCTGGGAGCGCCAATATTTGAGTCGTCGCGCGGTGCGTTTCTTTAGGGATCGAGTCAGAGACGTCCTAATGCCAGTTGCAGTCTATGTTTACCAAACTTGCCTCCCTGACGGACCCTCGCTTGCGAAGGGTTACCTGATAGATTGGCATAGTCCCATAGGCAGCGGGGCATATGGTATGGTCTGGAAGGCGCGCAAACGGTACAAGTACGGTCCAAGATCGTATCGAGCAATCAAGATGCTGTACTCAGAGACAGGCGATGCGGATCGCAGATCGCAGATTGCAGAAGAAGTCCGGATCTGTGCTCTGCTTGTGCATCCAAATATCTGCGCTTTCTATGAGGCTATACAGGACCCAGAGTCAAATAAGACATGTGCGACTACGCCCATCTTCGCTGCGGCGCGGATTGATGCTAAAACTTTGCGGCAGTCATTGTTCTCGAGCTAGTCCGTGACGGAAACCTCGACCAGTACGTTCGCAAGAGGTCGGAATCGTCGCAAGCGATCGGTGCGTACGGCAATGTGCATTCTACTATCTCTGCTGATGGCCTGATCAAGGTATCCGCGTGGCTCAAGGTATCACCCGGCAGATCTGCAGTGCCGTCAAGTACATGCACGACATACTGATTGTACATCGCGATCTGAAGCCCATGGTACGTAGTCGTTGTCATATCCCTACACGCGCTATGTCGTGGCTCACTGTCGGATGGAAGAACATCCTCCTTGACAGCTCTACGTCGCCGGTCCCCGTGGTGAAGATCACCGACTTTGGTCTGTCTAAGCATATGATCAACGCCGACCCTCTCAAAGTGAGTGATTGTCACTGCTGTATGCCTCTCAGAAACTCACCATGCTTAGACTATATGTGGTACTCCCGACTATGTCGCGCCTGAAGTAACCAGCAGCTGCTACGGCCCTTCTGTCGACTCGTGGAGCATTGGGGCTATAGTGGTATTTATGTACGTCTATCATGCCTAGCCCGCGATCTTGCTGCACCAACTCCGTGTCCTGGCTTTGCTATAGGCTGACTCGGTCAACCCCATTCGTGTGGACTACTCTGAAGGGAAGGAGTCTCTGGGAGAATATGGCTTGCCGGAGGGTCGAACTCAGTGAGCTCGAGAAAGAGGTTGATGGAGACTATGCTTGTGAGTTTCTGTGTACGGCAGCAATGTCGTCTTTCTACTTATCCCTACTTTTTCAGGTTTGGACTTTGTGCGCCGACTACTTCAAACCTCACCTGCTACGAGGATGCGCCTGAGTGACGCCGTCCAACATATTTGGTTGCTGTGAATAGGAAGAGACTTGATGTACCGGCCTCACGGAGTGTGTTTTCTGATAACCACCATAGCTTTACGATAGGGCTTATCGAATTAGTGCGGTATTACTTGGATGTTTGCTGGGATTATGATTGAAATCGTGCACATGCGCAAGCGAGGAATAAGTATCCGCTTCCAGGAAGGCAAGGGAAAGCCTGAAAATGACAGAAGTTGCGAGAGATGCGGCTACGTCAGAGCATCACGCTCAAGGCTGATATACATGACGTATACTTTGGCATGTTTGAGAAGGGGGATCCCCCGCGCGCACGCAATACCAAATATGGGGGGAGAAGTTTGTGCGGCGCGTCGAGCTTGAAATGTCACCTGATCGCGTTTCGAACCTCGCCAATCTCAACCAGCGAACTAGCAGCCGGTACTTCTCACCGTGACTCGGAGACCATATCAGCTCCTAGCTTGCGTGCACGAGCACGTCTTCGTGCTCAAGACAAGAGAGTGTAGTGAGCATTCCCGGGTCTACGCGAGTAGATACAGGCGCCCGGCGAGTGCTCCCTCCGCATGCGCGGCGGATCGTAGATCTGGACACGGTTCGGAAGAGTGCGTTTAGTCACGGCTTACCCGGACGAACGTGAGGACTTCTCCCTTCGTCATTCGTGAGTGGTGAGGCGCGGTTTCGCGTAGTCTACAAACTGAAGCACTCATACAGTCTTCTGGTCCGTGGCGAGAAAAAATGCGATGCGAGCCCGTCCCTTGACGTTCGTACCCGCTTTCTCTGTGTCAACTGCGGATAATTGATTGATATCGAGCAACTATCGATCATCAGTCGCTCGGCGATTCCATGTGATGCTTACTGCCTTGCGCTCGATGCTTGACACTTAGCCTCTGCGCGCGTGCGCTGCCATACCTCGCTCTTTACCACCACCACCATATCAGCGGCGGCATCTTGTCTTACTCACGCTCATGCTACGATATCGTCGCGTCTTGTCCTGGAAAGGACACGGTGGGCAATCGGACGATAACGAGAACCAGATGCCGCACATCTTATCGTTGGCCGTCAACCCTGATGGGACTTGGCTTCTCTCCGGAGGCCTGGATGGATTCGTGCGTATTTGGTCTCTGAATACAGGAAAGCTTCTAGGAGAGGCCGATATGGGGCTGCCCGTCACGTCCCTGGAGTGGCCAACGCATAGAAGGGAGTTCTTCTACGCTGGTTGCTCGTCTGGGACAGTATCGTCGTGCTGCGTGGTTGGCACCGTGCGGATATATCATAGTCTCATTATGAGGCCTAGCTGACGTTGAGGTAGTCAGCGCTGGAAGTTGATATACGAAAGCACGCAGCTCATATTCGAGGCTCCGTTCAGCTCCTCAAGGCATCAACGACCACAGGAGCGGATGTTATTATCACGGCGACAGGATCGGCAGCATCCGTGTGGATTGTTCGCCACTTCCAGCCAGGTCTGTAGGCACTCCATATGTATACCGGAAGTCCTCTCTCGATACACTGTTGACTTCCACTCAGGGGAATGGCGCCAGCTTCTCCAGATCCCTGACATATCACGGCCATTTGTCAATGATGAGACCGTAGGCGTCGTCATCAGCTCGGTACACTGGTTAACCCAACCAACTATGCTGGAGGATACCGTTGGCGGTCACGTCGTCTGTACTTACCTTTGGCATGGAATAGTGTGAGTCTCGCCGTTTTCCTGATGACTATGCCTGAGCAGGCCCTTCAGCTGCTGGGATCTATCCGCTCTTGCTCCGTTATGGACAATATCTTGTGTGGGATGGTACGATGACGCGTGAATCGGGTGCACCCGATTCTGACGATACCTTCTACATTTAGTGGCCGTTCCGATCTTTCACTAGATCGCCGCTTCCTCGCCATCCACAACATCCGTCGAGGGATCTCTATCTACGACTTGACCACCAAAACTCTCCAGCAAGAGATGCCTCTAGATCACGGAGCCTTCGTCACGCCGCTCACGATACTGTACGTGCATGGAGGGCATGCATTGGCTACAGGAACGTCTGTCGGCAATGTTCGTATCTGGGGTACCGAAGGGGAAGGCATCAAACAGATACAGAAACTAGTACACGGTGAGTATACCGCTATTGTTCAGTGTAGGTTGCTGTAGGTTGCTATGGGCGCTCATTGCTTCGCAGAGCAACACCGAGTTCCCGTTTTGGTCGTGAGTCTCAGATACTGGTTGATTGACGTAAGCGCATGCCTGATGATCTACCATGTAGGGCCATGCGACCGAGAGCGGGGACCATATTTTACTCGCCACCGCGTCTTTCGAAGGCGACCTGTGTGTTTGGAAAGCGTGTGAGGTACGGGAGCATAACGAACGTACGTCGCATGTATGCAGTGCTAAGGGCTCGGTTCACATAAACTATACAGTTCCTCAACGCTCTTGCTGTAGGATCGCTGGGAATGCGCGCGAATGGTGCTGTTGGTCTGTCTTCGCGATCTTCTTTGGGCTGATTGGATATCTCTTATCATCTTACGAACTTGTGCGTCAATTTGGCATGCATCGGTATCGGTGACTTGTAGCGCGTGAAGCGCCGTTCGGAACTCGCTTAGCTCTGGTAGATAGCTGCGTGACTGAAGGCCTGTGACTTGCGGTAGTACTTGGACTTGAGAGCGCCTGGCTCCAGTACTGCATGCAGGTCAAACACATCTAATAGAATCCGGGACGGTTACCAAGTCGTAAGATAGCATTCAATTCAGTACTCGTAAGATACATGGCAAGAGGAACTACAAAGTTTCAGAATACATGGGATGCGGAACACAGATCTGTACAGCGACAGACATCAGAGGCGAGACATAAGGTCGTTTAGGATGATCATGACATTATTAGCAGACTCCAGAACAGCCTCCCGCTCCCCCTCGCGGATTACGGGCATGATATTGACCAGCTTGTCGGAGTGCCAGCGTAAGCACTCCTTACGCACAGTCTGACGAGGGGTGCGAGACTTCCCGGGACGCTCGGGATGAAGAAGAAAGTTAGCCACCGACGCGGAGTCTAGGGTGACATGACCGTTGAAAGCGGGCCAGGGAAATTCAAGCAAGCCGCAAACGGTGCCAGGCGCGGGATTGTGAGTGCCGTTGGACACATCTTGCAAGACCTTCCACTTCCTCTCGTACTCCGCGAACGCTTGGCTGCGCATGTCTTCTTCAGTGCGACGACGCATGCTCTCTTCGGACTGGCGACGAATGTTCTCCTCAAGGCGACGCCGGAGCTCTTCTTCGCGCTGGGCCTCCCGGCGCTCGCGCATTTCGCGCTCCTTCTGGCGTGCCCACTCCTGCTGGCGAAGCGCCTCCTCCATCTCCTTGCGAAGCGCCTCCTCCTCTTGGCGGCGTGCAGCCTCCCGTTCCAGACGTGCTCGTGCTTCGCGACGTGCATCCGCGCATGCCTCAGCTACTACGCGTCGAAAGACTTCCTCTTGATCCCGCTGGCGACGCGCTTCCGCCTCTTGGCGAAGTGCATCCTCCCGTTTCAGGCTTGCCCGCGCTTCGCGGCGTGCCTTCGCGCGAGCCTCGGCTACCGCGCGTCGAAAGGCTTTCTCCTCTTCCGTCTGGGGACGCGCTTCCCCCTCTTGACGGCGTGCATCCTCCCGTTCCAGGCTTGCCCGCGCTTCGCGGCGCGCCTCCGCGCGTGCCTCGGCTACTGCGCGTCGAAAGGCTTCCTCCTCCTCCTGCTGGCGATGCGCCTCGTTCACGCGTTCCATCTCCTCACGGCGTATGCGTGCTATCTCTTCCTCCTGCTGCCGCTGCCTCTCTTCCGCAAGTCGCCGCTCCTTCTTCGAACGCTCTTCCTCCTCCTCAAGCATGCGTTGCAACCTCTCCTGGGATTCCTGGTGCTTACGCAGAAGCGCGTCGAGCTTGTGCTGGTTCGTGGCCAACGTGTCGCGAAGGTGCGCCTCCTGCCGACGCCGTTTCCTCCAGACAGAACTTTGCCTACTGACAGGCCAGGCGCCAGGCATGGGCAGCACTGAGCGCTGCGATCCCGAAGATCCGGACGACGTGCCAGACTGGGAGCTACTCCCGCGCTTCGGAGGCGAGTGCGACGCATGGCCTGTGTGACGGGCCCTCGGCCCGTGACGTGGGGAGTTGTTGATGTTACAGCGTCGATGACGGTGGGCGTCGGTTGAAAGGCGAGGAGAGGGGAATAGAGCGTGGAAGAAGTAGGCGATGACCATGACGAGATAGAGCACCACGTCGAAGACTGTACAGGTGATGTAGGTAGAGACGATGTTGAACCTTGCTGGGCGTCGGCATGCCTTATATAAACCAGATAGCGCCTGTACCCCGCACCTTCATACCTCTGACGTCCTTTGTTTGTTCTCGTGTTGAAAGTAACTAGCGATCAGGTGGTGCTAGTGGCTGGATTGTCACAGTCAACGTTAACAAAGGAGTTCCTTTGTGTTCCTGCAGACCTGCAGCTCGTGTATGCAACGTGGTGATGCACGTGCTGTTCGTATCGTAGCCAAAGACAAAGGAAGTAGCTACAGTCAACTCTGTCTTAACCCATAGCTGCGGTAACCCATAATCTGTGATACTCCATAGCGTTTGGCCGTCCACGGACATGGTAGGCTGTAA
>UWZB01000132.1:6399-59314 GCA_900536885.1 Peniophora sp. CBMAI 1063
GCCCGAGGCGCAGCGAGGCGCGAATGTACATCCTGTTAGCCCGATACAGTAACCAAAGCTAGTTTGATATGCTCTCTGCGCCTCAGGCGTCGTAGCTACAGGACATCAAAGCAGGAAAACGGCACATCTGTCTGAAGACAGAGTGGGTTATCTGAAGACAAAGATGCTGTCTTCAGACAGAATATTGCCTTCAGACAGCACTTTCTGTCTTCAGACGGGACTCTTTGTCTTCAGACAGAGTGCACTGTCTTCAGACAGAACGCGCTGTCTTCAGACAATCCGGTTGTCTTCAGACAAGGGGATTTGTCTTTAGACAGTGGATTTCGTCTTAAGACAGCCCATTTTGTCTTCAGACAGAGCACCTTGTCTTCAGACAGAAGCTTCTGTCTTCAGACAGCGTAACTGTCTGAAGACAAACCGAATTGTCTTTGGCGGACTGGCGGATTGGCGGAATCCGCCACGGCACGTGATCCCCGCGCCGCGCCCATTCACAACTTGCTGAGCAACGCTTTGTCTGTCCCGCCGCGTAAAAGCTGATTGATTCGTGAGGACAGACGTGTACCGGATAAGCTAATGCGGTGGCCGGAAGGTTCGAAAGTCTGCTTGGACGAGGGCGTGTACGACCACCATTGGGACGCACATACAAAATCGGCATAACACCGAGGGATGGCTTCTTAACCCCGGGCGGGCGGGAGCGGTGCCGAGAGGCGCATACGGGGAGGTGAGGCCTACAGGACGGCGAGGAGGTCCCGGAAGCGCATGCATGTACAAGAATCCAAATTCTATACAGCCAGGATTGCAAGGTCTGGAGCAAATCTGAAGTCGTCGTGGGGAGGAGCAACATGACAAAGTGATCGTGCCCCTTCCCCGGAAGAGCGGCCCGAATACACGGAAGCGTCACTTGAGTTGCGGACCCACAGTTCGCACTTGCTCTGCACTCCGACTGCGACACTCACCACTTTGCGCGGGCGGTGTAGAGGCTCCTACTAAAACTACTGCCCGAAATATCCTGACTATTACCCGAGCTGTCCTCGTGTAAACCCGACTTGCGCGTCCCTCTAGAGCGCCGAACCTGAAAGAGACTGCGCCACACTGTCAAAACCTACTTGATACCAAACTCGGTCCACTGAACGAACTCTGGGCCCTATTCTTTCTGCTCTACTCACACGCCCTCGCTCTACGTCAATATGTCGCACGTCGTCACACCACTGGACCAGCCATCCAACTACAAAGACTCCCAAAACCGCATGGACCGCCAGCGGCAAAACGAGCTGCTTTCCAAATCTTGTACTCTATACGTACGTGCCCTGCGTCTGAATCATTGTTGAGATGGCGCTCACACGCGCCTCATACAGATAGGAAACTTGAGCTTTTACACGACAGAGGAGCAGATTTACGATATGTTCTCGAAGTGCGCGAGCCCAGAAGACGGAGGAGGCGTGAAGCGTATTATCATGGGACTGGACAGGAATACGAGGTATGTCATATACGCCCTGCCACTTGGAGTGTATCTCATATGCGAGCCATCCAGGACACCATGTGGCTTCTGCTTTGTCGAGTTCTACACAAACGGGGAAGCTCTCGCCGCTCTCCGCTACGTCTCGGGCACAAAGCTCGACGAACGTATCATTCGTTGCGACTTGGACCTTGGCTACCGCGAAGGGCGACAATTCGGCCGTGGCAAGTCTGGCGGCCAAGTGCGCGACGAACACCGCGCGGACTACGACCCTGGACGCGGTGGCTGGGGTGCACAGGCGCAGAGGGCAGAGATTGAACGGAGGAGGGAGGTTGAGGAGAGGTATCAGGATGTTGCACCTGGGAGTAAGGCCGCTGGTGGTGGCGAAGACTGGGCACAGAAGAATGTCCAGGCCAGTGTGGACGAGAGTCCGTCGAAGAAGAGGGGGAGGAGTCCGGATGATGATGGGGATAATGAGGCTGCAAAACAGGTATGTTGTCTCTTCATGGTCGTTGGAGAGTGATTCTCATCGTCTACTGCAGCGCCAACGACTTGACGGGGAGGAGCGTATGTGACGCTACTGTACTTTTCTTTCCGCTCTGCTCCATTATCTTGTTCATGCTGTGAATATCACTGTTCTTGTTCGTAGACTGGTTTGCACGTATGGGATATTCTGGGTATATAATATGGAGGTAACTATACTATGATTCTGGCTTGTAGGAGATGCCGGTAGTGATAAGTCATGTGCAACTCCTGCACGAGCCTGTGCGCCTCGGCATCCGTAGAACAGTTGACCATGTATCGGTTTGACAGGGCGTGCGTTGGACTATGAGATTCTCGCTCAGTCCATCATACCCTTGATCTATACGGCAGCGTGCTCACCTGTGGACCTTCCACAGTCTAGTGGACGACTGCTTGCGATGTTGTTCGCGATCCACCGTAAATCCTCGCGATTCCAAGATAGTTCGTACTGCCGAGGTATCCGTCCCGGTGGGCAAACCCAGGATGCAAACGCTGCGGCCGACATGTTTTATCCCAGCTTGCAAGCCATTGCCTGCCAACAACTCGGGTTGACGATCGTCTCCGCTTGACACATCAGCTTGTTTCACTGGCTCGGGCGTGGGTTCGGCGACAAGGGTGTGCCCGTATAGTTGAAGCCGGCGCTGCAATTGAGCCAGAACATCATGATAGTGCTCTGCGCCTGAGAGTGTCAGTATGGCAGTGCCTTTCGGGTAGAAGTTATAGTATTCGAGTTGTACTGGAATACGTAGAGCGTGAGCGGGTTAGTATCGTGAGAGATGATATGTAGTAGCACTGTACCATTCCGGACGTTCCCTATACTATGACGCTGCAATAGCCTGCGGACGTCGCCAGGAGTCGTTGTCCTGGGAAGTCCATGTAGGGCGATATGGCGCCGTGAAAGCGCGGAGGCCACAGTCTGTCTGATGGAGTCGAGCGTGATTTCTGAAGCAAGCGTCTTCTCTACACATTTATGAGCATACGGATGGATCGTTTTATGATGTTTCAGCTTTATGTACTTGTCAAAGAGAGGGGGCTGGTCATGCTCGTATTCGGCAAGCGACAATGCAGACGCGTCGAAACACCGAGTTTCGCGATCACGCGTCCGGAACGCGTCTTGCCTCCAGCCCACCACCACCATGTCCTCGCGGCACGACTCGCGCAGACGCGACCGCAGCTGGGAACGCGACGAGAGGAGTAGAGACTACGACCGGGACCGGTACTCTTCAAGAAGGAGAAGGGACAGTCGGTCCAGGAGTCCACCAAGGCGTGGTGGCGATAGGCCTCGACCTCGTACGCCTTATTCAACTATGTATAATCACGATATATACTAACATACGGACAGCGGACCCACGGGATGGTAGGAGGGATGACAAAAGGGATTATGGACGCGACAGGGACGACGACCGGAGGGACAGGGACAGACGCGGTGGATCAGGCAGGGATCACGACCGTGACCGGCTTGACTATGGTCGTGAGCGAGAGAGGGACGACAGGAGAGATGACCGACGCGACCCTGGACGTCGACCTCTAGACCGGGAGTCTGAGAGGGACCGGTTCAGGCAGACGGACGCGGGGAGTGCTCAAAGGACACCAGAACCTTCAGGCAGCATGGGTGGGAAGGGACATTTCGGTATGTATATACTTGCATAGGCTCTCTGGGTATGGTATACTTATGCTGCGTATCTGTAAGAACGACCCGAAGGAACTTCGTTACAGCCGTCTGAGGATGGCGAAGAAGGCGAAGCTATGGACGCCGTTGACGACGATGAGGCCGCTATGATGGCAATGATGGGCATGTCCGGGTTTGGCACGACTAAGGTGGGTGTTCTCCACGCGGTTTGTTGCCACCTTTCTCATTAGCGCCTGTTGTAGGGCAAACATGTCTCGGGCAATCAAGAAGGCGCCGTGAACATTAAGAAGCAACGGACATGGCGTCAGTACATGAATCGGTATGTGGCAGTCGTCCCGCCCCCGATAACTCTGACTAATGCCTCTCTACAGTCGTGGTGGCTTCAATCGTCCTCTCGACAAGATCAAGTAGGGTCCATCATCACTAGCTATTCTATCATACCTTCTGTTTGTAAGTTGAGAACATAATCTAATATCATATGCATCGCTTATCACGACCCTACGAAAGCCTCGCCTACCTTGATCCTGAGAAACACGACAAAATCACTGTGGTCGCAACGCGCATGATATCCTCAGCTGGTGTAGACCTGCTATCGATTGCGCAAGAACATGCAGGCGCTACAGCCCTCTGTATACGCGATGTTCCCAGGACCTGACATGGCTTGTGGCGTTCACGACGCGCGGCGCAGCACGCCGTCGCTGCATGTCTGCTCTTGACCACCATCTTGCAGATCCTTTCGGCGCCCACTGATGGCGCGCACCCATCATATTACTCGCAAGAAAGCCGCAAGCAAAAAGAAGTGTATGTCCACGCATCTGCGATCACTATCTAAACCGTCAGTGGCGCGTCTTCAACTGCCCCCCAGCTTTCAAGGTCATATCTAAGCACTTCAGCAAGGTTGACGGCATGGACAAGCTGCGACTGCAACTTACATCCGCTGGCGCTAGGATAGTCAAGACTCTTCGCCAGGTTAGCTCCCACGGGCCGTTGTGGTGGCGTATCATTCATGCTTACCGTTTTCAATCTTCCGCATACTGCAGGGCTTCATGGTCGAGATGACTGGCGAGCAAAGAGACCACCTCAACACCAGTTCCATGGGTATCCACATCAGTCAGTTTATGGTATCATCTCACTTCAGCGTGCAACCCTGACTGACGGAATTATTTAGCTGAATTGCATGTTCAAGGGGACTCAAGTTCTGACCTCACGACATCGTCCAGTTCTTGAGCGTATTCTTGGAACTCTATAGGCGTCACATCTTCGTAGTATTCGAGGATACCCGTTAGTATGAACATGAGGAAGGCTTCTTCCAAACACCATCAACTCCACATTGAACTTCTACCAAGTCCGCGGTTGCCGGTATTATGTTCTTTATCCAGTCTTGGTCCGCTTTCACTATGCAGAAGTTCAATGCGGTTCGCCGCGGAACCATCGATCCGTGTCGATGGTGCGCACTCTCGAGGCGTGTAGCCTAGCCTTGTCGATGTTCCCTCGATGTTCCTGGAAGAAACAACCCGTAAGGAACACCGCATCTGATTGGGGTTTCTTCTTCGAAGAGCCGTCGCGCATCTAGATCGATACCATGTCGTTTGCCACAGTTATCGTGGTGGGCGCGTGGCATGCACTGGTCGTCTGTGCAGGCGCTCAACGCTAGCAGGGGTATTTAAGCTCGAGCAACAGCGCCCTTGGATCCTCACTGGATCATTTGCATCTCTTCCCTTCTCCACCACTAACTACGCGTTTACTTGAAGCTATGGGCGGCGCGATTGTATCTGTACGAGCGCGAGCGGCTCAAATGACCAAGAGTGTGTCTTCTATCCGAGTATCTCTGGGGTGATCACGCTCATGGTGCCAACGCAGCATATGTGGCCACCTCAAAACAATGCGCAAAGGCTGAAGGCAAGGAGAAGCTGCGGGGCCAGCTCGAGGACGCCGGCGCCACAGTGACACGGACTCTACATGATGTAGGTGCGCTACTTGGTCAACGTTCCTCAGCGCTAACTGTCCCTGTTACAGGGCTTCGAGGTGAAGATGACTCGCGTACAGCGCTCGTTCTTCATGCGAGACCACCCTGATACGCATCTTGGTGAGTAGTCTGTGCCGGTGTTACACGCAAGGAAGCTTATCTCCGTGTACAGCTGATATAGCCGTGGAGGAATGGAGGAGCGCTGTTGGACGATGAGGAACGATACTGGACAATGACTCGATAATACCAATATCACCGAAGCCCTATTTGATCGGTAATCATGATTGGCTTCTTGATAGCATGGCCGACAACCTGTTACATATCACAGCTGCAACTCTTGTTCATCGACTGGCTCACAGTGATACTACATTGCATGTTCCTATCTATCCGGGCTTCGCGAGGTAAGTACAACAAAGGTGAGGTTCATCCCTGGACTGTGCAAGGGCCGGATTGCAGTGCACGTGCTGTGCTCGTGGTGACCGGCTTTGATCATTACATAATGTCATGGTGCGCGGCTTGCTTCTGAACCACCATCATACGCGTCAGCGCGACGCAGGGGTATGGGACGTACTCTGTATGAGAACCAGAAACGTGTAGAGCAAAAGAAGAAAGGTGCGCATCTACGGTGTGTTTGCGGTTTGTATAAGATATCTGATGCGATTATTTACTCTAGTCTACGACGTCATATCCAAACATGGCGCCAAGGCAGATGGGAAAGTGAAGCTGCGCAACCAGCTCATCGCTGCAGGGGCTGTTGTAGGCATGCCTATCCGTAAGGTCAGTCACCAACTCAATGTATGCGGTAAGAACGTTCAGAACCGATGTGTAGGGCTACCGTGTCGAGATGACGGGCGTTCAGCGAGAGCAATTTGGTAAAGATCACTCAGACGTGCACTTCGGTACGCACTCTTTGCCCGTAAACATGACTCTATGACTGATGACCGGTTGAATAGCTGAGATCCAAGTACAAGACGATTCAAGCTCTGACCAAACGTCAAGTTCTGCTTCTACGTGACCTGCGGCTCTTTGACGAGCACGAAGCCCGGCTCAATGGAACGTTGCTGCACGGCGGATCACGACTCTATTCGGTCTTCGGCCGCTGCACGAGACTGATGTCTGGCTATATAGGCCCGATCGTTAGTGTCGTGGCATTGTTGTACACAGGTCTTGTTGAACGATGACCATAACGACCCTTGCACAGCCTCCCGTCGATCTTGTTTGGATTGTTTGTCTATCTGTCGTCTTAAGCGCTCAAAACTCCGTCGAGGACGACAAGCTACGACGCGCCTGCTGTCAGATACCGAATGGGGGACACGATGTGCAGAACTGGGCGTTCGCCGAGCCTGGTGAACACTGATCACATCATCAACTACCCCGCCCCGCATCCTTGCTACAGAATTAGCCTTTCTCAGGCCCCACCCAGACCTCCTGTGGCTGTGATGGCGCATCACAGACGGCACGTTCAGGTTCAACCGTCTTCCCCGCCTATCATGAATCACTGACATCAGATCCCACTCGACGAAGCTGTATTGACCAGCTATATACCCGACGGCAGACAGGGCTCGATGGGCTTTTCTCCTACTCCCCGCAGCCACCCCCATTATACGCTCACCGCTCGTTTTGTGCGAGCCCGCCGCAAACGGGCCATACGGCTGGCATCACTAACTTATAATCAACGATCAACTCGAGTCTACTCTCGTCCTGGCGGCGGCGCAGTAGATGGACGGCTCTACAGCAACCACTATCCCTCCGGAATTGTACGATGAAGTGGTGCGCGGTCTCAAGGACGCGCAAGGTATACGGTATATCAGTGGTACGTACTGCGCCTGCAGTATCTTCAGAGTACGTTTCTGACGGACGATTGTCACAGCCATCGGTCTGGTAGCGCTTTTGTGTGATCACATCCAAACGTTCCCCGAGGAGATCAGGCTGGTGTGGCGAGCGCCGGCTTCGTTGGCGAAGTTCTTGTTTCTCGCAAACCGGTATCTGGTAGCGGGAAGCATCATCGCTGCAACGCATTGTGCGTATCATTTTGTCGTGATTGCCGAATATGAAAACTGAATATGTACGAAATAGCGTTTGCTGGGTTCAATGGTGCCGTATACACAGACCGGGTATGTATGCTTTATCCTGAGAGCGTTTTACGAAATACTGACCATGTGTTCCAGGGGTGCGTCGCGATGATTGACTTCACTGAATTGCCCAATTGAGTATTGCGTTAGATGTGCCATCTTGCTCTCATACGTCGCATCCGCGAGTGTGATCTCGTTGGGCATCGCGAACGTGCTTGTTCTGACACGAGTACTGCTGTTGTGGGATAAGAATCGGGTAAGCCATGCGAGACGCGATGATAGGCGCACAGCTCATACTACTTTCAGACAGTTCTGATCATCCTCGGCTCTGCATACCTGATTGGGTATATGTTGACCGTCGGCTTCCTGATAGCATCTATCGTCATCCTTGAACGTGAGCCACCTTCTCGTTTTGGCGTGAATATTTACTGTACTGACCTTGTGAGTTCAGCTGGTATTCAGTGGTCACCACTCGCCCATGCATGCTCGCCGACCACGAAAACCCCGTTCTTCACTGCCGTCTGGGCCGGACCGGTGAGTGTCTTTCGTTTCTTCCGGGGACAGCGAACTGAGATTGGCCCCAGTTCCTGTTCGAGCTGACCGTATTGAGTCTAACGGTATTCAATGCGATCGCTCGACCACGCTCTGAGAACATGGGGCTCACGAACACGCTGCATCAAGACGGGATCTCATTCTTCATCGTTATTACGTGCTTTCGCATCGTCAACATAGTCTTCACAGCAAGTCCATACCCCAACCGGGTGAACTACGCCGGATTGTAAGCCTTTCTTCCACTAACGCATCCTGACTATGCTCACGGTCTACACAGTTTTGTATGGGCAATGGTCACTGTTATCCTCAACCGCTTGCTCCTCCACATCCGCTCCTCCGAGATCAGGATAGCAGCGGATGACAAGCGCATCGCGGCCGAACTTGACGCCGCACGGCGTCACGTTGATGAGTCGAGCGACGACGAGGGTGAGGGTGACGCAGAAGAACCGCGTTCGCCCGATGCCATCAGATTGAACGGACGCGCTTCACCCTTTGGGCTACCTTTGCCTGCTCACCACCCCCGCGGACGAATGTCAAGTCACGACGCAGATGTTCTACCTACCACTTTTGTCGAGATGCATAGCTTCTATCGATGACCTCACAGGCTGCCCGCTGGACGGGCATACACCCCAGACACTTCCCACTCTTTGCATACACTACCTCAGCCACTACTGTATATACCCCGCATGCCACTCATTACTATTATTGCTGTTGTACTTCCGATGTTGCCACCTTGCCCTAGCTCTCGCATTGCTCTCGTATTCAGATGAATTTGGTTCAACTAGCCATAACCCGATGTGTGCACCTCCCAAACCATGAAGCTCTGTCCGAAGCTGTGCTTGCACCCTCCGAGAGCGGTAATGCACAAGACACCCACTGTGTCACTATGATATAGTCGCACCAGGATAAGAGATATAAAATATGCATCAGGTCTACATAGCTATACGAGTACTTCAAATCAGTCCACGGCCTCAGGCCAAATCCACCTAATCCAACTCCCAGAAAGCCACATTACATCCTCACAACTCCCTATAGATCATGAATATCTTCGTAGATATTCCACGTCTGCAAAAAAAAGCCCAATCAGCTCTCCATCTAGGCAACACAAAACCAGATGCAGCCAAAACGCACCTTTCGCCAGGCCATACCCCAATGATTCCTTATCGGACCGTCCATACCCCACGCCATACCGCGGAACCACCAGAAGTTCGCGACGATGGCCAGCGTGACGACGCCAAAGACGATGTTCTTCGTGCGGTCGCGTATGCGTTTGGGTCGGAAGACGAAGTGGTCGAGGAGGTGGCCGGCCATGAGGACTGCGAAGTATAGCGTAGGGAGGTAATGGTGGACGTATGTCACACGGCCCATGATCATGAACGGCGCTGCATCCCGTTCGATCAGTATCGTCGACGACTGTATGAGGGGAGGAGAAAGGCATACCGTAGTGTAAGAACCATCCAAAGAAAGCGATCTTGCCCGCATACAAAAACTGATCCCACTCCGCCGGCTCCATATCCACATACCGCCTCTGCATCCTCATCAAATACACAACAAACGCCACCAACCCCACCACAAGGGCCACCGTACTCCCCCACCAAATAACCGGCGTCCCAAGCAAATAATACTTGGTATTATTATCGCCCCACCCGCACATCCGCAGCCCGACCCTCATCAAGGGCCAATCCGTCGGCTTGGACGCGAGAATGTCTTCCTTGTCCGGGTCCGGGATGAGCGCGTTGTTGCTCGTCATCATCGCGACGTTCAGATGCCAGAAGTCGCGCAGGAACGGCGAGCGGTAGTGCTTGGCGTTCGCGGCGGGGAGCCGGTCGTTCCAGTGGGACTCGACGTTCCAGATCGAGTACGAGTCGGACGGGTTGTTGTTCTTGTCGCAGGAGACTTCGATCTGCTTGAAGCCCCATTCGGGGAGGCCTTTGGTTGCGGCTTTGAGGTAGCAGCCGGTGGCTTGGTGTTTGAAGCGGAGACGCGTGGTGAGGCTGTGGATGTGTTCGCCTTGGACGTGGGCGCCGCGCTTGATGTCGTCCAAGACTTCGACGGCCCACAGGTCGTTGTAGTCTCCAATCGTCGCGTTACCGTAACCAGACACCTCGTTGTTGAGTTTGCTCAGAGGCGCGGGAACATTGTGCGAGTGGAGGTTGCGGCCGGTAGCGGGGTGCACGAGTCGAATGACATCTCCGTGCTCGAGGTATCGGATAGGGCCGTTGAGATCCACATCACCCTCGTCCCATCGCGGCGTGATGACCCACTCGTTGTTGACATCCTTATAGTGGTAGCACGTTACTTGCTGCTGGTTACTGCCCACGGGGTACGTTTGAACGTGCGAGTGCAGAAGACCGCCTCCCCAACCCATGTTCTTGATCGTAAGTCGCGAGCCGAACGCGATCTCGAGCGGATTGTTGCCGAAGTCGTTGCCGATGAGGTTGGCTTGGAAGAGCGAGGACATCTGAGCATCGCCGGGTCCGGAGTGAGAGAGGACCATGAAGTGAGCTTTGAAGGAGGCCATGTAGACGAGGATTGGGAGAACGATCAGGCAGCCGACGCGTGCCCCCCAGTGCCACAATTGTGTGCGCTACAGGGGTACCCTTAGCATATACATGCGGAACTGTGTTTGGGATTTCACTTACGACGGACATGCGCAGGTCGCCGAACTTCTCCCAGAGATCCTCGATTGTGTACAGGCCGACTAACGCCGTCACGAACAAGCCCACAAGTTTCACACTGCCAGCATAGTGTGAGCAGCCGCGCAGAACGCATACAGTAAAGACCACATACCTTGACACGCAGCCGATAGAGAAACCAGTGAATCCAAGCCAGAACCACCAGTCAAAGCCGAACGGTCTATGTATAGATGCGCGTAAGGGTCGTACAAACCATCAGATATAAAGACGTAGCGTACCGATACTGTTGGTTGTGGAATTTTGTCAAGCCAAAGACCGTAGTGAGGGTGAAGAAGAGCAGCATAGAGTCGAGCAGAATAAAGCGCGATATACACAACCAAGCCACATCTAAGCGCCACATCAGTCTCAGATGCAACAGGCCGGGCAAGTCAGGCCGAACGCACCGAACAGGACCATCAACGCAACAGCATGACACGCTCTCCAGCTCAAGCCGAGCTCGACGCTGGTATACCACGCCAGCGGGACCATCAACACGCCGAACGTGGCCATGAGCACTCGCATAGCGACATATGGCACCTCCTCCGGGTACCGCTCTCCGCTCTTGAACTCAAAGTGCCCGTTGTATCCTGACAACAGCCCAGCGAGGCCGACGAGCATCTTGCCGAGGGGAGGGTGCACGTCGAAGTAGAATTCGCGCTTGAGGTAGTGGCTGCCGAACTTGCCGAAATGGGCCTCGTCCCAGACGACGTAGTCGGCTTTGCCGATCTTGTGGAAGCGCGTCCAGCACGAGAGGAGGGTGTAGATCACCGGCGGGATGTGTTCCCAGTTTTGCGCGACGAGCTCTTGCTGTATCCCAAGCATCAATATATAGCAACAACTGTATACTAGAGTTGATGCACACCAAGTTCTGCGCTGGCGGGGGCGGGCCACGCGAGGGTACGCGGCCGCCACCGATGAAGCGGGGCGGGTGCACGCCGGGTTTAGCGTGCAGACCCTTGCCGCTGTCGTCGTCGTCCTGAGTGCGCCACTGGCCGTCGTCGTCATTGTGCGCGCCGGGCGCACGTGTGACGCGACGGCGGGCGGCAGTGTCTTCTGTGTTCATATAATGAAGCGGGAGCTCGGCCTGCTGCTGGCGCCAGTCGTCTGCCGGGCCACGCGGAGGGGGCGGATATTCGACTTTTTCGAACGAGGAGGAGGACGTCGGGGACGAGGGCCGCGAGTCGTCAAAGTGGATGATCGTGTCAGAAGGACGCTGCATCCAACTCTGGAGCCTCGCACTCAATTCGACGCGAGTTTGTCCGCAAGGCGGATGTCGGTTTATTGGCTAAAGGAGCGTGAAGATGGAGGGTCGGTCTCAAGAGACACGTAGCCACATCGAAACATCTACATCACTCCCGTCTGGATTCGGTCCGCAGCAGACTCTGCATATCCCCGATTTGCTTCCGCCCTTTTTCTCTCGGAGAACCAGGCAAAATGAGATAGCACAAGGGTAGAAATACAACTAAACACTAAAGTACGTAGCAACAAGAAGAAATCACACAAACACAGCAGTCTAGTCGTACCGCTTGTACATCGCGGTGACCATAGCGTGGTCACGCTCGTATGGCTCGAGCGTGATCTGCTCCAGGGGCTTGAAGTGCTCGTCTCGCAACTTCTGGACCTCGCCCTGGAAGACAACGTTCGCGGGCATAGTCGAGTCGATACAGTTCGCCTTGATCGAGATCACGGCGTGGCCACCAACTTTCAAGAAGTTGTGTGCGTTCAGGGCAACGATACGCGCCTGATCCGGCTGTGCGACGTCAGCGAAAATCACGTCGACGGTCGAGAGCAGCATGCGGTATTTTTGAGGTAGGCGCGCGTCTTCAATGATGGCTGCAACGCTTGTGAGTACGGTGAAGTGAAATGTTTACAGGAATAGACATACGAATGACGTTTGTGCGCTTTTTTGCCATGTTAATCAGGTCGCGACCTGATCGAGGTGAGAACTCGACGGCGTAGACGGTGCCCTCCTGTAAAAAGGATTAAGATGTGATACAAAGTCTTTGGAGGACTTTCTTACAGGGCCAACAATGTCAGCGACATGACTGACACTAGTACCGCTTGCAGCACCAAGGTAAAGGACCTTCTTGCCAGGGCCAATGAAGACGTTCTCCATACCGCCAAGCACACCAGCCGCAAGCTTCGAGCGGAAAGGATTCCAGACACGGTACTCGACCTTTGTGCCCTCCTCCTGACCGTCGACCGAGATGCGCTTCTCGCCGTAGACAGACTCGCCGGGGGCGATGTTCTTGGTGACGAGCAAAGACTCCTTGCCCTTTGCGATGAAAATGCCGGCGTGCTTGTGCGGCTCGAGGATGACGTTCGAGCCACCCTTGGCGCCGAACTTGCCGCCACGGGCGCCTCCCCGTCCACCGCGACCGCGAGGTGCTCCACGGCCTCCTCCGCCCCGTCCGCGAGATTGGACCCCTCCGCCGCGCACACCGCCGCCTGATTTGAATATCAATATTTTTGCACTGTCTTTGATAGATAAACGTACCCCGCCCACCAAATCCGCCACGACCTCCTCCGCGACCGCCACGGTCACCGCCGCCGAAGCCTCCTCGTCCTCCGCCACGACCGCCGCCGCGCCCTCCACCGCGTCCACCACCAAACCCGCCGCGTCCTCCTGAATCACCTATACATGCAATCAGCGACTGAGCTTATAGAGTCGTATACAATATATGTGTACCAAAAGCCATTATGAGAGATGCAGCTGGGAGTGTAGGAACAAGTGAAGAGGCGCGTGCACGCGTTCCGACCAAAGTCAAATTCCAAAGCTCGCAAAATTATAATGGGCCGTGCGACTCTCATCAGCTTACATACTCCATCACTTGTACCCCTCTTCGTGAGAGAGCGGGCGGCCCGAGCCTCCCGAATCGACGCCGCCCATTTGCTCCTTTTGGTCACTGGGTATCGCTACGCGCAACAGAGTTGTACCGTTTCTACACGTACGAGTACCTTCAAGGATGGTCATGCAGCCATGGACCCTGCCTGAGCGCAACTCGATAGCCAATTGCGAGCTCGTACGGCCGGTATTGCGACGAGTCAGAACTCATATTGGTCATTTTTCCTTCGGATACTCGGATATGGATAGTGGATAGGTTCCGGAGCCCCGTCTTCTTGACGATCCCCGCGCACCCCACACGGCGCACGCTATAAGAGCGGATTGGCCGGTGCTATTGCCGACCTTCAGGGTCTTGTGCTTTTTCTCCGCCCGCCTCCGTGGTCTCACCATGTCCGCTGTGTACGAGTCCCAGTCCGAGGTCGACGCCGACAAGACCGCCGCGCCGTCTCTCGATCTCGAGAAGGGCGGGAGCGACGGCGACGTGCACTCGGACGGCCATGACGAGAAACACGAGTCTCAGTCCGGTCATGGACATGGACACCCAGATCATGACTTCCGCGCAGAGGAGCGCGACGATATTCCAGCTGCAGTCGAGCCTCCTCATGTTGCTGTGGGCGACTACCCCGACGGCGGACTCACGGCTTGGCTTGTTGTCATTGGGGTACGTGCTTTCGTTGATGTAGGGATGTGTGCGCTGACGGGCTTTGTGTAGGGCGCATGCTTGACTTTCTCGACGTGAGCAGCTCCGTATGGACTATTTCTCCACACGTCTAAATGTCACTGATGCTATGGTTTGTCTAGCTTTGGATTCGTCAATACGTGGGGATCGTTCCAGGCGTACTACGAGGACGTTTTGCTCAAGGGCACACCGTCATCGACGATGTGAGTCTTCTTCGTCTTCGTCTACCGGAATGATCAGTCTGACAGTGATTCTTGTAGTGCATGGATCGGTTCGGTGCAGTACGCCCTGGTCTTTCTTCCCGGTCTCGTCTTCGGCCGGCTCTTCGACATCGGATACTTCAGGATCCCCTTCCTGATCGCAAGCGCCGTTCTCATCATGTGCACGTTCCTCGTCGCCGAGTGCACCCAGTATTGGCACTTCATGCTTTGCCAGGGACTTGTCATCGGAGTAGGTCTCTCGTTTGGACTGTGCATACATCGCAGCGGGCTGATATGTTTCTTTTGTAGTTGTGTTCTGGTGTTCTCTTCGGGCCAGCTATGGGTATCATCGGTCACTGGTTCAAGAGGAGACGCGCTATCGCTCTAGCGATTGTCGCTCTTGGCAGCTCGACTGGCGGGACGGTCATGCCAATCGCGTTCGGCCGACTTGTTGACGAAGTAGGGTAAGCGAACCTCCTCTTGTACTTCGCCATCAAAGAAAGCTAACAATCCATTTGTTTAATAGGTTCAAGTGGACAATGCGCACCCTCGGCTTCGTCCTCATCTTCACCCTCGGCGTCGCAAACTTGACGCTAAGGCGTCGTTTGCCGCCCGTAAAAGCCCACGGCGGCCTCTTCAACTTCGCACAGTTCAAGAACCTCGCCTTCACGTTCTACACGATCGCCGGCTTCGTGTGCTTCCTCGGTCTCTACACACGTACGTTTGCACGCCCCCTCCTACCATTGACTCTCGCTAATCAGATCGTCGTTCTTCCTTACAGTATTGACTTACGTCCAAGCAAGCGCACCAAGCCAAGGCGTCGACCCAAAACTCGTACCCTACATCCTCGCGCTCGGAAACACCGGTTCAGCCGTCGGCCGCCTGAGCACCGGCATCCTCGGCGACAGATTCGGGATCATGAACGTCATGCTCCCCTTCACCGTCTTCGCGGCCGTCTTCACCTTCATCTGGCCCTTCATCCACGGCACCGGCCCCATCGTAGCCATCACAATGCTCTACGGCGTCTCAAGCGGCGCATTCGTCGCGCTGCTCGCCGGCCCGATCATGGCGATGGGCCCGACGGAAGACGTCGGGAGGCGGACGGGGATGTATTTCACTGTCATGGCTATCGGCGCGCTTGCTGGGCCGCCGATTAGTGGGGCTATTCATGATGCTACTGGGAGTTACAAGCCGGTGGGTATATATGCGGGGACGACGGTGTTGGCGGGTGTGGCGTGTCTTGCGACGTCGAGGTGGTTCGTTATGGGTGGAAGTTTCAAGGGCAAGGTTTAGGGTAAGGGGCTGTACGGGGATAGGAATTACGCATACTACAACCTATAGAAGCGCTGGTAACGCTACGGATCTCATGATAATGACTTCATACATTGGGCTATGTCTTCGACCAATAAAGCTCGCGACGCTCATACCAAAAGGCTGTAACACTTTGCAAAGCGCTGAAAAATTCGGAGAAAAATCGAGCGCGTGTAGCATAGCATCACCGGCCGCCATACCTCGCAGCCGGCGGCAAGCTCGGTCCCGTAGACGCGGTAGCGAGGACTTTGTCTTCATGACTTGTCCAGGACGGACCTTGCCTCGTGCGTGACGCGTGAGAAATCCCGCCCGAGGGCAATCGAACGGAAAAATTCGTATCTTCTACTTCAACGGCCAGCAGGTCAATCGATCCTACGCACCCCGCGACCACCACACCACACGCTTATCCTTGAGGATCGACAATACCAGTCGAACCTCGGATCCCATCGCATAAAAAGAACACACAATCATGGCGTACGTACACTTGGGCAGAAAACGGGTTATGCGGACAGTGTAGCTGACGGAAGGGTTAGTGAGGAACAACTCCAGGATATCCCCGAGGGGGAGATCGAGTCCAACTGGGACCAGGTCGTTGACAAGTACGTCGGGCGCGTGTATTGGATGGATGTGCGGCTGATGGGGAGTACAGCTTTGACAACATGGACCTCAAGCCCGAGCTTCTCCGTGGCGTCTACGCCTACGGGTGCGTCTTTTTGTTTGATCCTATCCACATATATGTCTGAAATATAATGTATAGTTTCGAGCGCCCGTCTGCGATCCAGCAGCGCGCGATCGTGCCCGTCGTAAAGGGCCACGACGTTATTGCCCAGGCCCAGTCGGGTACCGGCAAGACCGCGACGTTCTCCATCTCCATCCTCCAGAAGCTCGACCCGAACATCAAGGGCACCCAGGCGCTCATCCTTGCGCCCACGCGTGAGCTCGCGCAGCAGATCCAGAAGGTCGTCGTCGCGCTCGGCGACTACATGAACGTCGAGTGCCACGCCTGCGTCGGCGGCACCAACGTCCGCGAGGACATGGCCAAGCTCCAGGAGGGCGTCCAGGTCGTCGTCGGCACCCCCGGCCGCGTGTACGACATGATCAACCGCCGCGCGCTCAGGACCGACAACATGCGCATCTTCTGTCTTGATGAGGCCGACGAGATGCTTTCCCGCGGTTTCAAGGACCAGATCTACGAGGTCTTCCAGCTCCTGCCCCAGGACACCCAGGTCGTCCTCCTCTCGGCTACCATGCCCGCCGACGTGCTCGAGGTCACCAAGAAGTTCATGCGCGACCCCGTCCGCATTCTCGTCAAGCGTGACGAGCTTACGCTTGAGGGTATCAAGCAGTTCTACATCGCCGTCGAGAAGGAGGAGTGGAAGCTCGACACGCTCTGCGATTTGTACGAGACCGTCACCATCACCCAGGCCGTCATCTTCTGCAACACCCGCCGAAAGGTCGACTGGCTCACCGAGAAGATGCACTCTCGCGAGTTCACCGTCTCGGCTATGGTACATCTGATTTCCTTGATCTTATATCATGATGCGCCTCGCTAACGCGCATCACAGCATGGGGACATGGAGCAGAAGCAGCGCGAGGTCCTCATGAAGGAGTTCCGCTCGGGTTCCTCCCGTGTCCTCATCACCACGGACCTTCTCGCCCGTGGTATCGACGTGCAGCAGGTCTCGCTCGTCATCAACTACGACCTCCCCACCAACCGCGAGAACTACATTCACCGCATTGGTCGTGGCGGTCGTTTCGGTCGTAAGGGTGTTGCCATCAACTTTGTGACCACCGAAGACGTGCGCATGCTCCGCGACATTGAGCGTACGTCTTTCCGATCACTACCCCAAATTGTGATGTATATAAATGCTAATGGCCATCTGCAGAGTTCTACAACACCCAGATTGACGAGATGCCGCTCAACGTTGCCGACCTCATCTAGACGCCTCACCCACGCCCCGTATTACGCACTTTATCCGATCCGCCTGCAAAAGTCTGCCCCGCACCCGAGGGAGATCCGCTGTTTAGCACTCCGTTGTTATCACCCTGTACCACCCACTGCTGATCGCGCTTCTCACCACACTTGACCCTGGTCTCTCACTCTCTCGTAGTCTCTCCCCGTATCATATCCTCTCTTCGTCTTTTCCTATGTCCTTATATCTCTCGTCTTCTCCGAGTCTTGCGCACCGATGTCCGATGTTGTCTCCGCTACGCTTACGCTTACGCACCCGCTCGCCAACGTGTATATCATCAGTGTCCGGGGAGAATGTATGTTCATTGGATGCCAGAACTGCTCGGTGTACTCAAGTCCGAGGTCAAGTCCGAGATGCACCTCGGTGCTTGTTCATTGTCACGGCGAAGTGGACCCTTGTTTGAGCACTGCGCACAGCGCCCACCGCCGACACCGAAACAAAGCCCGCGCCCCGAGCGGCGGGCAAGGCCGACTCGAAGATCCCGACGATTGCTTACGTGCTTACGGAGATGGTCAATGATCTATCGCACATCTGTAGTACATAGTGCTATAGCCAGTCTGCGGCTCAGCGAGAGAGGATCGACGGCCATCTTGAGCTCATGTCAGCGCGGCTCTCACTGCGTCTGCGACAAGTATGCCGCCGATCTTGACACACGCTTCGATGTCTCTCGGCTCGATCTGCCAAGATCGACTCTCTTGCAGAGCGCAGTGAGCACGGAGCTGCGAGGAGCTCTGCCCGCCGAGGGTATGCAAACGAGAGGGAGGCGTAGGGTTGGGACGTCTCAGCCCTTCGAGCTTGTTAGACGCCACGTCGAATTCAACCAATGCTCGTATGACAACGTATATCATTGTACCTGCGACGACGTCATGATGCTCGTTGATGCCCAAACGTACGCGGATCTTTTCAGCTCGAGAACCAACCGCTGTGCTCGATGACGACTTCAGGGTTTGAGGAGAGCGCCTCGCAGCACGTCGAGGCATGTCGGCGTCTCGACAACGGCACTGCATGAGGGCCACTGCCGTCGGTTCTCCGCTTCTTTCAACGTTCCGTACTGTACACAGTGACGTGTTCGTCCGTGTACAACGTACAGATAGCGAGATGGTTCAAACTCTAGGTATGTATCAATGACTGTACAAAGCGTGCCCCTGTGGCGCATGAACACGACACCGGTCGTCGACAGGTAGAATGTAGGCAATCAGCATTTTGCTCCCCCCGGATGTCGTCTCCGAGTACAAACGAATGATGCCCGACGCCAACTCAGTTCAAAACCGTGTTGGTATCTTATTGAGGACAGGGACCCACAGGGGACGCGCGCTGCGCGCAAAAGATCGGTCGAAGGAGAAAACCGAGGCCGCGCACCGCCGCATCAGCGTACTGGCAGTTACCCGACCTGGCAGCGCGGTATACAGCCGTCCTCCTCCACCCTGCGTGCTCTCCGGTTGATGGAGCGTCTGATGTCCCGTAACGGTCGTCGTCCTGGGGTTGATCGACGTCCACGGCCTCGCAGCACCGCCTCTCTGGCCCGCCACAAACTGTGCCGCAAGCAGATATATAACCTGCCCCGTGTCTCCGCCATGCCGGTCCTCCTCATTCACTTTCGAACTCGTGTCTCGTGCCCGGTCCCTCGTGGGGTTCCTGTGGCCTTTTGTTTGCTTTCCCTTCTCGATCTCTTCACATTCTTATCACGACCCTTTTACCATTTTATTCAAACTGCATATAACGAGGCTGTTCTCTCCCCGCCCCGTCTTCTCTTTTCTTCCCGACCCGGCGTCGCCCTTTTGTACCTGTGCTTCAGACACTGCTCTTCCGCCTCTTCCGCTCTTCTAGCCCCGCGTTCGCAGTTCGTGCCCGGTCTGCCCTTCTGTTTCAAGCTCGTACATCGACTCGTCCCCATCACAATCGCCCTTGACTCCGACCTCAAATACACATGGCTGTCGTCACACTGAACATGCCCACTGTTCCCCACTCTGGCCCGGGATCCTATCGTCTCGCTCCGGTACGTCTACGACCTCTTCAACCCCATCCGGCCACATCGGCTGACCTTGGCACTCTCACACACAGACGCTCACTGCGCTCCGCATCCCCCATCGGCCCGCTGCTCTCTCACTCGCAGGATGCCCGACTCGAGGAGGATCGCGCGCGCCCTGCGTGAACGGTAACGCGGGTACGACCCCAATGTCGCCCACGGGCACGCTCTCGGAGATCGTGCCCCGAGTGTACGTCTCCGATCTGAGCGTCGCGGAGGACACCGCGCTACTCAACGCCGCTGGTATCACCCACGTCCTATCAGTCCTCCCGTTGGCGCGGTCCCCTCCGTCGCTCCGTACTCGCACGCACATGGTTGTGCCGCTGCAAGACACGCCTTTCGCCGAGCTCGTAGGACACCTACCATCCACAACATCATTCATCGACAAGGCGCTGCGGTCCAGTCCGCATGCCCGCGTACTCGTGCACTGCGCGATGGGCGCCAGCCGCTCTGTATCTGTTGTCGCTGCGTATCTCATCGCAAGCCGCGGGATGAGCTCTGCGGAGGCTGTTGCGGCTGTGAAAGCGCGCCGTGCCGTCGCCGCGCCCAACTGGGGCTTCGTGATGCAGCTCGAGGAATACGCTCGCAAGCTCGAGGCTGATGCCGAGGCCGACTCGCCCATCGACAGGCCCCGGACGCCAGCCTCCGCCTGAATGGCGAGGGCCCTCCATCAATCATTGCCTATGCAATATACCATGCGATCCCTCCCGTCCCAGCCAGCCCTGAATACACCCCACACGCACGCCCCACGTTGATATCACGCCAACAATATTGCATCCTATGTTGCCTGGCTCCGTCCCGTCGAAACCTCATGTTGTACTCGCCGTCCATCCGCAAGTTTCCGTATCCCATACACCCGCATCTCTTCTCCCGTTCCAACACGCACGCACGCTATACCCCACTCAGCCGCGTGGAGAGCATCGTTGTTGCCGCACCCCGGATAGTCGTCACCCTTTCCCCATCGGCGTATCCGGTCGAGTACGAGCCTCGCTCGCCCGAGGGCCTTTGCACTCGTTTTACGCGCACCCCCAAAACAGAACTGCCAGTACTACTTACCTTACGACATCTTCGAACGAACGCTAGGCGGTTTAGGTCGTGGTCTCATCCATCATGCTGCACACCGTTTATCCTTTGTTTAACTTATGATATTACGCCTTTTACTTTCTTCCTTCTTTGCGACGCCGATCAACCTTTATTTCATTCTTTTCTGATTTCTACACTTGCGAGAGGAATCATTGTACACTAGTCCGGAGGAAGCTCGAGCCCGTGCTGTGCATGGGCTACGAGAATTGCTGCTGTTATGGAACGCATTCACGCAGCAATACCTTTGTTTGATTGAAAGCACGCAGTACCATATTGCGCAGGGTCGCTCATTCAAACGTTCAGGGTGAAGTAACATGGCGCAGCGACCGTCCGCCCGCGCAAAGCATCTCGTGCCGATGGAAGCTGGAACTGTGGGCGTTTACATTCCGTAGGTAAGCACCCACAGCTTTATGCGCGCAGTTCCGGCAGGTTACAGCGTCGAACCGCAGCCTCTATGACGCATCTGAGCTGAAGGCACTGCTGTCAGTGCTTAAAGGGTCTGTCGTCCGTCAAACAGCCAGTCGAACAACGATCAAAGGCAACATATGTAGAAGGTGAATTATACGTGTACAACAAGTGCGGGGGTGGCGGTGCCCCGGCTTACAGTTCAGATCATCGCCAGTCGTAAGGTCCGAGATGGACAGAGATCAACAATCTAGAATGATCCGGGATCGAGAGGGTCGTGTAGCTGTAGCATGAGGCTAACAGCGCCTAAGGTATGGCGGTGTCCGGTATCCCAAGAAGAAGTATGGTATCGCGGCAATCAAGAGGATAGGGGGATGGAGTGGGATGTCGAGATGTGAAGGGAGTGAACGGCAGGATCATGTCCCGCAGCATTGAGAGCTCTTGGCTGCTTCTGGGTTCAACGCCACACCGCCGGAAGGTTTGCTGAGTTTGACGCCGGGGCTCTGCACAAACAAGGGAACATTAGAGTCCATATGAAGCGCCACACGCAGGACCAGCAGGTAAACACGCACCCTATCATCCTCGAATACGCCTTCCCGGACCTTCTTGAGAATATCCTTACACGCTTCCTCAAACGCCTCCTGCACGTTCTGTCCACTCTTCGCACTCGCCTCCACAAACAGCAGACCCTCCTCCTTTGCCCATTGCTCCGCCTCTTCCGTCGTGACCTGCCTGGTGACTTGGGAGCGGGACGTCCGCTTTGCGCTCTTATCTGTTGTTGAGGCCGAGGATGGAGCGTCTTCTGACACGAGGTCCACCTTGTTGCCGACGAGGATGCAAGTCAGATGAGGATCTGCATGTTGCCGCACGTCTGCAAGCCAGGAGCGTGCGTTTGTGAAGCCTGAACCAGCACGTGAAATAGGGGCGGTGGAGATTGCAGCAAGACAAGCAGTGCAACATGCCGGGAGTGAGGAGAGCGTTCAATCATGAGTGAGATGGTCTGTATGGAGCAGGAGGAGGTTTACACACTCTGCCGCGATGTTACATCGTACACCAATAAACAGCCTGCGGCTCCGCGGTAATATGAGCGTGTTATTGAGCGGAAGGATTCGGTGCCGGCGGTATCCCAACCTGTCGTGTTCATTCAACACCTCGCTCCAGCTGTAGATCCAAGCTTCGGACAGTGAGAACGCACATTGTAACTTCACGATCTTGTTCTCCTCCGGTATAGTTATGAGCTTAGATCCGAACTCAACGCCCAGCTACATGCGGTTTCCGGCAGCTCGCACAGTGCATCCATGGGCAAATACAGACGTATATACGCACCGTTGGATCGGGGTTTGCGAGAAAGCGCTGATCTGTCAGGCGGACCAGTAGAGATGACTTGCCAACGGCGGCGTCCCCTTGGGTACAGCCTCAGACGTATGAACCATCGCAACGAGCCGCAGAACGCGCACCAGTGATGATGAACTTCAATACATAGTGCCAATTTACCCCGGACATGGCTTAGGATAGTGATAGGGAGCGAAAGGGACGATAGTGGTGGTACGAGAGCAAGCTTGTGAGTGGATTCGGCGCGCATGACGCGTGCCACCAAGTTTCGTGACTTCGGCGTACACGGCGCTTCGGTCCGAGGCGCGGTCGCGCGCCAGCTTTCCTCCTGCTGCCATGTCCGTCCTCGCCTGCCTTCGTCGCCCACCACAATTCACACGCGCATGGACAGTTGCGCGAACGTACGCCAAGAAGGTCGAGGCGGCCGCACCTCCGCGGAAGGTTGTCATTCCTCAAGGTCCGTTGGCTGGCTTTTTGTTCGCGTCATAAGGTGACTGACGCGCCGAGGTAGTGCCCGAGGGCGCGCTGTCAACATGTAGACCGAATACGCCATTAGTCGGAGTCAATTACTTGAAAGACCAGGAAGAGGTTCTTGCGCTACCGGACGAGGAGTATCCGCCCTGGTTATGGGACCTGCTCAAGCCAAAGCAGTTGCCAGATGACGGTCCAGGTGGGAAAGCGGAGAAGGTCAGGTTGCGCAAGGAGAACAGGGCTCGCATCCGGGAACAAAACTTCATGAAGACACAATAAGGGTCTTTACATGTCATGGAGGTGGTTATAGGTATGTCGTCGGCAACATTGCAAGGCCCGCCCATGCTAACGCACTTGGTAGTACGCTCTGACACACTAATTGCATTTGCTTCATTCATTGCTATACCTATGGATCGTTTGCGTCTATCTCCATACGATGCTTCACATTGTCAAGAAGCGTCGACTTCTGTTCCCGGGCTACTCATTCGCGAGGCACATCGTCGGTGCTGCACTCCAGTTCAAGGGACCCCGGAGTTGAGCTTGAATCTGGGTTCGCTCTGACCTGGCTTCTCCGACCGCATTGTCTATTGCTCCCATCGGTAGTCGCATGTTCAGACAGGTTGCTCTCGAACCTTTTCCCCAAGGGTAGGTCTGCCGGGAAGGTGCTATATGTAACCCGAATGAGCTTGCTGCTGAAGCATTCTGAGTCCGCGCTTGGTCCGCGCAAGTTCGGCTCGCGGAAACGACTATGGTGATAATGCACAGTGATGCTCGCCAGGAAGCACTACGGAGTAGAGAATGGGCACACGTCGCAGTCACGCCAGCATCAGGCAAACCCAAAGTCGATGAATTTGAGCTGAACACCGACGTGGAGAGAAATTCCCACGCGCAATTATGTATGACACTGCATAAATATGTGGCTATGGTGAGGGGAAAATTCAAGCCAGGATGGGGTGGGCGAAATGCTCGAAAGACCATATTTGCACGATCAGAGGGACCTGATCCAAGGTCCACGGACCGTGCGTGATCGCGATGGGTTGCTTCCCACGCGCTGTGACTCTCGTGAGGACGCGTCTGGAGGATGTTGCGCGCCGAACGGAACGCGTCGAAGGCTGCCTCGGACCCTCATCATCTTCTCGACCAGCCACGCCTCTCGCGCAATGGATTTCCTTACTTCCACTCTTTCCGTGTGATCGTGATTGTGACCTCAAAACGTCAAGCACTCAAGGTCCTCAAAATATCGAAAGCATCAAGGCATCAAGACGACTGCTAGGTACAAGGACAAGACGAGAGCAAGATGAAGCGCGTGATGTACATCAAGAAAACAGACACAGCAAAGCAGATATGCAAGATATAGTAGCGAGAGAGAGAGAGCGTGAGTTAAGAGTTCGTGATGGGACGAGGGCCGTGGACGCAGTCGGGTGGGCGCTTATTCAGGATCGCCCTGCCCCTCGAATTCGTCGCGTTTGCGCTTTAGTGCACGCGACGTGGACACTATAGGCCGGTATTCGGGTGGCGAACAGCTCTGCGCGTCGTGGAGAGAGCTGGAAGCATCGCGTGATACAGGTCGAGCGCTAGTAGACGAAGCCGGAGAAGACGTGTTCTGAAACCGGGTCAACTTCAACAACATCACAAGACACAGGCCCAACTTCAAGTTCCAACGTTCCAACACGCACCGTATGTTCGCCGCCGCCGACGACGGAGCTTGCCGCGGCACTATCCTCAGCTCCAGTGTATAGCCCAACCTTGCCAGTACGATGAGGGCTTCTGCGCTCTCGTAAGATGGGAGCTCACCGCTCACAACGGCGTCATTCCCGAGGCTTGTGGGCTCGTAGTCTTCATAGGCGTAGGGAGTGAGCTGCAGAGATTGTCAACGCTAGGGTGCACAGTGGTACGTGCATCACATACCAGCAGTCGTTGAAGGAGGTTGTGTGTATGCCGTCCATATGGATGATGACGCACTAGGTGTCCGTGCCGGTAGGAGGGTGGCCGCTCGATGGCACCGCCGTCGTGGTAGGCAGGTGGTGGTGGTGAGGCGTCGTGTTGAAGAACGTCAATGCTGCAAGCCATCGTGGCCAACGTGCGTGCAGACGGAAGATCGTGACAAGATACTCGAAGCGAGGCGACCGCATTTTATACTCGGCCTGACACGAGCGCGCTCGACCCGCGCACGACCTCGAGTCTATGAACTCGGGTCCTATCACCCCGACCACCTCCCACAAACTGTAGGCAGAACGGGACATACACTCTGCCACCCCTCCGACAAGCCTCGCTATGCGAGGATTCTATCTGTCCAGTAGACCGGCCGCCTTGCGACAAGTCCCTCGCCTTCGACGGCTCTCGGTCCTTCGCACGCGCCTATTTGACGCGCATATCCCGTATCTCAGCGTGCAACGTTCAGCACGGGCCTCGGACAGGGAGACCGGCTCGGACGAAGGTCAGGACGCCGGTCACGCTGAATCTGTACAGACACAGAGTGAAGCGGGTACTGTGGGCAACAGAATTGCCTTGCGTGGAGCAGAGATGGTGCCTGTTCGACATATCTCTCGGCTGGGGTAGGAATAAATTGATAGGATCGCTCCTGCCATCGAAACCCTTGAATGCGTCAACTGTGAATCGCATACAGAGCGATATGTGGGCCAACAATCAATCGCTCCGACCCTGGAGAGCTTCGGGAACTTTCATCTTCATCCATGGTATGCGACATTTGCACGGTATGTGAAATAAGACGCGACTAACATTACACCTCCAGCTTGACGGAAGTCGAGAAGACCGAGCATTCCTCCGAGGCGATTCCGTGGTAAAACGCAGAAGTGTCCTGGAGCGAGGTCGAGCCGCGATGTCGAGACGCATCCCTGTATCAACCGGTATACTGGCGGTAATATGAGATACTTAGACTCTGAGGCCTATCTGACAACTGGACGTACCTTCGAAACCCCTGGAACCGGCCGTCTTGTGGTGTACACCCTCGTCCACCACAAATATCTTCCTCCCTTCTTGCCCAGCAAGTCCGCCAGTCTACTGTACTCAGACAGCACATGCTCGGGCGACTCTCCAGGCAATACACAAGCAGGATGAACCGTCGTTTGCCAGGGTCCCGATACATGGCGTACTGGTTCGAAGGCCACTGCAGTACCTCGTTCAAGACGAGTCGCGGTTAGGTTCGGTTCCAGCGGCCTCGGCGTATGATTCATCGGGCCTTGCGGCAATGTGCTGCATATTGTGTCATCGAAAGGCGTGTTCCGGGGCATATAGCTCGACGACGTGTACGTCGGAGGGAGATATGGATACGATAGGGATCACTGGGCCTTCAAGTCGGCCAACGCGGATTGTGTATGAAGTCCGCTAGTCCACATGTCGTTCTGACACGCTTGTAGGCGAAGAATATAAAAAAGCGCAGATAGTAGGTCGTCGATGTCAAGTCGCAGGTTGGTCGCAGGTAACGAGTCGCAGGTAACAACCTTACCCGCGTCGGGTTTACGCGCCGTCGCGTGCATTCCGAACTCCGCTCAGGAGTCGAACACGGGAACCTCCGGGCCATCCACCGTACTTTCAACCATCACCATGTTGGGTTCAAAGGCACAGGAGCACCCGGTCCCTCTTGTATTGCCTTGTATCCCGAATGATCACAATGAACAGACCCGTTTATGGGTGTTTTCCACGGATGGGACCTCTTTTGTTATGTAGCTTCATAAGCTCTCGTTCGCCACCGGTCTGGCGTATCAACTTGACAGCCCACCACCTCCTAATATGCAGAAAGTTCTGCGCTGCGATTTCACGAGTGTCCCTCCCCACCCTCTCATATATGCTTCGCTGGAGCCTACGCACTCGCCTCATCGACTGCGGCGCATAGACCTTCACCGACCGCGAAGCAAGTATACGGTGGGACGGAGTCCTCTCAACGACTTTGTGCTGGGAGAAGAATATTCAGGGCAGATTGGTACTTCAATGCTCGCTCCTCCGATATTTCAGCAGTCTTACTCGAAGCAGATTGGACGCACTGCACGCTTCTGAACGACGAGCAAGGCAATGTGCGGATAGTCGACAACTTCACGACGAACGGCATATGGGTAGGTCCCCTTCTGAACACAGACCTGCGCAGCCAATCATGAATGTCTCTAGGTCGATCTTCGGCGCTTAGCGCCAGGCGAATCTTGCATATTGAGAGATGGGGCTTCTGTCCGCTTCGGTTTATGCGCTCTCGCCCATTGCAACCCGAGTGACTACATGACGAAATCATATGCGAGGGGCTTCAATCACCATTATACCTTCCACTCGTTTGTCACGAAGGATCCCCCTGGCCTATCTCCCTCAGACTTGGAGCTTCGAAAGCGGGCGCGAGAGTTGGAGAGCAGCAAGTTCGGTCTCTTAGAGGAACGCCTACGCTTAGATCGCCAGCTGCAGGACATTGAGGAAGAGCAACGTCGAATGTACGTTAATCACGATTTCTAACCCTATGTCAGCTGACGTCTATCCTTAGCACTCTATCAATGCGGGAAGTACCACCAACGAAGGACCCTGATACGGTGAAGAATGCCCAGTCTCGCTACGACATGTATGCTATGGCAGTCCGTCCAGATTACCCGGATTTCTTTCCTCCAGACGTGCGCGACTTTCGGCCGCAGCCCTGGTTCCTCCCCGATGTTAGCAGTGAGGATGAAGAGGAGCGGAGCCTTTTCGAGATGTATCGCTCGTTTGGAGCGCCACCGAATAAGCAGCCTCCTCCCCTCGAGAACAACTATCGAGTGTTCGAATTCACGAGGGTCATTCACCACGATGACGCACCTGACTGGTCTCATCCTGATATCGTCTGGGGAGAACTGCAGTGTTTGAACCTGAGCAAGCCGTTGAACGTACCCCCGTCTATCATCTTCTGGTCCATAGTCCATTGCTTGCCCGTCTACATGCACCCCGGCTATCGCTCCATGGCAGGACGAGGGCCTTATGCGCATCCGTATGCGGTTAGCGAATACGTCTTCTCCGACGAATCCGCCGCGCAATCCCGCATTGATCTCGGTCTTCCGCCGCTTGAGGACCCGTATCCCCTTCGCCCTGTTAAAGCCTTGCAAGTTGCGGAAGGGAGAACCGTTGGGAAGGAGAGTGAAATCGCGGAGCGTGTGGCTCTTCTCCAGGCGAAGGGCGAACTACCTCCCGGCCCCGGACCCGTAGCGACAGCATCCTCTGAGGAAAGCCGCTCGTCAACGATATCCGCGTCAACACCCTCCAAGCGGCCTCGCTCCTCAAGTACTGGATCGGATGGAGTTGCCGGATCAGACGCGACGGCGACCGGTAGCCTCTCTGTAGTTCACGCTCCAAAGCGTCGCAAAGCCTCTCCTGATATATGTACTGCCCTTGTACTATGTTAAGCAGAACTACGCCTTTTGTTACCAGACTTCGAAGTCGCATGGCCCACAGTAGACATATTGGCATGTTGAGTGTATAGGGTTGCCATGATCACCGTGCCGTTAGTGGTTCTTAACGAGTCAATTTTTATCGGACAAGGAACGTTCAGGACACATACGCTTCGGTTGAGCGTATCTCTCGCGATTATACTGCAGTTATCTCTACGTGAATGGTCGTTCTATGTCATACAGGTGTTGATACATATTACAAGCAATCTCAGGGTAGTGTATATACAGGAACAGCACTGCGTCTTAGACTCCATCGCGCCAATGCAACTCAGGCAGTCAAGTCCATGCTATTCTCCAGCTCTTCATCAACTTCCAGCGAGTTCACCCGCTTCTGCCGCGCTGGAGGGCGCCTGATGGCTGCGTTGGAAGACCCGCTTGCGCTGGCAGTCGCAGGCCGCAGATGTCCATAACGGCCCCCAGGACCGCCGCGCACAGACGTTAAACCGTGTGAGCGTGCCGTCGGAATGGAGCGTGCGATCAGTGTCTCCCGTGCCAGGAGCGAGGCGTGCGAAGAGATTGCATCCTGCACCGACAATGAGCTCTGAGCGGAGAAAAGCGAATGCTGAGGAGTTCGATCGGGAGCGTCAGAGTTGGAATGGTCCATCCGTGACACCGCAAGTACGTCGGGGCTTGCCATAGCTATGACTGGACCGCGGACGTCCTCGCGGGGAAGTTGTAGTCGCGATTCCAATGGCATGGTGGGAACGGCGCATACGGCCGAGCCCACGGGCGTCACCGAATCGTCGTGCCCGTGCACAGCGACGGCCCTGATCGTCGCATCGGGCGACTGGTCCCTGCCTGCCGCCGCGGACGTAGCATCGACGTAGGAATGTCCGGCAGTCAACGACGAGTTATCAATGGGGCCAGCTACGTGGCCATCGGTAAGACCAGGAAAGATCGTGTACATGCTATCAGCGGCCGAGAACCATGGGCTGGCAAGGGCGTCCGCGATGGAGATTCTGTCTTCCGGCAAGTCTTGCAACAATCCTTTCAGAACTTCTCGACCTGCAGTCATCCCGAGCATCAGCCTACGTCCAGATTACCATTGAGAGACGGTGCGACTGATGCTTACATTGTGAACTGAAGTCATCACTGTCCAGAATCTGGATATCTGCTAGCTTGATTCCATGCCTGGGTTTGAAGTTGTTTGTCAGGCTTGTATGTTCGTATCAGTCATGCAAAGTGTGAGACGAGAGTAGAGATAACCGCGACGTACAGTGCCACCAGTATCAATCCCGCAGTCCATACGTCGGACTTGTGGGTGCGGTTGCCCTGCCCGAGACTATCAAGTTCCGGAGGAAACCAGCCCACGGTGCCAACCTTAAAGGTCTGATGGGTGATTGTCACGAATTGTGTTCCATCGAAAGTCAGGCTGGGGGCATACCATGCCAATCTCATCCTCACGCTGCCGTTTCACGCTGCCGTTTCACGCTGCCAAAGTCTCCGATCTTGATGGTCCAGTTCCTAATGTCATACTTCTTTCCGATGACAACTGGCGTCACGACACTCTTCTTGGGAGTATAGCGGACGAGTAAGTTATCGATCTTCAAATCGCGATGGATGAAGTCGTTCCCATGCAGGGTCTAAAAGCACAAATGAAATCATCAACATGAAGATCTTAGCTTGGGTGAGGACCCACCATTAGTCCCTTTAGTATTTGACGCCCAAAGTAACGCATCTCGGATTCACCTTCGTGACAACCTGTCAGCACTGGCGTCGGCGCCAAGGAGAGATTGCCTTACTGAGAGATTTGTTTCCTGACCACCTTATGAAGTTCCTCAACGTCCCGCCCTCACGATACTCCAAGATCATACCTGTATCAGAATAAGGACGCTTAATCAGTCGCAGAGCTCCTCAGAAGAGGATGGAACAGACAGTGCACAGCAAAGCTTTCTTTACGAATAGAATCGTACTCGTCCACTGTGAGGGCAGAAGCGATAGAAATTATCTCCGGCTCCAAGATCTTGCACAAATACTCTATTCCGCCGGTCGCCTTCATGGTCTCCAGATATACTGCCTCGTTGCGACGACTAGAAGGTGGACATATATCCGCCATGTCCAAGTTATCAGCGGCCCAATGCTGTCGCTTGATTGCCACAAGATCGCCGGGGGCAGCGCGACGCTTTGCGAGGAAGACGGCACCATAGGCGCCTCTCCCTATGACTTTGAGCATGTCAAATCGTTCGTGTACGATTGCTTCAGGAAACATCTGGACAAGATCGCGGAAGACGTAGTGGTGCCAAGCACCAGTTGATAAACGAAGTGCGATAATGTCGCATCCTTGTAAAGGCGGTGATTGACGTGAGTTGATAGGGATGGATATGTCAGTGAGGCAGTCCCGCCGCAGGATCTATAAGAGTAATCAGAGGCAGATTCAACACGTACAATGAATTGCCACGTACAAAAACATCGGAATCGAGACCATTCCCTAGAGCAAATTTTACTGCTGGCAGATATGCAGCCGCATCGGGCAGCTGGCTGAGCATCCCGTTCCAGCCGAGTTGAAAGGATGCATCTAGCGGGAGGGCGAGTCACTGAGTGAACAGATATAGAAGGCGCCTTCACATCTACCTTCGAGTGCCGGCTCAAATACAATTTTCTGATTCATCGCGGGCACGGAGGTCGATGAGGGGGTGACAGACCACGAGTCGCATCGATCGCTTAGCCGAAAGAACAGTGTAGAAAGACCGGCTGACGGGTTGAAGGCAGGAGTGCCCACGGGGATGCAGCACGCTAGCGTATCTTCCGCGCATAACTCGCGCAAGCTATTGACAGGAAGTTCTGGGATGAAGAAGTCGGAGTATTGATGGGGAGGAGTAGATGTCATTTTGGCGTGTCACTGAATGCGACCCGGCAGTCTGATTTAAAAGGGCACCGTCATACTGCTGAGCACGGTAACCAGTGGCCATTCGATTGTTCGGGCAGAGCATGGCCCAAGTATTTGGAACAAAAGCACGACACGTTCAGAACAACCGGAATCTGACAGAACAAGGCGCACAGGGGTGGTCTCCTTGATCGCGCTGTTGATCATAGATCGCGCTGGTCAACGGTCTCCATGGTTCGCGGATAGCGCGCTTTTCGGAAGGACAACGAATGAGGTATCGTGAAACGGCTAGTCGGCAACGCGAAGACGCAATCGACCACCGTGGCGATTGAACTCGTCCTAAGCCTGACTAGTGTGACCTGACTGATGTCGCTGGAAAATATCAGGCAGTCGGAGACCTGGCAATAATAACCTGCGAACTTCGTGAGGTCACAATAGTGTTCGAGGGACGGGTCCTTCCTCGCGATAACGTTGCGGTGTGCTGAGCAAAACAATAACAGGGAATTGTAAGGAACGAGTGGGGACACAACATGAGTGTCTGGAGCAAGCCGCCGGCGCCCGCGGCAGATGCGCCCATCAGTTGGGCTGCCGCGAAGTGGTAGTGCTTGACAGAAGCGGCACAACCTCACCCTCAACCATCTTGTCAGTATGCAGAGACCTCTGCCCTGCGATTTCACAAGCGTCCCTCCCCACCCTCTCATATATGCTTCGCTGGAACCTGCACACTCACCCCATCGACTACGACGCATAGACCTTCACCGACCGCGAACGAAGTACACGGTGGGGCGGGGTCCTCTCAACGACTTTGTGCTAGGGGAAGAATATTCTGGGCAGATTGGTATGTCTACACTCGTTACCCCGAGGTTATCATAGTCTTATGCCACGCAGACTGGACGCACTGCACGCTTTTGAGTGACGAGCAAGGCGATGTGCGTATAGTCGACAACTTCACGACGAACGGTATATGGGTAGGTCGCCCACTGTACACAAACCTACGCAGCTGATCATAAAGGCTACAGGTCGATCTTCGGCGCCTAGCGCCAGGCGAATCTTGCATACTGAGAGATGGGGACTCCGTCCGCTTTGGTTTATGCGCCCTCACCCATTGCAACCCGAGTAACTATATGACGAAATCATACGCGAGGGGCACCAACCACTGTTATACCTTCCACTCGTTTGTCACGAAGGACCCCCCTGGCCTATCTCCCTCAGACTTCGAGCTTCGAAAACAGACGCGAGAGCTGGAGAGCAGCAAGCTCAGTGTTTTGCAGGAACGCCTACGCTTAGATCGCCAGCTACAGAACATCGAAGAAGAGCAACGTCGAATGTACGCCATCACGCATTATAACTCTATGCGGGCTGACGTCTATTCTCAGCACTCTATCAATGCGGGAGGTACCACCCACGAAGGACCCTGATACGGTGAAGAATGCGCAGTCTCGCTACGACATGTATGCGATGGGAATTCGTCGACATTATCCGGATTTCTTTCCTCCAGACGTGCGCGACTTTCGGCCGCAGCCCTGGCTCCCCCCCGACGTGAGCAGTGAAGATGAAGAGAACGGGGCCCTCTTTAACATGTATCGCTCATTTGGAGCGCCACCGAACAAGCGCCCTCCTCCCCTCGAGAACAACTACCGGGTATTTGAATTCACGAGGGTCATCCACCACGACGACGCACCTGACTGGTCCCATCCCGACATCGTCTGGGGAGAACTGCAGTGTTTGAACCTGAGCAAGCCGTTGAACGTGCCCCCGTCTATCATCTTCTGGTCCATAGTCCATCGCCTGCCCGTCTACATGCATCCCGACTATCGCTCCATGGCGGGACGTGGACCCTATGCGCATCCGCATGCGGTCAGTGAATACGTCTTCTCCGACGAATCCGCTGCGCAATCCCGCATTGATCTCGGTCTTCCGCCGCTCGAGAACCCGTATCCCCTTCGCCCTGCCAAAGCTATGCAAGTAGCGAAAGGAAGAACTGTTGGGAAGGAGAGCGAGATCGCAGAGCGCGTAGCTCTTCTCCAAAAGAAGGGCGAACTGCCTGCCACGCCTGCCACAGCTCAATCTTCAGCCGCAACAACTTTTCACGAAAGTGGTCTATCGCCAAAGCCAACATCTACGTCTTCCAAGCGCCCGCGCGTGAGCGATGTAGAACTCCCTTCCGAAAGCGTTACCGAACCCGCTCGCAACTCTTCGTCTTCACCTTCGCCTTCTGATGATAAGCATGCATCTACGGACTCATTGCACTCGTCAGATATCAAGTCGGACGGTGTCATTGATCCAAGCACCACAGCAACGGCCAGCCGGTCCGCCCCGCCCCGCGCCCCCAAACGTCGCAAAACCTCACATTCGCCCGCTCCGAGTCCCACTGCTTGTAGCACACCCGCTTTCACATCGGATGAACCCAAGCATATCCCTCGCATGTCACCGGAGCCTCTGACCCCTACAGAAGAGCCTTCTATCTCAGCCATCGTATCCGAACCGCACCCTATTGAGCCCGCTCACCCGAGTGCCGATTCAGAACCGGAGGACTCCGTCGTTGCAGGAGAAACGGCGTCAGAGGCGGTTCCGGATTCTCATACTACACCTACGCGCACTGCGACTGATGATTGATCACCGCTTTCGACCATGTTTTGCGCTTCAATTCAGCTGCTCTTCGATGTCTAGTACTTTCAGGTACTACTGCTTTCCTCCTGCTTTGATCTACGGCTTCCGTCTTTGTATACCTCAACCTCATGTATCAGCAGTCGCATCTTACTTCGTTTCGTCAGGACACCAGTGTATTGCCTATGAATTCAACTTCAGCTCACTCGAGCCTTTTCGTCCATCGCTAGAAGGTCTTGGTTGACACCATGCCGAGCCCAGATACTCACCCCAAGGCTCGTAGACAAGGCCATCTTCGATTCGACGAGTGTTGCTCAGAGACACCAATACTCAAAGGCAAGCGCATGACATGATCTCGGTAAGACTAGTAGCGTCAAGATCGACACCTGCATAGTAGTAATATAGAAATAGCAATATAATGGCATGATACACGAGCAACAGACCAGCCGTACTCATTGCTCAAAACCCATCTCCCTCTCCCTCTTCCACTTATCATAACACTCCAACGTGACGCTCGCCAGGAAGCACGGTATACACTGCTCCATCTCCACCCAGTTCCGCATCAACTGCGGCAGTTCCTGTGGCCCACCCTCGCCCTGTGCAATGAGCTGCATCCTTGCGCCTCCCCCATCTTGTTGCGCGTTGGCACGAGATGTAGGTTGGAAAACGAACGAGGCGTTCAAGTCGTACTGCGATGTAACGCGCACTTGACCATTGGGGTAGAAGGCGAGTTTGACGCCCATGATGGAGGCGATGGCGTCGCGGAATTCGGCCGATTTGGCGGTGAAGACTTGTTGCAGACGTAAAAGACGCTTCTCCTTCTGCTTGAGTGCGTCCTCCATGTCGGCTTTGTCCTTCATAGCCACCTCCAAGCTTTGCCGCGGCACGAGATCGGCGGGAGGCTCGGCCGAAGATGAGCGCACACCTTGCTCTTCAAGCTCGTGCAGTCGACGTAGTAAAGCCTCGTTCTCGCCTTTCAAGCGGTCCATGACTTCCTGGCGTAGGTCGGACCATTGTTGCGCGGGGTTATCCCTGAGCGATAGTACACGGACGCCGGGAGGGACGTGTCGGCCACCGCCGATCTCGCCGCGAAGCTCGAAGAGCTCTTGCTCAAGCTTGTCAATGGACTCAAGATGCTTCTCGTTCGCTTCTTGGCTCTCCTTGAGCTCTGCGACGATGGTCAGACATGGTCAGGCGATGTAAAGCACAACAACTTGCCTGTTCGCGCATCAAGTACGGCTTGCTGCTCCTTCATCAGTTGCTCGTGCAATGCTTTGACGCTCGGTTGAGACGGCCCGGCTGCCGCCGCGCGCCTATCCTCGGCTTCTAGCTCGGCTACGCGTTGCTTATAGCTTTGTACGAGCTCTTCGAGGTCGGCAATGCGCTGCGACTGGGCCTCGTCCATCTCGACGTCTTGCACAGTAGCTTCCGCCGTGAAGCTAGCCTATGAGTTGTCAGACATAGAATACGCGGAGAAAGACGAGCATGACCTACGTTGTACTTCTGAAGGAAGTCCACCTCCCGTTCGGCGAGCAGCTTCGACTGCGAGAGTTGCGCGATGGTCTCGGCGTACCTCCGCTCACGCTCCTGGTACTCCTCAATTAGAGCCTGCATCTTAAGCTCGTCTGAGTTGCGTGTGGCGAGTTCGGCATCGCGTTGACGGAGTAATGCCACGTTCGCGCCATGTTCCTCCAACAATCGCGCGTACTTGAGACGAAGGTCTGCCAGACTCTGCGATACAGAGACGGGCGTCTGCCCGGGCGAGTCAAGTTGGGTCGCTCTGCCGTGCCACTCCTTTCTCTCCCTGCGTGCAGCGTCCAATTCTCCTTCGAGCAGTACGACCCTTTCCCTCAGCTCGTCCATCGCCCGCAACTTCGTCTCCAACCCCCTCTTTTCCTCCTTGAGCACCTCCACATTGGCCTTGCGCTCCCTGAGTGTTGCCAATTCCGACGCCATACGAGCGTTCTGAGCCTCGACTGCGCGATTATGTTCCGCGAGTTCTGAGAGCTCCAAGCGAAGTACTCCCCAGTTCATTGTCTCGCTCTCGTCGCGACTCCTGTCCGCGTGTGCCACACTGAGATCGTCCATCTGCATCTGCAGCTCGTCCACAGCTGCACTGCGCTCGTCCGCGAGAGCTCGTACATCACGCAGCTCCTGTTCAAGATGTTGCACCTGACGTGCGAGTGTACCGAGTTGGGCGCGTTGAGCGGTGATCGTCTGTTGGGTTGACGCTGCCAGTTTCTGGTGTTCGTCCTCCAGCAATTCGTGCTCGTCCCTCAGTGCGTTGAGCGTCGACCGCAACTTGCGGATTTCCCGGTCCGCCTGCGCCTTCTCCTCGGCCGCCTTCGCCCGCTCTTCCTCCATCGTCTGCTCAATCTCCGACTCTCTCCCGGCTAAAAGACGTCGGTCTGCCTCTAGCTTCTCCACCTCGCTCTCCTTCGCGCGTAACTTCTTCTCCGCCTCTTGTTTCGCGAGTTGTGCCGTCAATAATTGACGCTCAAGAGCCGAAGTTGCCATGTGGGAGGTATACGCCTGTGCGCGTTGTTGACGCTTGGCCGTAGACATTTGAGGATCTGTGCAATAGGATGGATGTTGAGTATATACTTATGCACGTAGTAGTCCTGACGAAGACAGGCGGACTGACTGGTAGTGGACGAAGACGTACCTCGTTCGAGCTCGGCCGCCAGAGAGTCGCGTTTAGTGGCCGTACCGGAGCGCGCCAGAGAAGATATAGGCCGTTTCGTGATGGGAGTCTTGAACTTGGGGTCCGACATGGTAGTGACGGTTGGGGCTCGAGTACAGTCAAAGAACAAAGCAAGTGAAAGCGTCACGTCGGTGGTCGAATAGTTGATACAGTGGCGCTCAGGCGCCGACAGCGGTGGTGGTCGAGAACAAAGCAAGTTGGCCCGGTGAACCTCACGCGCCGCGCGCGTTGATCGACTTGATGGCGTTCGACGCGCCGCGGCCAGGTCATCAGAAGGTTGGCTGAGGACCACCACCACCCTCACCAACGTGCACTCCCGTCTTAATCGATTACGGTGAGGCGAACTCATTATCAAACAAAGCAACATCGTACGAATATATTGCAGGCATGGTGCAGCCGGATGTGACCACTCTTGGAACTCAAGACCTTCCCGTCGAGATCTTCAATCGCATCGTCTCCCTCTTACGAGACATCAAATCACCTGGTGTCGATCACCGTGATAGTCTAGGCTGGTTGAATGTCACGCATGTTTCTCGCATCTGGCGAGCCACTACATTAGCCAATCCCTCGCTGTGGACCCGGATCCCAATGGGCATAGGCATGAACTGGTCGCGCCTGTTCTTCGAACGCAGCCATCCACTATCAGTCGATGTTGACGTTGTCCAAGTCACATCCGCAAACCCTTGGGAGGATCTCCTGTCTCTCAACTTCCACCGCATCCGAAGCTATAAGCTGATATCCAACATTCAGAACGAGTCAGAAGATCCAACCTACGGCCTTCTTCAACAACCTTCTGAGGCTCTCGAAACGCTCGCGCTTTCTGGATTCTGGAGGGCGCTCGAATCTCCGCGCCTAGAATCCCATCAATATCCTCGTCTCCGCACACTACACGCGTCTCTCTTCGCAATGCCTTTGGATACCTTTCCGTGGCGTGGAATAGGCAATCCCGGCCTCACAGAGCTGAAGATTAGTCTTGGCCCTGCCATAGGAGATAGCGATCCCCTCGACGAAATCGTTCAGACTTTGGCGCGACTTCCCTCCCTCATCACACTTGCGTTGACGGTCTATCCTGATCACGATCGTATCGAGGGAGGTTCGCAAGTCGATCACGGTGTCAAACACACAGCCCACCTTGCGAAACTCGCTGATCTTAGTTTGAAAACCGAAGGGAACTTCTTTCTCCATTTCCTAGACCGCGTATCGTTTTCAACCTCTGTCGAGACATCACTCCTCGTGCACAAGGCTGCCAGAGCCATCGATCCATCATTGATATCATCCATTCTGATTCCCTGGATCTCCCAGCGGACTGGAGCGACGCCGACAAGACATTTGAGTTTCACAGAAACGCGAAATCGCTATGTCCAGATGACCGCGACAGCTTCACTAGGAGCTGGGAGCAGGGCATTCCTGCTCTTACCTATCAAGTCATCAATCGCAGATGCCTTCGACGAGGTTTTACAAAGCCTTGGGCCCAGCGGGATCAAGGCCATTGACATTGAGCCTATCCTCGAGCTTACTAGGGGCGATACACTCACTCGTCTGGCGTCGGCGTGTCACGAGTGTACCTCCATCAGGCTATTACCGATTGGTGATGAGTCATACTACACGCGTGCTGGAGAGGTGATTGATACAGTGCGCCAGCTCCTGACCGCTGTCACCCCCATCGAGCGACCCCCTTTCCCCAACCTCGTCTCCTTGGATCTGACGGCCATCGACAAGACTCTCATCTCCGCACTGTATGCGAATTATCTTCCGACCAATTCATACCCAGCGATGCCTCCAACACTCGCGCAAGGCCTCCTTGACGTCGTGGAAGCGAGAGGAGATGGTGGCGGCGTTATGCCGCAAATATATCTGCCATGGTGGACGGCTCCATTTCCCGCGCAATTTGATCAAGTGATGAACGCCCTCCGCTCTATGCCCGGTTTGCGGTTTGTGCCAGAGGGCTCAAAGGCGTAACATTTCTACCAGGAGGACTCGCCGTAGAGCTCCCAGAGATGTCGGACGCGGGATGAATGTTCAGCGTGTACTGGAAGGAGTTGCGATGGTCGGTGGAGATTGCAAATAGTACTGCTACCTGATGTGAAATGTGTAAAAGCCGCATGTATACCTATATACCCTTATGCAGCGTTACCATTGTCGAGCAAGTTTGAGAGAACTTCACATTGATGAAGCTACTGATAATACAACCAACGCATAGCTCTATCAGTCGTGCACAGCTCCATTTCGCGTAATAGCCCGAAGCCGAGATCGGCCCGACTGCCGGCGCCGCGCATCTGGCATCGGCATGCGCATCGAGTCAGCGTTTGCCGCTCTGCCTCTTCTACCACCACCACTACACCTTCACGCCCACCTTTTGGGCCCGACGCGATAGCCTGCACTCCTAGTTGCATCACCGGTTTAGTGTGTTCCCGCCAACATCTCACACTGAGCGGCCTATCCTATCACACTTCGGGGGCTCTCTTGACATGCCTGCGGCAAGTCCCTGATTCCTGACCATATCGTAGGCAATGACATTAACCAGCTTGCAGGTTGACTCTCGGTCGAATATCACTACATTCAGAATTCAGGATCTTCCTATAGACGTCCTGAATCACGTTCTGCTCTGTCTTCGTGACGCATACCCGCCATGGGGAGCCGCACGCACATTAGGTTGGGTTAACGTCACGTTCGTCTCTCATGGGTGGAGAGATCTCGCGCTCTCCAATCGCTCGCTATGGACCATCATTCCCCTGGACATAGGCAGGACCTGGATCCGCGCCTTTCTCGAACGCAGTCACCCATCACCTATAGATATCGATCTTGAGTACAAATCAAGTCCATTCTTGTCCGAATTGATAGAGCACAACTATAGTCGGTCGATTACCACTCGTCGGTTCACCCAACTCAAGATCCTACCTATGTTTCCACTCACCGGCCTTCGCGAGTGCTTGAAAGGCTGGTCCTTAACAAGAGATGGCGATCATTTGACGGACAGTGGCTCGGGGTCCATCGGCATCCTTGTCTTCATACCCTCCACCTTGCGCTCTACTCTCTCCCCATGGAAAGCTTCCCGTGGCACGACATAGATGGGTACAGTCTCAGGGACCTCATGCTTCACCTGAAACATCCGGCGCATGATGATTTCTGCCTCTACGAAATAACATCCACTCTGAGGCGACTCAATACCTTGAAGACCTTCGAGCTGAGGACGAGGGGGCATGACGGAAGCTTGTCCTCGCGAATAGTCAAAGATTCGGCGCAAAGCATTCACTTGCCGAATATCGAACGTATAACATTGGAAGCCAATAGCGAGATGGTCGTTCGCTTCCTGGACCTCGTCTCCTTCCCGACGTCGGTTGAGACGACCCTGATTCCTCTCGGTGTCGTAGAGAGGGCGTCTATACTCTCCACACTGCTCCCGTGGATATCTAAACAGTCGGCTTCAGCGCCAGTAAAGAGACTGTCATTCACTAGCAGTCATCATGGTGACACTACCCAGCTCAATGTCGCCCGCTCGCTACACACCGGGCATGGGGAGTACCTCCACTTGCATATCAACTCTTTGATGCAAGATGCGACCCGGGAGATCTTGCACGGTCTCGAGCCCGGAACAGTCCAGGTCATCGACGTCGCCACCGTGACGCCACTCTCTCTAAGAGCCGATCAACTCCTTGTACAGACATCGCTGATGTGTCGAAACGTCACGCGCATAGACACACTACCCGTAAATGCTTCCAACGACGCCGCTGGAGCACTGGCGGCCATTCTTCGACGCCTTCTCCTCCCTCCGACGACTACGACTTCATCCCCGTTTCCTGTCCTTGTGACATTAAACCTTCTGTCCTTAGGACAAGGCGTGCTGTCCTCTCGCTGCACGCACAGTGAGGACGCACAACCATATCGCATCATGCCACCTACACTCGCACAGGCCATCGTCGACATTCTTATAGCCAGGCAAGAAGTAGGCGGTACTATGCCTCGGGTATACGTCCAGGAATGGACATCGCCGATGTCCCGGTTCGAGCAGAGTGTGCTAGAAGTAGTGCGCACCATACCTGGTGCATTGTTCTTGCCGGCAGGAACCTGGGGGCTACCGGAGAACATATGAAGTGGTGGCAAAATATCAAATTCGTTGGTCGGGTTCGATCTGCCATGAACAGGATGGTGTATACGGCACCCGCGGCTCTCAAGCAGGCTGATATTATTAGATGATAGGTGTAAAATCTTGTACTCTATTAGTTCCTTACGCGCTTCCGGGGCAATACGATGACTAGTTACTTCAACTCGGCCCGAACTCGTGTTGACACTTGAGCGCGAGGGCCCGAGCTTTACGTTCGTTGACAACAAGGAAGGAAGGAAGGAAGGAAGGAAGAAGACTGACCAGCGACGAGCGTGCGAGCGGGCCGGTGACCCGGTCCGGATGCGAGACGTGTTCTGGCATGTTGTCCGGTTGCTGCGACCTTGCTCGTAACCACCACCATACCGTCACAGATACCGATTGTACCATCACGCGGGGCATGGATTCTACTACTACGTCTGGTACATCAATACATTTGTCCGATCTCAGCCTCTCAAAGGGAACAATGGATACTTATCCGTAGGATCTGCAGACGGTGTAGATTATCCCAGACCCAGATTCACTGACGGGAACAGTGATCGCAGGCGTCCTCACCCAACCAGAGCTCGGCATCACCCTCCCACGACCGCCTGAGCCGGCTGGCAGGAAGCACTCTGAGATCTAGAATAATCTACACCAGCTGGGATTCCTACGGATAGGTATCCAATCATCCATTCGCGCTCTCTTGACGTGCCTGCAGTGAGTCGCTGATGCGTAACTATATCATGAGGATGACCTTGACCAACTTCTAGATTACCGCGAGATTGGCACCCATCCGACTCAATATCAACGAGTTACCTATAGAAATCTTCACCTATATCCTATACTCTCTCCGAGACATCGATCCACCGTTGGCAGGCGAACGCAGGCTAGGTTGGGTGAACGTTACGTTCGTCTGCTCCGCTTGGAGAAAGCTAGCGCTATCATACCGCTTGCTGTGGACGCACCTTCCCTTCGGTATGGGCGGTTCTTGGTATCGCGTATTTCTGGAACGCAGTCATCCCCAGCCGGTCGATGCCGATCTTGAATCAGGGTATGACCTCAATTACCTGGACATCGTATCTCGAAGCTTCACTCGAGTTCGCAGCCTGTCTGTGTCGGTCTCGTATGGTCTCGTCTACTTCGGAGTGACGGATCCGGTCCACGCACTCATCATGCGACCTTCCGAAACCCTAGAAACTCTCGTCCTCCACAGATATTGGAAAAAGTGTCACTTCCCACGAGCCCTATCCCACCTATACCCATCCCTTCGTACCCTCCACCTCATCTTCGAGCTGATGCAAGCGGAGGAGTTCCCCTGGGTTAACGTGGGGAATACTCCCGGTCTTGTAGACCTCAAGATCCACTTGAAACAACACGAACACGACGACCAATGTCTTGCGGACATCATGTCAATCTTGACAAGAGGAACTGCGCTCAAATCGTTCGATCTGCGGTTATCTCCCGGCATTCATCAACGCGCACCGTCGCGCACCGTCCACGCCTCTCTGAGTCAGGCGGGCCTGCCGCGACTCAACAACTTAGCGTTGTGCCTGGAGGGAGACGTGCTCGTGCATATCCTGAACAGCATCACCCTCCCGGATTCGACGGAAATTGTATTGGATCCAACCGGCGACATGGAAGAAACGTCTTTGACCCGCATCTTCCTCCCCTGGATCGCATCACGATGGAAGGCGGCGCCTCCCAGCAGTCTGGCGTTTTCTACCAATGGTCGTCCCAATAGATCGACTCAGATCATTGTAGAACGCGATTCACTGTTACCCAAATGCGCAGTGTCTATGCGAATAGCTGTCGAGGGGACCACCTGGGACCACTTCTCGGACATCCTATGCAGACTTCATCCTGACTCAATACGGAGCCTCGTAATCAAGCCCCCAGCCGGGCTCTCACCGGAAGAATCCCAACAACTGTCGCAAATATCCACGATCTGCAGCAACATCACCCACATCGAGATCACGTCTTCCGATGCTAGTGCAGGAGTCCTAGAGAGCACTCTGAAACGGATATTGCTCCCAGCTACCAATACGACGGCACCCCATCCATTCCCTAGCCTCACGGCGCTAGACCTCACCTGCTTAGACAAGGGTTCCCTGTCGAGGCGATGCACCCACGATGATGACCCCAAACCATACCGCGTCATGCCCCCGACGCTCGCACAGTCCATTGTAGGCATTATGAAAGAGAGGCGAGGTATCGATGGCGATACGGCGCGCATATTCCTGAGGGAATGGACGGGTGAGATGACCCAGTTCATAGAGAGCGTGCGGGACGTCGCGCGCACCATACCCGGCGCGATCTTTCTACCAGAGGGAACCAGTGTACCACAGGAGTAGTGTAGGAGAAACACTACGAGGAGGAGAGAAGAGGAGCCCGATGGACTGTATGTAAACCACAGAGCATTGGCGTCTTTCATGTCCAGAACTATGCCTGCGTTTGTATACCTACTGTTCCCGAACGAGGCATCTAAAGCAAGGTCTCTGCTTTGTATTCTCCAATTCCTCAGTAGGGCTCACACATAGGATGAGATTGAAAGAGACTTTTGATTGGTGATGCTACAGTATCGAAATGTGCGGAAAGCGGCGTATGTACAACAATGAAGCAGTTCTGTATGCAACAATCCCCGAGAAGACAAGCAACGGATATGACAAGACAGCAAACAACAGACGAAGCACGAGCGACGAAACGAAGAAGGCGAGACGCTTAGTCGATCTCCTCCATCGCAGACGCACCGGCGCCCTCGAGCGGCGGCGGCAAGTCGTCGTCCTCCTCAGCGGCCGCTGCGGGCTCCTCGTCCTCGTCGACGTCGAGACCGAGCGAGATCATGCGGTAGATGCGCTTGGCGAACGACGTGGGCTCCTCGAGCGTGAAGCCAGAGGTGAGCAGGGCAGTCTCGTACAGCAAGTACGTGAGATCGCGGACGGACTTGTCAGCCTTGTCCTCGCCGACCTTCTTGCGGAGCTCCTTGATGATCGGGTGCGTCGGGTTGAGCTCGAGCGTCTTCTTCGACGCCATGTACGACGACATCGAAGAGTCGCGGAGCGCCTGCGCCTTCATGATGCGCTCCATGTTGGACGACCAACCGAACTGGCCGGTGACGAGCACGCAGGGAGAGTCGGCGATACGGTTCGAGACGACGACCTTCTCAACCTTCTCGCCGAGCGCCTCCTTGATGATCTTGCAGAGATCCTCGAACGACTTGGCCTCCTCCTCGCGCGCCTTCTTCTCCTCCTCGGTCTCCTCGAGCTCAAGACCCTCCTTGGACACAGACGCGAGCGTTTTGCCCTCGAACTCCTTGAGCTGAGTGACGGCGTACTCGTCGATGGGGTCGACGAGGAGGAGGACCTCGAAGCCCTTCTTCTTGAGGACCTCAAGGAAGGGAGAGTCGCGGACGGCGGCAAGCGACTCGCCGGTGAGGTAGTAGATGTTCTTCTGGACCTCGGGCATGCGCGTGATGTAGTCTGTGAAGATGACGTCAGACACCGCCCGTCGCGATCAAAACACAAAGAAAACGTACCCTTGAGCGAAGTGAGCTCATCGCCGGACTTGGTCGAGTGGAAGCGGAGGAACTCGGCGAGCTTGGAGCGGTTCTGCGCGTCCTCGTGGATACCGAGCTTGATGTTCTTGCCGAACGCCTCCCAGAACTTCTGGAAGTTGTCCTTGTCCTCGGCGATCTCGGAGAAGAGGTCCATGCACTTCTTGACGACGTGCTTGCGGATGACCTTGAGGATCTTGTTCTGCTGGAGCGTCTCGCGGGAGATGTTCAGCGGCAGGTCCTCGGAGTCGACGATGCCCTTGACGAAGTTGAGGTACTCGGGAATGATCTCCTCGCAGTCGTCCATGATGAAGACGCGGCGGACGTAGAGCTTGATGTTGTTACGCTTCTTCTTCTGCTCGAAGAGGTCGAAGGGCGCGCTTAAAGATCATGAGCGACGCGTTCGCATGAGCACTAACGATTAGAACTTACCGCTTCGGGACGTAAAGGATAGCCTTGAACTCGAGCTGACCCTCAACGGAGAAGTGCTTGACGGCGAGATGGTCCTCCCAGTCGTTGGTGAGCGACTTGTAGAAGGCGCCGTACTCCTCCTGGCTGATGTCGGAGGGGTTGCGCGTCCAGATGGGCTTGGTCTTGTTGAGCTCCTCGTTGGACTTCTCGGTGACCTTCTCCTTCTTCGTCTTCTTCTTCTTGTCCTCGTCCTCGTCGACCTCCTCAATCTTGGCATCCTCCTTCTCCTCGGCCTCCTCCTCGTCCTCAACCTCCTACGCGAGAAGTCAGCAATCCAAGTTCACGAGCGTACAACAGATGGGATGAGCGCACCTTCTCGACCTCCTTGGTCACGACGAGCTGGATAGGGTAGGAGATGAACTCAGAGTGCTTCTTGACGATATCCTTGATGCGCTTCTCCTCGAGGTACTCGAGCTGGTCCTCCTTGAGGTAGAGACGAACCTCGGTACCGCGGCCGATGGGCGGGTTGACGGTGTCGGGCGTGATGGTGAAGGTACCGCCGGCGGCAGACTCCCAGATGTACTGCTCGTCGTCGTTGTGCTTCGAGATAACCTGAACGCGCTCGGCGACGAGGTATGCAGAGTAGAAACCGACACCGAACTGGCCGATCATAGAGATGTCGGCACCAGAGCTGAGCGCCTCCATGAAGCCCTATACAAAGATCAAGCGTGAGTAAGAAATGCCCAATTAGGAATAAGCAGACAAAGGCCGCGGTGGCGCACGTACCTTTGTGCCGGACTTTGCGATCGTACCGAGGTTGTTGACCATGTCGGCCTTGGTCATGCCGATACCGGTGTCGCGGATGGAGAGCGTCTTCGCCTCCTTGTCGGGCGTGATGCGGATGTACAGCTCCTTCTCAGAGTCGAGCGCGGTGGGGTCAGTCAGAGACTGGTAGCGGATCTTGTCGAGCGCATCGGAGCCGTTGGAGATGATCTCGCGAAGGAAGATCTCCTTGTTCGAGTAGAAAGTGTCTGTTGAAACGATATGTTAGGATGTGCCACCGACAAAGACGCGTATGAACATACTGATGATAAGGTCGAGAAGCTGGGAGATCTCGGCCTGGAAGCCAAAGCTCTCAGATTCGGCGGACATCTTGTAGATCTAGTGTACGCGTTAGGTGGAGAGTGTAGAAAAGTGTGTGAGCGGATAAGTACTTTTAGAGGGTATAACTGGAGTAGATGGTGGGCGGAAGAGAGATCGAGCGCGTCTGTGCGCGAACGGAGGCGCGCCTTTTTCAAGTGTGGCGGAGGCGCACGCGGCGACGATTCAGCGACCTTCCAGCATATTCGACAACCGCGCCTCAGCCCATCTCCCTTTCCTCCTCTTTCCACCCGCTTTCTTTCCGATCCTTTTACACGGATTACCGTACTAGGATGCTGTTCTGATCCCTTCTGTTCGCGTCCTTTCGACGCGTCTGCGGTGCAAAAACTGTATTGCGATGCCGCACAGGCTGTCCTCCGCAGAAAATTCGTCCTTCTAGCACATTCTCGATGAACGCGATCACGGGACCGCGTCATTTTCCTCTTCGTTTTCCGACGCGCGCAGCGAGCGCCCACGGCGATCCACAGATGTATATGCGCTAGAGTACATGTTAGAACTACACAGTCAGATTATGTTCTCCTTAGATCAAATAGATATCCTTCCCAGACTCGGACTGCCTAACAAGATCGGACTCGCCGTCGGATCTGATACCAACCCCTCACTGCGTCGCCGCCCGCCCATCTGCGACCGCAAGATCTCGACCATAGACGTGAGCTCATCGACCTGCTCTTCCAGTTCAGAGTTCTTCTCGCGTAGACGTATGATGTCGGCACTGTAGCGAGACATCTCGACTTGCGCTTCGAGGTGCCTTCGCGGCTCCGAATCACGCCGCACGTTTTGATGTTGCATCCGGGTGAATGCAAGTTTGGCTTCAAGCGAGGATATTGTGCGTCGGTATGTCCTGCGCCATCATCAGTAAACGAATAGACTATAGCGTATACGCGGGCGTACTTTGCCTGCTCTTCCATTTGCGCGAACTGATATTGGTAGTTCTCGACGCGCAGAACCAGCTTTTGGTGCTTGCTGAGCACACCGCGCATGATCTCCTTCATCTCCTTATGCCTTTGCACGTCAGAGTCCCTATATCTGAATTAGTACACTTGACGTGAAGACGCGTGTTGAAACCATACCAAAGCTTCTGCGTCGCAGTGAGCTGCTCGATCTGCCGCTCATAGTCCCGCAGGCGATCAATCTTGTGCTGGGTTTCCTTGCGCGCCGTCTCGAGATGAAACACCTTGTTCTCCGCCTGCGCCAGAAGCTTGCCCTGCGCAGAGAAGTTCGCCTGTATCCCCGCGCATACATGAGCAAGAGAGCTGAGGAGCTGATCAACGGAGGGATACGTACGCGAAGATCCTTCTCGGCCTGCCGTAACGCGGCCGTCTCCATTTTCCACGCCTTCTTCCCCTCACGCAACGTGTGCAGCTTAGTCTGCAGACCGTTGTTCCAATCTGCGTACTTGCTCTTCGTGCGCTCGCTCTGCTCTTTCTCGTCCTTAAGCAGCCTCTCGAGTCGTGTTGCGCGCGCCTTGTACTCGCGTAGTTTGTTGTGCTGCGCGCAGCAATCAGTCAGCGCCCCACAACACTGATCAGAACAAATGATCTCACCAAGCCCTGCCGCTCAGCCTCGGCATGTCGACTGATAATGCGATGTTCATACAACGTCGTGATCTGCTTGACGTTCTCGCGCGACAGCCAACTCTCGAAGTTCAACTCATTGCGCAACAGCAGGATCTCACGTTGCAACGACGAAATAGCATGCGCGAGATGCCCTGGCACATCCTCCCGCGTTCGCTCTCGTTCTGGTGAAACGGCGCGGGACTGGGAGTATACTGACGCGCGCGCCGAACCAGGTGATGTTGCCGTCGCCTCCGTCTGGAACATTTGGTACGGCCATACGGGTGTTGCATCCACGAGTTCGATGTCGTAGTCTGAGCGTAAAGCGATAGTAGTATCGAGCATGTTCTGCAGAGAGAGCTTGTACTTGTGATGTGGAGGGTCGGCGACGCCGGCTGCAAGCTCTTCGATGTCCGTGGCCACGGGCTCAGAAGCGGGTGGAGGCGGAGCGAGAGGTGTGTTACGTAGGCCCAGTGTTTGGCATTCGGCAACGATGCGCGCTACGTCGTAGCCTTCGAAGAAGGGTGCCTCGTCCATCTCGACTGCCGCATTGCGCCAGATGATCTGCGGGTGCGTGACATGTTGCAGAAGAAGTACCTAGACGCCCATGAACGATGAGCTCAAGTAGTACTTCAAGCCCCATATACAGTACATACCTCGCACTTGGTCTTGATCTGATCGTGATCGAGGGCCTCTTCCCATTCCACAGCGTACGGACTCTCAATACCACGGTCGACGAGATAGTTTGCAGGTTGCCGCAAGAACTGGAGTAGATTGCATGGAAACAGATAGTACAGGATGGCGAAGTAGCGATGTGGTGGAGGTGCAGAAGATGGTGCAGTGAAAGATAGCTCGAGTCGGTTCCAATCAAGATCGGGGTTCGTGTCGAGCGCGCGGCTCCCCTCGACCGGGCCGGGAATCGTCCCATCAGTCTCATCGCCGTCTTGAACTTCGACTTCGGCTGTGTGGTCACCGGTGCGCTCTTTCCAGCATACGATGCGCGAGAGGATAGCGAATAGGCGAGGGAGATTTGACTTGAGCGTAACACAAGAGTGAACGGCGAACAGAGGGAGGAGTTTCGCCAATAGTGTGAGCGAGAAGGTGCATACAGTCGTAGAGTTGTCGACGAGGAGTGAAGTTAGGATGCTAGAGATCAGAGCATGTTCCGCCAGGGTATTGATATGTTCTTCGACGGCTTTTTCGTTAGTGAATCGGTTGAGGAAGCCGAGTATTTGAAGTCTGTGCTCGGGAACTTGGAAGCAGTCGTTAATATGCGTGAATAGTGCCTGGTATACCAGTGTCAGACTCTGGAATAGTATTCAAAACAAAGTCGCATACCTCTGGTTGGCGCAAACCATAGCGCACTAGCACATCCTCCAAGTTTGCCTTCCAAGTGTGTCGGCGATGTCGGTCCTCCTCCGGTAACTCCGCCCATTCGATGATATCGTCTCCCGAGCCCTCGTTGAACGCATCGAGCAGGTACAAGTCCAGTACGCGTCTCTGAAAGTTCGTCTGCCTGTCATCGTCACATGGCCGTTCGAGTGCAATGAGCGTGAGGTCCTTGGCGTGCGCGAGCGCAACGCGCGATAGCCTCGGCTCTCGCAGCGCCGGCCGAAGCACGAGATCCCACCAAGCCTCGATGATCGCCGTAGCCGGCAGCGCAGGCGCCAAATGTCCCAGCACACCGAGCACCAAGCCAGCGTGCACATAAGAGTCGTGATTCACGGCGTCGCGGTGGATCGCCTGCAGCTCGTCCTCGAACGCGGACAGGAGCTGCTCGGGCTCTTCCGCCGTCGACCATCGGTGCACAAAGTTGTCGACTAACGCGTATAGTTCGTCTTCAGTGCATGATTGGGGAGAGTTCTCGAGGATGAGTCGCAGTTGGCGCGCGACCTCGGATGGCATGGGCGCGAGCACTCGTCGCGGAGGGTGGTGAGCTCATGTTGCATGCTTCACTCCGAGCGAGTGAGCAGGAAAAGGTTCCGGCCTTCGGTGACGCGATCACATGGGTTGGGGTGTACGCGAAATCGCGACATAGCTCTTACGTTCATGCCCCCTGCTTGGACTCTAGTCCCAGCATATTTGGCCAGAACAGGGGAGATCTGAGCATGTATATGCCTTGGAACGTTTGGAGTAGGAAGGGAGTACGTCGACTGCAACGTAGAGGCCATACATAGGAGCACGCGGTTGCACCCAGATGAGTAACATTGACAATTGGGTACTCCTGACATCTATCTGATTGCGCCCACTGTAACAGCATGCTAGACAACGTACATACAGAGCGGTAGACGATGGGTAGCAGCAGAGCCCTACTACTTAGAGACAATAGGATTGATAAAGGGCATATGTAGGTCAAGAGCCTCTATAAGCTGTGCACGATGTAGACGAGGCTCATGCAGGTGATCATCTGGTATTGAGCACATTCACCTCCACCACCGGCTGGCAGGCATGTGATATTTCCGCGGAGGGTTGAGGAGGAGAGGGGGATATCTTCCTTCTTTTGGAGCTGGAAACAGAGGCGCCGTGGGTACTCTCGTGCCCTAAAACGGGGGAGCGCAAAAGCGGTAGCGATGCCAATGTGGAGATGTCACTGTCGTCACTGTCGCTGTCGTCGTCCAGGATGCGTTTGCGCCGCTTGGGATCGTTGAGATCGACGACATATCCGTCTCTCTCTTTTTGCGGACCATGGACCGTCTCCAACATCTCGTCATCGGGCCGAAGTGTCGATAGCAAAGATGCGACCTTGGCTGCCAATACATCCTCATCCGGACACACATCGCATTTGAGGCTGTAGAGAACCCGGCGCGGACGAACGATCGGAGGGTCCTCCAACGCCGGTAGCCCAAGGTCTCGACGCTGTCGTGCGGCAGATAGATCGCTGAACCCATCTGAGCTGAGCGCATACGGGCGTGCATAGATGCGCGTGGATTTAGGATCAAAGCGTGGATGCGCATACACGGGACGTGTGTATTGCGCGGACCAGTAGATGATAGACGGAGGAATCGTCAAGGGTCGGCTCTGATCTAGCGTTTGGTTCCCTGTCCAAACTAAATCTGGATCATTCCTATCAAGCTTATCAGTGCAGGCGAGGACTGACAAGGGCGCATCATCTACCAGTCGGGCCAACCAGAGCGGTGATATGCTTCGACCGAGTCATCCAAGAAGATACCCCAGGTGAGAGGTGAGGGCAACTCGAACTTGAACGTCTGATACTTCTCTCGCCATAAGTCATCATACGCGACGTTGTCCGTATTCGGGCGAAGCAGCTCGCGGAAGTCCTCGGGAAGGACGACCGAGGGTCCCTGGCGCGTTCGGATATCATTCCAATGATCCCAGGTCCATTGCAGATTATCTGCCGTGTTGGGACGCGCTATCAACGGGGGTTCAGGCAGACCATCGATGCTGTCGTTACGTTACTGACATGTTCAAGTGGGTAGAGGGGTTGCTCACATCGATCGTTGGGCCAGTAAAACCGCTTCTTTCTCGCGCCTGAGGTTCTCGAGCTCATCTTCAAGACGCTGACACGAGAGTTCCAACTCATTAAGACGGATCCAAACACTCTGATCGGCAGATGATAGCGGTGGTGAGCGGTGTGTGTATTGATGATAGGTGTACGCAAAGTTCGCGCCGGGTCGGTAGCGGGGTGGATGCTCGTCGCTGGCTACTGAGCCTGACGAACTGCACAAAGAGAAGAAGACAGTATCGCCATCGTGCAAGACGTGTGAAGCACCAGGGGCAATACGTCGTCGATTCACCTGAGATTGTGTCATTGAACTGCCATGACACACAGATGGGTGACGTACCCAGACCCCATTTGTAGATAACCTGTCTACAACGCGCACTTCGTCACGCCCATCCCATTGGAGTTCACATACCACCCAATCTAGTCTATGTTGAGCAGTGACTCCGTCCGAAGGTCCAGATTGGTGTACATACCAAAAGCTTGAGAGGACAAAACAATGTCACTTTCTGGACTGCGTCCGACACTGTAAGACCTCTTCGGCTTGTGCAGGTCGATGCGCGGCACGTTGGGAGATACGTCGATGGGTTGAAGACGAGCATATAGCAGAGGATGTGCGCCTTCAGCGGTTAGATTTGTCGACGCCGCACTCATTCTATCGCTGCGGGGTTTTGAGAGAGATCAATTTGGGGGGTGCGTGCAATGGCCGTCGCAGCGTTGCGGAGTAGTAGTAGTGGTCAAACGTGCGCGTGAGACCTTCTAGGACGACTTGAAACTTGACAATAGTACAGCACAATAAGCGATCGCCACCCTTTATTCTCCTTCCGTCCCTCCATGTAGACCATGCCCATACGAAACAGGGTTGTGCAGATCGTAGTCCGACCTTTTGTGCTCAAAAGAGGAACAAGCAAAGGTCGAGGACAAGTTGATGGTTTGAGAACAAGTTCTGCTGACGCGCGCGAGCACCGCACCGGCGCCCCCGAAGTGTTGTCGCAAAATCCCCATTCCGGTGATCACCGGCGTCGACCCACCGACGACTGGATCAGTGCTGATCAGCAACGACCACCCGAGCGCGGGCGGGTGAGCAGCGTTGATCAGCACTGACACGCACTGGTCACAATCAACTAGAAATATTGTATATAATATATATTCCCTTCGCAGGACGGCAAATCTGGCCTCGATGCTCATGAATGACAAGCGCTACAGTCGCCACACAACAGTCACGATTTGTTTTGCAGCTATATGACTTCTTACGGTAACATAACTGTTAGCCAGTCGCATAATATACATGTGTAGAGTACAAGTAGTAGTCCGCTGGCATGCTAGGGGGCGGCCCCGAGGGACCGTACTGTAACTGCACCAATGTCAGCAAGCGCCGCCCGCCAAGCGACCCGATTCTCCCTTCTTCGCTAGGTAGGATATAGTCATACCCAACCTTTGGTTGTGATGCTCAGGCGAGACGTGCAATATAATAAAGGGGAGGACGGGGCGGGGATCCGCTGTCGACGCGGCGAGAGCGAGCCAGATGGCCGTGCGAAGCAAGTTGGTGCGCGCTCCACACGGTGAATAAGACGACGCGCGCGCTCGCTTCAACCACCAAGTCGCCCTCGCCTTCCACCATCATGGCACCCCGGCCGTAACATCCTCCCCTGGATGCTGCCTCTCGCCTCTCGCCACTCCTCGTGCCAACCACAACATTGGACCGTCCTTCCACACTGACCACCTCTGCGCGTGCCGCCGCTGGGTGCTCGCATCACTATCCACTCGCTCCCTTCGCAGCTCGCCCATCGCGCCTCACGGGCTGAGCGCTCGTCTCAGCCCGTGTACGGCGGCACTGATGCTACCAGTACACGATCGCTATGTCTGCAAAGTCGAGCTGGGGTGGGAGGTCTTGTAGCGCAGTGTGATCTGTCCGCTCGGTATCGCACATATTTTTTGTAGATACGCCGTCGCAC
>UWZB01000133.1:0-55405 GCA_900536885.1 Peniophora sp. CBMAI 1063
TAAAACGAGAGCTAAATACGTCGGATAAAAGCAGGGAAAAATATGTAAGGCGTGTCTAAAGGTAAAAGGAGTATAGTGCATCAGTCACAGTCATGTATGTAGCCAGTAGAGCGTGTGAAAGGGGCTAGTCCGTAACAATGTACAGGCGCTGCCGTGATCGCTACTTCAACCTCGTCGGGCCGGGCGATTGGCAGAAGACGATGAGGAAGCTGGAGGACAGCGACTGCCGAGGGTTGGGCGACCGACTCATCGAGCAAATCGAGAAGATGTCGGTAAAGCAGGCACGGGATTATGTCGCCAAGAGGAAGAAGGGGGCCGCTTCGTCGGGTGAGACCAAGTACAAGATGTCTTGGATCTGGTACCGGAGGGGCAACCCGGAGGAGGGCGATGGGCTGAAGATAACGGATGGTAAGCCATGCCCAACGTCACGACGGAATAGCTGCTGACATATACGCTGTCTTGCAGAGCTCATGCTGGAGTGGCTGAAGAACCGGGCCCGCGCGCGCAACTGGGTGGAGGAAGTTTGGCTGGTGGACGAGGAGATGGGCAGAGTAGTGCGATTCAACATGTCGATGGCTGATATCTGGGAGGCGCGATGTCACGCCGCTATCCTCGACGCGCCCGACTCCGCCGCTATCCTCGACGCGCCCGACTCCGCCACTATCCTCAATGCGCCCGACTCCGCTTCAGCAAGCGACACAGCCGGCGCCGACGGAACAGCTGCATTGCCATCGAGCGACGCTCAGCGCTTCGCACAATGGGCAGCCAGGCTACGGGCGACGATCGCTTGTGACGCAGAGGAGTCCTGGGACGCCGACGCCGCTTGGGCTAACGGTGTGCGCGCGTACGCGCTCCAACAAGCTTGGGTTCGGCGTCGACAAGCGGCGCTATGGGAAGAGCAGTTCGGGAAAGCAAGGGAGGAGGGTCACGCGTTCATGAAAGACCATCGGCTGGATGGCATATGCACTGCGGAGTTGGTGGCGGTCCCGGGCGACGAGGAGCGGGCGAAGCTGAAGAAGCAGAAGAGAAAGACGAGGCAGGGCTGGCATACCCTTACAGCATCTGACCCTACCCGTGTTTGAGGTGCATGCTCTGCGGCTTCCCTGCGGCGCTCCGGATGGGTACCTGACAGTCGGCCGTCTACTTGCTGGCCGAACCGTCCTTTGTTCGGGGTTAACGGGCCTTGTTTTCTAACTCGCTTTTTCGCTTTGTTTTTTACACGCCTTGTTTTCTAATCAGCGCTTCGGCACTGTTTTCTAACTCGCCTTGTTTGCCTTGTTTTTTAACACGCCTTGTTTTCTAATCGGCGTTTCGGCACTGTTTTCTAACTCGCCTTGTTTTCTAACTCGCCTTGTTTTTAAACACACCTTGTTTTCTAATCGGAGTTCCGGCACTGTCTTCTCTTCGGACTTGTTTCTTAATCTGACACTCTTCTTACGACGTGCTGTTTTCTAACTCGATTCGACTTGCCCCGATTGCTTCGTTTCCGTGCTCGCTTGTTTTTTAACAGTAGTGGACATTGTTTTTTAACCCCGGATTCGCGTGTACAGTACTGTATCTTTTGGGCTTTTCTGCTCAAACTGGTTTTCTAATACATGGGTTTTTATACCGTATACGCACTCAGGCTGAGCTGTTTGAAATGGGTCGACCTTTGCGGCTGGTTGTTCCCATCGCCCTTGACAAGCCACTTCATGCCGATGTTCTTCGTACCGTCGGGGGCCGTGCGTTTGAACTTGTGTACACCCCGCGGAAGCTTGGCAGTTGCAGGCCCGTCTTCGGACACAACGGGCATCTCGGTCCCGGTCGAAGTACCTGCGAGTTCGGCGGCATTCTCGTCCTTCGTGATGCCGTGCCAGTTCAGAACTGCAGGATAATCCGTTTCGATGAGCTCATCGAGCTTGGGAACAGCCGGAAGCGGGTCAGTCTGAGGCGCAGTGAACCTCGATGAGCTGCTGGCGGTGATGTGATGATGCTGTGGCTGATCAAGTAACCTACTATAAAAGATGTCAGTCATACTGTTGTGATGCGATGAGATGAGAGCTCCGCTTACTGTAGTTCCTCGATGCGGCCCTCGGCACGGATCACTTCTCTCTCGGCAGCTAACTTCTCCTCTTCGAGTCTCTGACATCTCTCCACGAGCGCGAGAACGGCAGGATTCTCGGCCTCAACGAGTTCCGCGATAGTCAGAGAGCTGATCGCGTTGTTATCTGCACCACCGCCACCCGCAGAATCAAAAAACGAGTCCGAGTACGAGGTCGTGTGAGCATTGTTCAAGGTATAACTCGGTGTCTAGTGTAACATCTGTTAATGATCTTATACCTAGGTTGAATAGATATAAACGTACACCAAAGTGCCCCAGGGAAGGGGGTCCAGAAGCATTAAACTGGCTACTGTGAGCTGTGTTGCGAGAATATGAACGAGGGGGATAGCCTCGCTGGGGTGTCTGCGAGTACATTCGATACAATGTAGAGCAGATTGGGGAGAGGGCACTGGGCGAGACAGTAGTGGGCGTGGTGGTGGAAGAGAGAGAGAGAGACGAAAATGGGGGGACAGGCCACTCTACAGTGTGGCTAAAGAGACGATGCACGCGGGGCAAACCACCCTGGCACTATTGTTCGTCCCAACCACACAACATGCCTTACAGTCTTCGCCTTCGTGTGAATAGCATACTATATCGTCCTCGCAAGGCTGCTTGCATCCCCTATGAAGAATAGCTCCAGGAAATTGTAGTTGGTCACGGCATACACCACTTCGAAGCCGCACATCACCACATGTTCGCACAACACACGATTCTGCTGAATATTCCCACAGTAACAATATGTGGATATATCAGTCATGCATACATGTGTACTATACAACTTGGGCGGAAGTGTGTGTGTACGAGAGACGCGGAGGACATGGCGGTAGCGAGCAAGACGCGCGAGGACGCGCGCGTGTCGTTTCCGCCCGGCAGAAATCGCGCCGACACATCTTGCTTCCTCCCGACGAGGAGGGCATGATGGTAGCGAGGAGCAAGCGCGAGGATGCGCGCGTATTGTTTCCGCCCAATGGAAATTGCATCGACGCGTTCGGCTTCCTCCCGACGAGGAGAGCATGACGGTAGCGGCGAGACGCGCGAGGATGTGCGCACATTACTGTACCAAATCGACCTTAGGTTCATAACGCGTAACGCGCGTTGGTGAACCTGAACTACCGTAACGCGTAACGGGCGTGCGCGAACCGCCGGAGCGTTACGGCCAAAAATTGTCAGAAATTGCAAAAATATTTAATTTTTTCCTAGGCCCTGGATAAGGCCCTGCACGGTATCAGTCGCACCAGTAAGCCTCATGATAGCTCCCAGAGCAAGCGAGAGCACTAACGACCCCCTCAATCTCACTCATAGTACGTACAGGCTCTTCCAACCTGAACTAGAGTAACGCCTCACGCGTGGTTCTGAACCACGATCCGACTGAACTTACCGGTGCGTAACGCGTAACGCTCCCGAACGGTGAACTTAAGGTCGATTTGGTACAGTATTTCCACCCGGCGGAAATCGCGTCAATATGTTGTGCTGCCGCCCAACAATGTCGTTGCATCAAGCATGAGTTTGTGTGATTTCCGCCCGCCCGCGTGCGTCCGAGACGAGGAGGACATGATGGTAGCGAGCAATACGCGCGAGGACGCGCGCGCGTCGTTTCCACCCGGCGGAAATCGCGTTGACGCGGTTTGCTCCTTCTCAACGATGTCGCCGCACACTCCGCCATTTTCTTGCCTCCAGATACTACAGTCGAGAGACAAAGAGGACATGAGGTTAGCGAGCAAGATGTGTGAGGACGTGACGGTAGCGAGCAAGACGCGCTGGGACGCGCGCGCGTTGTTTCCGCCCGGCGGAAATCGCGATGACGTGTTTTGCTCCTTCCCAACGACATTGCTGCATACTTGACTGGTTTCCTGCCTCCAAATGATACAGTAAATCCAGCCATCGCATTCAGTGTACTGCTACATATTGCATTACAGTATAATAATCGACTGGGGGCAGAGCAGAAAGAAACCCGTTCAAGGAAGAGAGCGGGAAGTCTTTGGCGTGCTCGTTCCAAGTCGCAGGTCGGATACGAGTTCCACCTTTGCAATAGCGTTGGCAGGTACACATTACCTTGCCATCCTCGTCAACAGGAGGCATGGACATATCGGGCTGGTACGAGAACACAAGGTAGACTGCACTCGGGTTCAAGAGGTGGCAAGATGAGAGTGGCGAATGGCATGCAGCCACACCATCCCATCGCCATCCTATCCATATGCTTACCCGCCCGAAGGCACGCGACAAAAGAGACGAGGCATATGCGGGAAATAAATGGCATTGTGGTTTGCCGCGTCGCGACAATGGAGGTTGGAAGCAATACGCGGCGTGCCGTCGCGTTACGTAGACATTGCCTATATATGCTAGATCCGCGTTGACGCGGCTAGAATTCCCTTGACCACCTAGACGGACTTCTCACTGGGATTGATGATTCTGTCGTGCTTCACAGTGATGATCTGGCAGGGGATAGGGAGGGTATCGCTTCCTGAGACCGCTCTTGATGACGAGTGGTGCGCGCTGATGTACAGCCAGTAGCGGTAGAGTCGACGAACATATGTGGGGCGTGTTCACTATGCTCCATCTCTACATTGTAGGGAACTCGGCAATGCGACATCTGGCCACGACAAGCCGGGCTTGGGTGAGGTGACGTGTGGACGCTGACAATGGATAAAGCACGCTCAAGCAAGATATCATAGAGTAGGATCAGGAGGATATCGTTCGCAAACTGCTGTCGGATGCAGGATGATGGTGGCTGCAGGACGACCGTGACGGCGCAGCATCCTCGGAAATGGTTTATTGCGGTGGGAATATCGGCATTCGGGCCGACTGACGAAAGACTGCGCTCGTCGACACTCGCCACTGCAGTCATTGAGCCAAACGTCATATCCCTGCCACATCGAGAGGCACTACTGGCAGTCTGCGCTATCGTACCGTCAATCTATGCAACGATGCCTTGAGTGCCAAAAGGCCCGGGTGTTTCGAGCGCGCGCGTGAGTCCCCGCACTGCATCAGCCATGCCTAAAGTTGGTATATCCACGTACAGGGAAAAAGGGGCTACTAAACAACGTGGCTCATCACGTACTGTGAACATTATTCGAAGACATGTGTCATCTGTCAAGCTCACTAAGCTCTATGTATGTGCGGATTCTGTCCCCGAGCGGTCACACTCAGTCTGCCGAATATACTGCACGCTGGTCGTGGACCTCTTCAACGAGTGCAGCGACCTGCACCAGCATCTTTGCGTCCATCTTTGCCGTTCGATTCCGCAGCTTCTCTGACGCCCACCCGCCGATGATCTGTAGCTTGCGCGGGCGCATTCCAGCCTCGTGGCGGGATGTCAGAGCTCGAAGGATCTCCTTCCACCACGTGCGGACGTCTCTTGCGCCAAGCAGTACATCCATGTTCGTTTTGACCTGTGAAACGTTCATTGACACATAGATGGTCGTCAGATTTGGCATGATGGCCGCCGGGACACGCTGTTGAACGAGGTGGTCAGCATACAAAGGTTGAATGCTGCACGAAAGACGACGTACAACGCGCCTGCTCTCTTTATACGACAGACGAAGAGCCTTGGTGCAAATGAAGGATTTTGGTATCTGTGGGCTTGCGGCATCCAGGCAGTACAGTGTACTGACGCTAGAGAGGGAAGTTTGGATAAACCGGCGCACGCATTTGGTCCATCGTTTATTAGGCGATTGATCAACAACGAGAGTCCGGATCCCACCGGAAGCGAGTATGGGATTAAATAGGCTGAGAGCCCTGTTTAGCGTGATCCGTGGGTCTTCGGCGCCGTCTAATGAGGGCATGGAGAGAATCTTTATCTTCAGTTCAACTCTACACTCCGCCGTGTATATTTTGTCCAGAACATCCTCGCTACTGCGGCCTGGTTCAGTTAACACTGTGCCCGAAAAGACGATGATCTCGACAATGGTCATGCGGGCCTTCATGGAGTAGCACGGGTTTCGCCAGAAGGTCGTCGGTGTGACGTAGATGCAATCGAGGGAGTGTTTACACATCGAGCGCTGTACCGCATCGATGTAATTGTGCAGATACGGCTGTATATCATCATCAGATAGCGCGGGAACTAAGACTTGGAAGCATGATATTTTCGGTGGTACTTCGTTCGACATCATATCGAGGAACCCATCCATGCGCGCAAACGACCCGCCACCCAGCTTCAGATAATCAAGTTTCCCAAGACACAAGGGGTCTGGTCCGAAGATCGAGAACCAGTCAACGGCCGCGGTGTCATTATATATCTCCATCTTCAAGTAACGCAAGTTTTGCGCGCCGCGAATGAGCGGTGCTACCCACTGTATTTGCGTCGCATGCATGACAGTGGTGACGTCTTTCATGCGCTCGTATGGAATGGTGATGCACAAGCTTTGTAGGCCAGGAAGAGACAGACGCAAGCCGGGTCCGTTTCCACAGGCTATAGGAAGTGTCGGTGACAGGCGAGCATGGCGCACATGTGGTGCGGTGACATGCAGGTTTCCCAGATCTTCTGCCGTCGGTGCGACTCGATCGGTACCGTGATAATCGTCGTCTAGGACGAGCGAACCCAACGTATTGAATACGCCAGCTTGGAAGATAGACTTGTACTCCGCCCCAGACAAGTCCCGGGCTATGATCCCGTTTATCCTGAGCGCATGGACAGCCGCCCAACCGACTAACCGCTCGCGATGGGTATGCGATAATCCCCAACGCTTCCGCCGCGCGATCTTACGTAGCAAAGGAGAGCTGGTGTCCTTGCACATGGGCAAAACGACGTATACAGAGGCTGTACCGGAGCGTGTGAGCGCTAACGCGCCGATGTCAGGAGGGAGAAAGAATGCGATGTCGCCCCATGCTGTGGCGACGGTAAGGAGTACAGCGCGCCATTGACGGCAGACGGCGGAGAGACGCGTCCATCCTAGACAAGCGTTGTAGCTGGGGTATATATGGTTGTGCCTTGCAAGCGTGTGACCATGCACGTCGTAGATGAGTTCGGTCTTCGCGGCGAACTCGAAAACCATGTACAAGACATCGTCGGGCAATCGAGAGATGGGACTGCTAGTAGCTTCGCTACTGGGTGCAATTCGTTCATAGTTGCGCGAGGGTTTGATTGAAGAGATATGGGAGCCCATAGTGGTGGTCGTGTAAGCAAGTGTAGTGGGCCTGACAGTGATAGCGGTGGAGTTGAAGCAGAGAGACGTTATATAGGTTGAGTTTGTCTTGCATCGCCGTAAGGCGGTGTTTGCTCACGTGGGACGATGTTATCAGTGGTTCTACGCGAATTCCGTGAGCACAAACGCTGCAGTGCAAGGTCTTCTTTACAGAATTAGGATCCTAGTCCATTGCCGTGGCACTTCTACACAATGCAGAATATGTCAGGTAGCACATGTTTCCCGTCAGCTGGTTCTGGCACACGTACACGAAGGGTGTCTATGAGCTCTTCCATCCGCTAATCAGTAGGTACGGGTGAAGGTACGAAGAAACGAGGGAGTTGGGCCTCCATTTCCAACTCTTGCAGCAGTCTTCGGAACAGCTGGACAATTCATTGACTTCGATGTCGGGCCTAGAAGAAGTCTTGAGCAGAACCGGGGAAGATCTTCCCAAGAAGAATCATTCTCGTGATAGACGCATGGCTCGTCAAGTCGATCATCGAGCACCAGTAGGAGTATGTTGTCACCCGCTTCCTTGCTCTTCGCTTGATTAATGAGGAGGGAAGAGATCTGACTATCCATGAGCGGTTATCCCCTCATAGATGGTGGACGACGCTGGTGGTCGAGTTCAACATACCGAAGCGCCCGGACACGTCGACGGTCGCGGGAGGAATGATCATGGCCATCATGATGAACTCGGCAATGTCCGCTAGAATCCCACGCGTGTCCTCACGGCCACATCGATAGTGTGCCAGTCTGTCTTAGGTTACTAAGGTTCTGCGTGGAGACTAGCCAGTCTGTCTGGCCCCAGGCACGGGTAAGTTCGTGTTCAGATCGTAGAGAGGTGGAGCCGGCGAGACGATGCCAATAGTAACCTATTCCATTCGAGGGGCCCAAGATACAAAGTCACATAATTACATCGTGACATCAGTTCTTCAGCCTCTTGCAGCGCTGTTTGTGTCCCCCCTCTTTCCAGTCACTGTAGCATCATCAGCAGCCGTTCGAGCCATTTCAGCACATGAATCATACCTTAACTGACACTCGCGGCTGCAATACTTCTCTCCGCAACCAGCACATTTCTTCAAATTAGCCCCATCATTGCCTGCACCAGGCTGATCGCGGCGCGAACAGTCGCGCCACGAGCAAGCCGCGCGCGCCGCCTCTCCCTCATGCCGCCGCCGCTCCTGGTCCGCATCGAGTCCCAATATCGCGCCGAATCCCATCCAAAGTTCAATGAGAGACCGAACGTGGACCCGGTCGGCAGGATTACGATGCTTGGCCTTGCGAAGGCGCGCAAGAGTCGGATACCAGTGGATTCGAGCCCCGGCTTTCATACCGTGCACGAACGGCCTGGCGAATGCTGCCGCGCGTTGTCCTTCATTGACCTCTCGAGCTGTTGCGTAGCAATCCTCTAGACGAGCGGTGATATGGCTTTCGCATAATTCTGCACGTGCATGAGCGTTTGAAGGGGCGTGTAACGAGCGTAGTAGTAGATGCGAGTGGTGCTGACCTGCTTCTTCGGCAGATCGCACTCTATCTTGGTTGCGGCCAATGTTAATGTCAGCGTATGTCGCGACCAGAGCGACCATATCTTCGCCGCGCACGACGAAGTTCTTGCGGTCGAAGCAGTACTTCATGATCTTCCTGTATAGTGGGATGAGCTTACGTGTTCTTCCAGTGGGCGGACAACGTACTCGAGAAGTGTGAATAGAGTTGGAAGTATGCTCAAGACGGGAAGCATAATGAGCTTGCTATCCGTCACAGTAGTGATAAGTGAGCGCAGGATTTGATGGCGAGCGAGATATGGCATGATGTCGATAGAGTGCGCATAGGAGAGTAGTCGCACGACGCAGACAGCGCCAGCGACGAGTTGGCAGTCGAGCGTCTCGTGCGCCTCTTGGACGATCTCGCCCAGGCGTGCGACAAATGGGTCAAGGCCGACGGTCTCGATGACAGCTTCACGAATGAGCCTGCCGGTCTCGGCCGCATGGGCGTGGCCATCGTCTTCTATAGTTGCTCCTGTCACGACGACGAGCTCTTGATATCCCTGCAACTTCCCGAAAGCTCCTTTGTACGTTGCGAGAATGTACAATGCGAGGTGCGCGACGTGAGTCGAGAAGAGAAGGTTCACTCCTCTACAGAGGGGAAAGATATATGGCATCAGGAGATTAGGACGCGCTAGAGCGTAGGACAGGCGTACTCTGATGCGTATAGTTTCTCATATTGTATCATGAGATTGATGGTAGGACTTCTTGCTCCCTTTTTGACGTCGCCGGAATCCTCATACACCCAGAGAGCGAATTCATCTCTGTGTAGCCAGATATTCGTCCACACCGCAGGCGCACGCAAAAGCACCCGTTTCAGCACCTTTCGATCTTCGATGTACTGGATCAGCGCTGCGAAACCGGTGAGCATCATCTCGATGATCTCAGGCTGAACCCAATGAGGTTATGTCAACTACTATTATGCGAGCGCAGTAGCGAGTCGCTCACCTGATCGATTGAAAAGAGCCCGGCCCACGAGAAGGCATCTTGATACAGGTCCAGAAGACCGCCCGCCTCTGTGAAGGTGTAGATCTGCCCCCGATGCAACGGGGCCAGCACGAGGTAGTCCGAGATAACGTAGGCTCGTAGGAAGAATGATGAGAGAAACGGTTGCAGAGGTAGGTCGTCTTGACATAATAGTCCGAAGGACGTCCCGGCCTTCTGCTCCGCTTCGAATGTCTTGCGAAGAGTGTAGATGGCGTTTTGGGGTTTCAGTACCAATTCAGATAGAATGACGTCTGCGGCTTCCTTTCCCCGTACTGGATTGACGCCGTACGGGAGAGAGATGGGTGGCAAGTCGAGGGAGCCGACCATGTTGTGCGATTGTTGGAGCCTTGATGGTATTTGAAGTATCCGGAGTGGTGCCGTCAAGGCGAGTCGGAGCGAGAAGTCGAGCGGGATGAGCAAGGGTTGTTGTGGACCGTCTTCGGTAGGACGAGGTGGTGGTGGCCCAGGGTCAAGTACGGAGACGCCTAATGATGCAGGGAGGAGCTTGCGATCGTCGTAGCACTTGACAGCCGTGGTATCGTTTCCTATACAGTAGTGACAGCCTCTGTGAGCAGAGTGCCTGAGCGCTACGCCCATCTGACGTACTAGTTCCTTGTCGCCCGGCATTAACATGGGCGACTATAGGAGCCGATAAAATCCTGCTCGAGGTTCAAGTCGAGCGACCAGACCTCGGCGCGACGTGCGACAACGGCCTGTGGGTAGTGCTGGGCAAACGAGGGCCGGAGCCGAATGAGTATGACCTATATTAGGCGGTTTTAGTCGGTCACTGTCTTTTTGAATGCCATTTTCAAGACAGACCTTGAACCAACACGCTCTGTCCACCGTGAATGTATCTCAGAGACGGGTTTCTGAAGTAACGCCCTGTTCCTCCTCGACAGCTGTCTTTGGACCCAACCTTTCCCAGCCTAGTGATCGTCTTATCTCCATACAAGTCGCTGTGTATGATGTTGCTGCCGATTGATGGGGCTACGAGCTCGCCACGGACAACCCAAATGGGAACGGCTGAAGCGTTTGCTGTTCCACGCCATCACTGGAAGAGATCTGGACCTGAAGGGAGCCAAATCCAGCATTGGGAATACTGTCTGATGCGAGATGAGCGAGACTAAGTAAGCATGAGACGACAGCGAACGAGCATGGCTCCCAGCCATTCTGTGCCCAGGCAGTCGGTACTGACAGAGAGGCGAGAAGCATCATGCATGGGCATTGTACACAGCCACGCCCAGTACTCTCAGCAGGAGAGCAAGAAAGAAGCACGGGACCGCCGTTCTATGAACGAACGCCCGCGAGCATGCGAATCTCCCGCGGTTTGACTTCTCAGGCACGATCTGCCCTGCGTGCCATCCTGAAAGCGAATAACCATTTCTACATACGCGGTGGGGTGATACGTGGAAGCGCGCGGCAGGGCGGGAGAAGCCAGTGGAGATCAGCGAGCGCGGCGCCGCGGCAAGATGGGCCCGCGCGCGAGAGAGATGGGCGCATCAGCCTGACGACCGGCGGCGCGTCGCGCCGGCCTGTGCGGTCGCGTCTGTGCGTTGAGCGGTGCGTCCAAGAATAGTATACGTAGTCGTAGAGGTTACGAGCGAGCTCTAAAGCGAGCTGCGGAGCAAGAGAGCTCGGGCGCAGTCACGAACATGGGCGTTTGAGATCAAGTAACGGGTTTACAGCATCTTTGCCTGGTTACACTCTTCTCTTTCGTCTTTCACTGCTTACAGTAGCCAGTCTGCATCTGCCGGGTGGATGTCTCTCGAGAGCGGGCCCTCGCACACGCACAGCGCCCACAGCTCGTCCTCCGGCGTCGACCTCTCCCAGACGACCGCCGGCCTCGCGTCCTCGCTCCCGCCCTCGCCGCACCAGCCGCACGCCCAGCAGCCGCGCCGGCGCACGAGCTGGAACCGCGTCGAGCTCGGCCAGGACCCGCTCTCTTCTATGAACAACAACGTGGCCGGCCCGTCGCGGTCCAGCTCGCCGTACGTGCTCGACGACGACCCGTTCGCGAGCGCCGATTACGGACAGACGCACGCGCACGTCGCGATGTATTCCCATGCGGCGCCCACGCAGTCGGCCGCGAGCTTGATCTCGTCGCATAGGGAGAGCTCGTTCTCCATGGGCACGCTCGACGACGAGGGCACAACGCACCTCACCGGCCCCGACGCGTCTTGGCGCACGGCAGACGACGACGCGGAGCAGAGCTTACACGCGAATTTGAGTCACGGATCTGCGCGGGCTGGAGTTGGGACTGGGAATGGTGGTGGGAGCGGTGGTGGGGGACTGGGCGCGCAGAGGAGGCGGACGATCCGGTACAGCGCCGAGCCGGGCGCGCTACAACGCACAGGCAGCCGCCTGCGCAACGTCTCGCGCTCATTACGGCGCGTCTCCCTCCGCGTGGTCAATCTGGCCGGTATGGGATTGGACGACCACATCCGCATCGCCGACGTGCCCGACAGTCCGCGCGGGGACACGTTCGAGAAGGTCAGCGGGCAGAGCCCGGTCGACGACGGAGAGCATAGAATGGACGACGAGAAGTATTACGGGGACGAGGTGGAGGTGTTGCCGGATTTGCGGACCGCGCTGCCTGTGCGTGGGCGCACGCTGGGGTTTTTGGGGCCCCAGAGCAGCGTGCGGAGGGCGATGTACCGGCTGTTGGTCTATCCGTGGACGGAGCCCGTCATTCTGCTGCTCATCATCGTCAACGCCGTGGTCCTCACCATCCAGGCCTCGCGCACGCTTACGTGGGAGGACGCGCCGAAGAGTATGAAGGGCTACTTTCACTCTTGGGAGGACTATGTGCTTTTCGTGCTCTTTGTGCTCTTCACGCTCGAGGCGTTCGCGAGGATAGCCGTCACTGGTCTCATCCTGGACCCCGAAATGCCCGTATCGTCATTGTTCGGCGCGTTCTCTTTCGCACCGCCGCCGTCGCTTGCTGCGACTGGACCTGTCGAGCCGCTCGAACGACATCCCAGTACGACTTCGACGAGCGCGCATAGTATGCGCTCGGCCGGGAGTTTGAAACGGAAGGTTACTGTTACGGAGAAGCTCGGACGGCTCTACGCCAATATCAAACGGCCCTTCTCCCTCGCGCACGAAGCGTCGCACCCGCGCGCCAACTTCTCAGCCGGCTCAACGACGAACGTCACACTCTCCGGCCTCCCTCCCCACCCACCTCCACCTCTCACCGGCATCCCCTCCGCATCCTCGAACTCTTATCCTGCCGGAGACCTCCCCAAACTCCGCAGCCGAAGCGACACCTCGTTCTCCCAAACGCCCATGATGGAGAAAGCCTCCCATCTGCACTCCGCCCTGCGCGGGCCCAGCGCACCGCCCTTCATATCCCAGGCCTTCCGCTCCTCCAACCCGAACGAGACGCTCTCCCTCCCCTTCCGCGCCTCGATCTCCAACACGCGCTCCGCCACCACGCGCCACCTCCCCTACCTGCGGCACTCGTGGTCCCGCATAGACTTTGTAGCGGTGACGGCGTTCTGGGCCGCGTTCGCGATTGCCACGTTTGGGGTGGAGCGGGAGGAGGGAGGCTTGAGGGTGGGTGTTTTCAGGGCGCTGAGTGTGTTGAGGTGCGCGAGGCTGTTGACGGTTACGAGCGGGACGACGACGATTATGCGGAGTTTGAAGACGGCGCGGCCGTTGTTGCAGAGCGTGGCGCTGTTTGTGGTTTTTGCTATGGTTGTGTTTTCGTGAGTCTCCCCTTCCTCGCACACTTGGAGATGGATGGGGTGGCTGATGGAGGGTACAGGATTATTGGGATCCAGTCGTTCAACGGCTCGTTTCGCCGCTCGTGTTATCTCCAACCTGTACCCGGAGGTCCGTCCGACCCTATACAGCTCGACCAGTCGTGCGGAGGACAGGTCGATCCGACGTTTCTCAATGAGACGGGGTATTTCACAAGAGACGGCGCGCAGGCGGATATCGTCAAGGTACATCCATCGTCCTGTTATGCTGCAGAAGAGAGGGAATAGTGCTGATTCGGGGTGAACAGGGATACATATGCCCGCTCGGGCAACTCTGTCTCGAAGACGAGAACCCGGAGAGCGGACTGGAGAGCTTCGACACGGTGTACCAGAGCGCCCTGCAAGTCTTCGTCGTGGCCACCGCGAACGGCGTACGTCCCATCCCATCTTCCTTACTCTACACCATTTACTGATCACGTTCATCCCCTCTTCCTTCTCCTCTTTTCGATGGCCTCTCCGAACTCGTGCGCGCCCTGTACCCGATTTGGAATATACTTTCGCGTCCGTTCCCGCGCTCGATATACTCGGTTCCCACGCCACGACGACGCGGTCTGGACACGTCCGCGCGCTTACTGCCCGGCGCTTACTCGGGCCCTCTGCGTCTTGCGCGCTTATCCTCCGGCGCCTACCCCATCACTGGCCGCCCATCGGTACTGCTGCACGTCGTTCGCATATGTCTCCCACCCGTACTCGCCTGTCCCCGCACGCCTCACACCGCTCGCCTATGACTCGTGCTCGCTTATGCTCGCTAACAGTGGTCACCGCTGATGTACTCCATGATCGACGCCGAATACTTCGTCTCCTGCTTCTTCTTCATCGTCACCATCGTCGTGCTCAACTTCTGGCTCCTGAACCTGTTCGTCGCCGTCATCACCAACACGTTCTCCGCTATCCGCGAGGAGACGCATAAGAGTGCTTTTGGTGCCGCCCCGTACGCCTCTTCCCTCCTCCCCTTATCACTGGAAGATTGAGAATGACTGATGTTGCGTGTGCAGGCTGGCGGTTGTGGACGCGACGGACGAGCCGTGGACGCGGCCGGGTCGGAGGGCGCCGAGGAGGAATATTATCGCGGCGCTGTATACGCATATCCGGTGGTGCTTTATCTTTTTGGCGCTTACTTCGCTCGTGCTGCAAGCGACGTATACGGCTAGCATGGGCGAGACGCATACGCTCATTCTCTCAAAGGTAAACTAAACCACCCTCCCTCTCCCACTCTTCTTTCGGCGGTATGCTGATGCGTACTGGTTGTTGTGCAGGGCGAGCTGGTGCTGACCATCGCGTTCGACCTCGAGATCGTGCTGAGGATCGCGGCGTGCTTTCCGGAGTGGCGGGCGTTCTTCTGGAAAGGCCAGAATGTGCTCGATCTGGTGCTGTGTGTGGGCAGCAGCGTCATTCAGATTCCGGCTGTGAGGGATAGCGAGGTCTATTCGTGGTTGACGGTGTTCCAGCTCATGCGGTTCTATCGTGTGATCTTGGAGATACCCAGGATGAAGCCTCTACTCGTGAGTCACTTGTGTAGGGAACGAGGGGAGGGTGGATCGCTGAAGAAATGCACAGCTCAGCGTATTCGGAAACATGTACGGTCTAGCGAACATGACGCTCTTCCTCCTCCTCATCAACTACCTTTCCGCGCTCGTGGCCATCCAGATGCTCCGCGGCGATCTCAAAGCGGACGACTCAATGAACTTCGGCCAGATGTGGACGAGCTTTCTGGCGATATATCAGGTGTTCAGTTCGGAGAACTGGACGGACATATTGTATGGGACGGGCACGGCGGAGAGCGGGAGGGGGCAGAGCGTGCTTGTCGTGCTGTTCTTCGTTGGGTGGTTCTTTCTCGCCAACTGTGCGTCCTTCTACATCTACTCTATGTGAGGGGCGATTGCTGATGCGCGGGCGTAGTCATCGTGCTGCAGATGTTCATCGCCGTCATCAACGAGAACTTCAACGTCGCAGAAGAGAGCAAACGCGGCCAACAAGCCGACTTCTACTTCCAAGCCCAGCAGCCCCAACAAGGCCGCGCGGGCTGGCTCCGGCGGCTCAACCCCTACCGCTGGTTCCGCGCCTCGCCCAAGGCCATCGTCGTCGAGAACCTCAGCGGGAACCTGGTGCTCCCCATGCAAAAGGCGCTCATACAGGACTATGGGCTGCCGCCCGCGGAGCGGGACGCGCGCTCGCCCGGCGCGGCGCGCCAGAAGGGACACTTCACGACGAAGAGTCTGAACGCGCTCCAGGCGCTGTTCATCGGCGATACGGGCACGCACGATATCGCGCTCGCGAATCTGCGCTCGCATAGGAAAGATCCCAGTGCGCCGGCGAATACGGAGGACGAGGAGACGGAGCGCCATTTGGAGCTGCTGGCTGCTATCAACCAGGAAGGCGCGGGCGAGATCGACGAGACGAACGATGCGTTTTATGAGAGGAGGGCGCGCAAGGCGGATTTTATACGCGCGCATCCGACGTACGATCGCACGTTTTGGGTCTTTGGGCAGAAGAATGCGCTGAGGAGGGCGTGCCAGGCCGTCGTAAGGCCCGCGGGCGGCGAGCGCATCTTTGGGCATCCGCCGAATACGGCCGCGCACTCGATCTTTCAGCTGTTGTTGCTCGTCACGGTCATTGCGGGCATTGTTGTGGAGGCGGTCGCTACGCCGCTGTACCGGCGCGATTATTATGCGGAGCATGGGCTTATACGCGGATCGTGGTTCGATCTGTGCGAGGCGGCGTTTGGAGGGGTGTTGGTCATTGAGTTCTTCGTAAAGGTTGTGGCGGATGGGTTCGCGTTCACGCCGAACGCGTATGTGCGGAGTATCTGGAACGTGCTGGACTTCTTCATCATGGTCGGCATCACGGTCAACGTCGCTACTGGGCTCGTCTTCGTCGGCGGTCTATCGCGGTTCACGAGGGCGCTCAAGGCACTGCGCGCGCTGAGGCTCGTTACGCTTGTGGAGAAGATGCGCTCGACGTTCGAGAACTTGATCATCTCCGGTGCGAGCCGTATCTTCGACGCTGCGCTACTCGCCATCCTCTACATGATCCCCTACGCCGTCTGGGGCCTCACGATCTTCGCCGGTCGGACGAACGTATGCAACGACGACGACGCGAGCGGCAAAGCGGCGTGCGTGGGCGAGTACACGCCCGGCGCGCTCGGCGACGACGCGGGCTCCTTCGCGTTTCCGGTGCCGAGGGTGTGGGACAATCCGAGCCCGAGCACGACGTTCTCCTTCGACTCGTTCAGGAGCAGTCTGCTTATCATGTTCGAGATTGTTAGTCTCGAGGGATGGGTGGACGTTATGAATGTCGTGACGGCGATTACGACGCCGGACGGGCAGTTGGAGACGAATGCGAGCCAGGTTAATGCGATCTTTTTCTTGGTTTATAATTTGCTTGGAGCGGTGGTTATTCTCACGCTCTTCGTCTCGTACGTCGTCCCGCTTTCTCTGTCCGTCATCCAAATTCTGACACGTGCGTGCAGGATCATCATTGGCAACTTCAGTACCAAGACCGGCAGCGCACTGCTCACACAGCCACAACGCGAATGGATCGACTTGCAGAAGCTTATCAAGCGCCAGCGCCCAAGCAAGCGCCCACGTGTACGACCTAGCTTCCCGCTACGCGCATGGTGCTACGACCGCGCAGTTGCAAAACACGGCTGGTGGTCGCGGGGGATGACGCTGCTCTTCGCCGTGCACGTCGTAGTCCTCATGACGCAAACGTTCTCGCAACTGACGATCCTGGACGACATCCGGACATACTTCTTCCTCGTCGTCACGCTCATCTACTGCGTCGACGTGCTCGTGCGGTTCACTGGACTCGGATGGCACTCATTCCGCGCTAATGGGTGGAATATCTTCGACGCGGTTGTTGCGGCGGGGAGCTTGTTCACTACGGTGTCGGTCCGGTTGGGCGCGGAGGGGAATGCTATTCAGCAGATCCAGAAGATCTTGCTCACGAGTATCGCATTCAAGCTCGTGCAGCGCACGAACAATCTCAACAAGCTGTTCAAGACCGCCGTGTACGTCCTCTAACTCCCTATGCACGTTGCCAAATCCTGATGCACCTTGTTTAGCGCGAGTTTGCCGATCATCATGAGTTTGCTGGCTCTCTGGCTCATCCTCTTCCTCTTCTTCTCCATTCTATACGTCGAGGTCTTCAGCCTGGCCAAGTGGCAATCGGCCGAGACGCGCAACCAGAACTACGAGTCCATTGGCAGCGCGCTCGTCATGCTCGCGTTCATGAGTTCAGGCGAGGGCTGGAACCAGTACATGCACGACTACGCGATTGTGTATCCGCGCTGCACACCTGGCGATGAGAACAACCCGGACACGGACTGTGGAAGCGCTGGATGGTCGTTCACGTTGTTCATCGCGTGGAACTTGCTGAGCATGGTATGTCTCTTCTTGATCTGTTATCGTGATTGAGAAGCTGAGGCAGCTTCGCAGTACATCTTCGTGAACATGTTCACTGGTGTGGTGGTCGAGAATTTCTCCTACGTCTTCCAGATGACCGGCGGCTCGCGCGATGTGACACGGCAACAGATGCGCGCTTTCAAGAAGGTCTGGGCTCACTACGCGAACCAGCGTACCGGCTATCTCGAGCGGAATAAGTTCGCGGAGTTCTTCCATGTGCGTTACCACCATCTGTACCATCATGACGTTCATAGTTGACATCTATGCATAGCAACTCAGCGGCATCTTCGAAGTTCGCATCTATCCGGCCGAATTCCATTACTCCAACATCCTCTCCGCGTGTAGCGAGGGAAATGCAGAGTCAAATTGGCAGACGGAGCGCGTGTACGAGGGCGTGAACTTGCGCAAGCTGAACGCCGCGTTGAACAAGATCGACTACACGGAGATCCGCAGAAGAAGGAACCTGTACAGTCGGCTGTACCACGAAGCGAACATCACGCACGAGCAGGGCAAAGGCATCTCTTTCACGAATATGCTCATGCTGCTGGCCCATCACAAGCTCATCGAGGACAAAGACGCGTTGGTGTAAGTGACTCCTCCACTGTCTTGCTCTAGGGCCTGCTTTCTGACTATGCACTTCAGTCTGAAGGATCTCCTCGTACGAACCCGAACCAACGATCTCGTCACAGACCTTGTCAATCTCGACCGCGTGCGATCCCTTCTGCGGACAATTGCCGCTCGTCGGCGCTTCATCGCTCAGCGTGACGCGCGCTTGCACGAGTCCAGCACGGTCCCCGAGATCATCGTCGACGATACTCCGACAACGCCAACACAGGACATCACATCCACGAACCGGAACTCTGCGAATATGTCGCCCTTCCGCGATGCGCACGAGGTCGGCAGTCGGCCCACTTCGTACATAAACGACCGCTGGGACTCGGAGGCGTCGCTCGCGTCGCGCGGCAGTCCAAGACCAAGATTGCAGCGAGGACGGCGGACAAGCGATATCAGCGTCATGTCCGCTGACCTCGGTGTCCGACATACGTACGTGACTGCCTCGCACTGTGTAGATTAGAGGAGACTTACAAAGTCTACAGTCGCGACCTATCGCCAATGCGGGACTCCATGTATGTGGACGATCCGCAAGACGTGCTCGCAGTCATGCAAAACTCATCGTGGGGTGGTAAGTCATGTTCTCAGCTGTCTCCTTACCTTTCGCTGAAAACGCTCGTCAGCCATGATGCTCGAAGCCGAAGAGTCTGACGACGACGACGACGAGCACCGATAACCTCATTCCTACCCTTACTCTTCCCCGCCCTGAACCTCTGCCCTGCCTGCTAGACAGCATTGTAACAACCCATCGTACTCTATACCAGCATGTAGATACTCACGCGGATTCTCACCCTATCATTTATACCGGCTTCGCTCACGGACGCGCTCGCATGGACTATGTCTTGTTTCTGGACTCGAATCACTCGTGCCCCACTTAGTACCTATAGTTGCCCCATCGCTCTCTTTATTTCCTTCGTCATCTCACCGGTTACCTGCGCTCTGTACTCGCTACCACTACGCACTCTCTTTAACGCGCTTTGACAATATGCAACGGGATATTTGTTCGGACTATCGCGTTTCGGGTGAGCGCGGGAATATAATTAAATGGTCGGCCACGTCATGGAGAAAACGGACCTCGACTACGACGCCCACCATCCTCGGCGGCTACTGTCCGCCAGCTACGAATCTATCACAATGTACAGCAAGCGAACTGAATATATGCGACATGCCCTGTGCTGCGAATCTCTGTTGGCCTCGGTCGAGGAGGCCACAACTCAACCCGCGGGAGACGAATGGCAGAAGGTTGGAGGAGCATTGGCACCGCATTGGGCAGAAAGTAGCCGTGCTAACAATTACCTTGTCCCGATATCGGTAACGAGCTCCGGCTATCCAAGATAGCCTGCGCGTTGCACGTTCATAAGAACTCCGGGCCGTCGGTTCGTCGCAGGTCGTGACAGTATATCTCGTGGCGTGGATGGTTTTGGTCATGTTGCCCATATCACTCCTTCACTGACAAGGCTATGTCACTGTCTTCTAAATCGATACGGCGGGCCGCTATACCCGTCGCGCTCTCTCCCCGCCGTCGCTTCTCCCGTGCACAGGGACCATAGGGTTATCCTTCTATCCGGCAGTATTCCCACACCTCAAGCCTGACGACCATGCGGACGAAGCGGCCTCTGACAGCTCTCGGAGGTGTCCAGAAGGACGTTGGTACCTATTCCTCGATGCATAAGCAGCATGTGTACGGTGGAGGATAATGCTCGGCTAAGAAACATCCCTGCTGACGTCGCCACTGCGTTTAGTACAAGAAGCACCGATTCGAGTGCTTGCGCAAGGGCGCAATCTCGCCATGTATTACTCCGCGCTGCTTGCCCCGCTGCTGTTGGCCTCAACCGCCATTGCCGCACGTATCGTACCAGGAGCAACATGGACCGACACTAGTGGCAATGTTATACAAGCGCACGGTGCAGGGATACTCAAGGTTCGTCACGACCATGATGCTGTACGAGTGTTTGCTGATCATCTTCTGCTCAGGTTGGAAGCACGTTCTACTGGTTCGGGGAGGACAAGGCCGCCAATAGCGCGCTGTTTCATGCCGTGTCTTGCTACTCTTCCACCGATCTCGCAACCTGGACGCGTCAGACCAACGCATTATCACCAGTTGCGAACACAATGATCTCCTCGTCGGATATCGTCGAGCGCCCCAAAGGCAAGCCTGTGCGCTCTTGAACCTGATTCTCTGCTCACTCCGTGTATAGTCATCTACAACACGAAGAACTCCGAGTACGTTATGTGGTTCCACTCGGACACCAGCAAGTAAGTCGACCGTACCGTCGCCGGTTTCAGCTCTTGAATGACCTCCCCAGTTATGGCGCGGCAATGGTCGGTGTTGCAACGTCGAAGACACCCTGTGGCCCGTACACATACAAGGGTAGCTGGAAACCTCTCGGAGCCGATTCGCGAGACGAGAGCATCTATCTAGATGGTGAGCCCCGTATATGCGCTCTGGGTCTATCTTCGGGCCCACTAATCTTGCTATCAGACACGGGCATTGCGTACTTGTTATACGCATCTGATAACAACCAGAACTTCAAGATCACGGTGTGTTCCTATCAGAACTTCGCGATACCATGCCATCTGAGCTTCGCGATTGTCCCCAGCAACTCGACTCGAACTTCTACAACGTCACGACTACAGTGGCCGAACTCAGTGGCGCAACACTTGAGGCTCCAGGTATAGTCAAGCGAAGTGGGAAGTACTACCTCTTTGCGTCGCACACGTCGGGATGGGCTCCCAATCCCAACAAGGTCTTCACTGCTTCGGTCAGTCACTTCGGATGCACTGTGTCGCATTGTCTGAACCCGCTCTCTTTCAGGCGATTTCGGGACCATGGTCGTCGCAACAGGACATCGCGCCAGAATCTTCAAACACCTATTATTCGCAGAACGCGTACGATCTTCCACTCGGCAGTAGTGCGATCTACATGGGCGACCGCTGGCGCTCAGACATCCTTGGCACTTCTACTTACATATGGTACCCGATCGACTTCTCAGGGAGTGTACCTACACTGGTGCACGCTGACGTATGGGACCTTGACATCGCGGCCGGCACATACAGCGTTGTTTCTGGTACGACCTACGAAGCGGAGTCAGGCACGCGGAGCGGTTCTGCGACACTCATCACCAGTTCTTCCATGTCTGGTGGGAAGGCGGTAGGGTATCTAGGTATGTCGTGCTCGTGTTTGAGGCGGTGTCGTGATGCTGAATACGCTCATCGTAGGAAATGGCGGCTCCGTCGCGATCACCGTCCAAGGAAGCAATGCCAACGCATGGATCTCGCTGTATTATGCCAATGGAGACTCTTCCTGGCGCAACACGACTGTCAGGTGCGACTGCCCCCAGGGTTCTCTGCGTGCACACCCGCTGATGAGAGACCGACAGTGTCAACGGCGGCACCCCTGTGACCGTAGTACAGCCCAGCACATATAACGGCCAGGTTACGCTGAGCGTGCCTGTGCGCGTTCATCTCAACTCAGGTTCCAATACGCTCACTTTTGGAGCAGGCCAATCGAGTGAGAGGCGATGTCTCTGAGTTCTGTGTTCAGATGCTGACAGTGGCGCAGATTATGCAGGAGACCTGGACAAGATCATCGTGTATCCGGCATAGAGTGGTTGCTCTACTGGCCTGATACGTAGTGAAAGCATAGCTTCAATCGACTCGAGTACTAGCATGGGCTGCTGTCACCCGTGTTTCATCCACCGATATATCGCGACTGCGTCCACATAGTGAACTGTCCCACCGTACTTATTTCCCTGAGTTCTGATATGATCACGAAGAGAGGTCAAACTATATATCCGTAGTAAGCAGGTTGCAGACTTCTGACTGACCGTCTGGGCGGAGATGGCCGATTGTTCGCTCTCACGCTGATCAGGGCGCCAGCGCAATCGATCATCAGACACGTCTAAAACTCGTCTCAAACAGCCACGTAGTGCTGCTATCGTATACCTGAGTACCTCCCGTGGCTCTACGCTATCCCCTGTTTTCTGCAAATCGAACTCCCACTGCGATATGTCCACCTCAGGTGCACTCACAGCTTTTGCACTCGAGGCCGGTCGCGAACAAGCACAGGCCAAAGTAATCGCATTGTTCCTTGCAGAACCTGCAAAGGGCGTAGAACAGTTTCGCGCTCTTTTTGACCGATACCGGAAAGATCCCGAACATCGAACCGATTTGAATACTGCCAACGAAAAGGAGCTGCTCGGCTCATTTGCTCACTGGGTTTATTCCTTAAAAACGATGTATTTGGCACGACAATCTGCTCTTCAACGTAGACATCTCGTCACCTTCGCCGCGCCGAACGGCTTGCTTGAGCTCTATCAGGATATCATACTGTGGCCTGGTTTCTTCTCCCAGGATCGGGTATGAGCGCCGTTGCATCTACCAGGAATGAAGCATTGACGAGGAACTACGGGTCATTACAGTTGGTCCTTGAGAACATACTCGACGGCTTTGCTGTTGTCATATCGATGACACCCATAGAACATGTCAGAACCCGACTGCGCCCCGGCGCGCCCAGGGTATGGGCACATATATGGAAAAATAAGTTCCAATATCCCCTCTGGGGCTCGAGATCAGAAGATGGTCTGGTTGACGGAGCCGAACCGGGACCCGACGCAAGCAGCGCAACTGTGATGCTATTGCAGGCATACCAAGGTTTGTACGAGTCGGTGTGAGTTATTGAACCTTATCAACCTTATACAGAAGTACTGACTGGTCGCGATAGCGAGGAATTTGCCCCTGTATCCACCTTCATCCCCCAGACTGTTCTCTATATCTGGTCTCGATACGATGGACACACATCGGATTTCCTCATGCTTGATCACGTTCTGAATCACGTATCGCGATCGCTCTTGTTTCGATCTGAAAGCAGTGATGCTCTCCTCCGCGAAGCCATCGTCGACACGAATATCGGCTTGGACGCATTCTTCAATCGCTTGGACTCAGAGATCCAATTTGCGCACAAACTGTCTGAAGCAAACTTGCTCGATACCTACATCGGCCTATTGATGTTGATCGATGCCAAGACCTTCGACTTGATGCCCTACTTGAGCAAATATCAGGTTGTACACCATGTTCTCATGGCTCTCATGGACGACAGGCTCCTCGTCAAATGGCCCTCTCTGATACAGACATGGCTAAGGGTTTTTCCTGTACTCAGGTGAGCGCCACTCGTACAGTCTATGATATCTGGTCTGAGTCGTCGCGGAATATAGGATCGCCGCCCAATACTTCATCACTAATGGAACCATAGTGATCAGCGGAGAAGACACCATCGCATTCATGTCGGTCAGTCTGACAGCTCTTGTCGCGGAGAAGCGCGTGTCGGAGCTTAACCGTCGTGAGCCCCGAGTCTCACGATACCATTCAGCCTTCTGTACTGACCGCCGATTCAGAGGGAATCGAAGAGTGCCTGTCGGTCAATATGCAAGACTACTACCGCATCGCCAAGATCGCGAGTGGCACCTCACCGGCGGCTCATATGACGACTATGCTTAACGAACTGCAGGCGGGCGCGAGGACTCACTGGTGGCCTACCCTCTCGAAGCTTCGCAAGGCCAAACGCATCGAACCCAATCATCAGAGTCTGTTCGACCTTTGGGTAGGCTTTGGGGCGGTATTGGGCCTCGATGCCAACCGCGAGCGTCAGCGACACGAAGAAGAAGAACGGACACGTTGTTCGTGGCGCGAGTGTCCGCACCGGGGCAACGCTGTACAGGACAAACCGACGACGAAGAAGTGCACAGGTTGTGCAGAAACTCGATACTGCAGTCGCGAGTGTCAGCTGAGGTGAAGACTCTCTGTTTGGTCAGGACCTTCTTCCGCGGGAGCTGACAACAGGCTTCAGAGACTGGAAAGAGGGAGGACACAAGGCGCGATGCAAGAGGATCAAGAACTCCTGATGAGCGAAAGCTGGTGGTGCGGACGCCTCGCCAGATGATGTGCGGACCCTTTGCCCGATGACGACTGTACATAGTCATGTAGCTGATTGAACAAAGCACTAGTGCAGTGAGTTCATAGTATACTGCTCTTTGCACGAAGGCTGGCCGTGATGTTGGATAAGTGTCTGCTTCGCCGCGACACGCTTTACAATTACCATTGTGGGCGCGCTGTGTTGTGTTCCCGGGGGTTCCGAGTGAGGGATTCGACTTATGTGCCTGTTGAGGGCGACGCGACGAAGGGTGTGAGAAAGGGTAAGATTGTAAGTAAGATTGTCCGAAACGAGTCCATGGGCTCAGTCCTGTTATAGTAGTTCTACTGTAGCTACACCCTTCCAGTAAGTACACAGCCTTGTAAAGTACGCATTAGAAGAGTCCAGACCGATGCAAGCCCGAGTAGGACCATTGTTAGAGGTACGGAAGCTCAACGCCGCGAACTAGGCGCGGCTCGGGCGTGGGATTCAGAGCGAACCCCGAGGTCAACCCGAGGTGGCGCGACTGCGCGAACGCGCTGGCTCCGCCGCCCACCGTCGTCCATAGTCCACGGTATGATCGTGATGACCCCCGGGGCCATCACATCCGCGCTCGTAACCCTAATACGCTGTGCGATCGCCCCTCCCGCAGGAAGCGGCCACTGCGACTCGACTACGTAGGCGCAAGAGCACACAATCGACAGAGAGATATTCATAGGGTAAGGCATAAACACATATCAGACACAAGGCATGATACAACTATCAATCGCTCATTGACACGTCCGAGAACCGAGTCGAAATGCGTTGAGGGATACAGGGATGATGAACTCGAACAGACGCGAAGGCAACAGACTTTGTATGAAACAGCATGGGGGATTGGAAGCTTTGGACTTGGAAGACATCGGATACAGCTTGACCACATCTACTCCGAAGCAAAAACGACACGAGCGTGAACATCGTCGAACACAGAAGCAGACACAGCTCAACCGCGGCGCAAGCGCGACGCCCCCCACTTCCCGCCCCCACTCCCAACAGTCTTAAACCCATCATCATCCCTCCTCTCCTCGCGTTGCGGCAGGCTCCTCGTGGGTGCCAACGCCGGACTAGCCGGCGCGGGCGCGGGCGAGGCGCTTCCACTTCCGCTCCCGCCCGCCTCCCTAGCAGCAGCCGCACGCGCGCGCCATCCTCCGCCCGCGGGCGCACCACCCGCAGCAGCACCAGGCGGACGATACGCAGCCTTCGCCGGCGCGGGGCTCTCTGCGCGCGGAGGCGTGCCTGATCCGGCGGCGGCGGCTGCAGCGGCGCGCGAGCGCCATCCGCCGCCGCCTGCGGCGATGGGCTCGGGAGCAGCGGCCACAGGCCTTGGAGCGACGGCGGGAGGAGGAGCGCGTTTGGCAGCCGCACGACGAGCCTCGCGCTCTTCCTCCTCCTGCACCCTCCTCCGCGCCGCCTCGAAATCGGCCTCGCGCTGCGCCTGGCGCGCCCTGCGCTCCGCCTCGAGCTTCTCCTCCGCCGCGCGCTTCTCCGCCTCCTCCCGCGCCGCGCGCTCCTCCTCCTCCGCCGCGACCCGCGCCTCCTCCTCCTCGCGCTCCGCGCGCAGCCGCTCCTCCTCCTCCGCCTGCTCGCGCCGGATCCTTTCTTCCTCCGCGCGCCGCGCGTCTTCTTCCGCGCGCTCGGCCAGGATCTTCGCGCGCCGCTTGGCCTTCTCCTCCTCGATCTTCGCGGCCGCCTTCGCGCGCTTGCGCTCGTACTCCTCCCGCCTCTTCCCCAATATCTCGTCCCGCCGCCGCTCGAACTCCGGGAGCATCCTCCTCAATCTCTTTTTCGTGTCCAGATCGCGCTCGTGTGCCGTGCGCGCCTCCTCGATGCGCACGCGCTGCGCCTCTTCGAACGCCGCGCGGTCGTTCGCCTGCTGGAGCTCGTAGTCCTGCGCGAGGAGCGGGCGCTCTTCTTTGCGGTACGCGCGCTCGATGTGGTCGATGCGCTTGCTCGCGACGCGCAGGCGCTCCTCGCGCTCCTTTTTGTCTTTTTCGAGTTGCTGGACTTGGAGCTGCATCAGGCTGTCCGTGTTCAGGTCCGTGAGCGTCTGCACAATACCACACATCGTCAGTTCCAGTCCAAAGTGAAAGTGGAGATAGCATATAGAAGGGGAGCAACGCACGTCGATGTCGGCCTTGAGCGTCCCGCGCTCCTTCAGGCTCTTAGCCAGCTGCCTCGCCTCCTCCTCCCTCTGACTCTGAATCTGCGCGCGCGCCCGCTCAATGTCCCGCTTCCGCGCCGCCTCGATCTGCTTCTTCCTTTCCTCCTCCGCCTCGACCCTTGTCCGCTCCGCGCGGCGCATCGCCTCCTCCTTCTCCTTCTTCGCGCTCAGCTCCGTGACGAGCTCGCGGCGCTTCGCGACGATCGCGCGGCGGAGGGAGAGCGCCTTGCGCTCGGCTTCGGCTGCGGCGACGAGGGTCGCGAGGCGCTCTTGTTGCTCGGCGGGGCTGGGCAGGACGGGGGGCGTGAGGATTTGGAGCGTGTTGTGCAGCGTGGTGGCGATGGTGCTGAGCCGGCTACGGACGATGGACGACGCGCTGGGCTGGACGGCGTCTTCGCGCACAGTCCCGCCGGACCCGTCCTCGAGGTTGAGGAACGGCTCGTCCATGAACGCCAGCTCCCCCTCGGCATGGTCGATCCTCACGGCCAAGTCGCCCGCGTGCGCAGCGGCCATGATGAACTGCTCGACCTGCTCCGCGCTGTACAGATGCGCCGAGCCCGCGCCCTTCTCCGCCGCGTCGCGCAGGGGCGCGAGAATGTCGAGCAGATGCTCTATCTTGAGCGAGGAGTAGACCTGGGCGAGCTGGACGAGGAAGCGCGAGAGGAGCGCGCGCTGGAGGAGCGGGAGGTACGGCGCGTAGGCGGCGTCCTCGGCGAGGAGGACGAGCTTGGGCGCGACGGACGAGCAGAGCGTGAGCGGGTCGAAGGTGACCTGGAGGAGGTCGTAGAGGCTGCGGATGAGGTCGGGCGCGAGGCGGAGGACGTTGCGGGAGAGCGCGTCGCGGAGGAGGCTCGTGCGCGTGGGCGGCTTGGGCAGGCCGAGCAGCGCGGTGAGGCGCGTCGTGCGCGTGCGCGACTCGTCGGCCGCGTGCTCGTTCTGCGAGACGGGCACGGCGAGCGCGCTGATGAGCACCTGGCCGGCGAGGCGCGACATCTCCTCGTCCGAGCGGCCGCCGATGGAGGTGACGACCGAGTAGTACTTGGCCCAGGCGGCGGCGTGGTACAGCGCGTTGCCGCTCATGAGGAAGATCTTGGTCAGCTTCTCGTAGTAGTTGGCCATCATGCTCGGCCGCGGCGCCTTCTTGGCCATCGTCAGCAGGTTGTGGACGTCCTCGACGGTGCGGAAGGCCTCCTGCCAGAGCTCGAGCTCGACGGCCGCGTTCAGCTGGGCGAAGCGCGTGTCGAGGTGGCGCTGGAGCGTGTCCGCGTCTTGCAGGTTGATCGCGTGCGGCTGGTGCGCGTACTTGGCCACGTTCGCCAGGTGCAGGCGCAGAGTCTCGCACAGACGGCGGAACTCGATCTTGCGCTTGTGCTTCAGGCAGAACGCGAACGCTTGCTGCGCGATGTTCTACGAATGTGATATTAGAATGTGATATTGGGGATGAAAGGCGTGAGATGTACCTGGTAGATGGCCTCGAGCCTGGCATTATTTTTGAGCGTCTCGAGCGCGGTCCTGTAGCTCTCCCAGAGGAACTTGAGCCACGGCGTGACGAGCGCGCGATCAGTCCTGTCCTTGCTCTGATCGCCACTGACAGCGCCCAACAGAATGCTCTCGGGCGTCTCCGTCGCCTCGAGATCATCGACGTCCGCCAGCGCGTCGGCGGTGACCTTCTCGGCCTGTGCTTGCGCGTCCTGGACCTTGGCGTCCGCGAGCTGAATAAACTTCTGGACGACGACCTCGATGGACGCGACGGAGGTGTTCTGCGCGATGTTCTTGTACTGCATTAGTCCCTCTTTGGCGATGCGGCCTTTGCGCATGTCGATGCAGAGCTCGACGAAGCGGATCATGATCGGCTCGAGCGAGGCGAGCGGCGTCGAGCGGAAGCGTTTGGAGGAGAACATGTCCGTCAATGATTGGAGCGCGGCGTGCGTCTGGCCGACGGATACGAGTCCTTCCGCCTGCTTCAGCACCGTCTCCGGTTTCGTCATCGGCGCCATCTTCTATATTCAACAACAAACGAAGAATCAGTACTCTAGGACAGATAGACGGACGACGCGTAAGATCGATGATGCGACTTACGGCTATATTTTTTGCGGGTTAGGAAATGGGTGGAACCTCCAAAGGAGAAGTGTAGGAGAGAGCGGCGCGAGTGAGTGGGGTGCGCCGGCGATGGAGGTGTATGAGCCCGTCGTCGAGGTCGACGTTGGAGGCAAACAGGAAAATCCTCGTCGATCGACCGGCGCGGCCACGTGCCCTTTGATTGCGATGTGGGTCGGCGCGTCGCGTCGCGTCCGAAGTCACCTTGGCTTCGGACCGCCATCTCTCCAGCTAATCGCTACTCCTTGGTCTCTTGCTACTCACTATACACTGAACTCAGCCTATACTCTGAGCACTTATGGCGTCTGCTTCTGGAAACAAGAACGCCGCAGCTTCATCTTCTGGTGCTCAACGCCGAGCACCTCCCGTCGTTCAGCCAGGCGGAGGCAACAATATAATCATCAATCCTAATCAAGTACGCCCATTCATGAATGATTGCATATTTGACTCAAATATGAAGTTTGGTAGAGATTGAACCCGATACTGGAAGCCATCAAGAATGTGGGCAAGGAGTTTGGCGAGATCCCGGCTGACTTCCAAGTCGGGCGTACGACGGGCGTGCTCTTCTTGAGGTCAGCCTCATAGATATGTCTTGCTGAAATAACGAACTCTGATATCTGTATGGGACTCTCTCCAGCTTGCGGTACCACCGACTTCATCCCGAGTACATTCACACGCGAGTCGAAGGCATCAAGAACGCATATAACCTCCGCATCCTGCTTCTCATGTGCGATATCGTGAGCAGCATCCTCTCCAGCCTCGACTCCATTGGCTCATTATGGTATAGTCAGAGCACCAGGACCCAATACGCGAACTGACCAAGGTCAGCCTCTCCCACTTCCCACCTACCACTCCGCTCACGACCTAGCAGATGTGCATAATCAACAACATAACCGTTATCGTAACATGGTCGTACGTCTCTCCTCCCTTCCTCATATTCCCCCTGCTCTCTCATCTTACCTACAACTCTACGCAGAGCAGAAGAAGCCGGCTCCTACCTCGCGACCTACAAGCGCTTCGAACACCGCCCCCCTACAATGATCAAAGAGCGCATCGAGAAGGAGCCCGCAGCCATCATGCGCGCCGCTTTAACCAGTATCAGCAAAGTGAACAAGACGGATGTCGAGACGTTACGGACGACTTTCGGCGTATGTTCCTCCCTCTCTGACTCCTGTGCGGGAATTGGAATTGAGGAGCACACAGAGCTTCGCATCAATAGCCAAAGCATCAGCCGACGACCTCGCCCAGCTCCCCGGCTTCGGACCGAAGAAAGTAGCAAGGATGAAAGACGCGTTCGATCGGCCGTTCAGGAACGCCGGGACGTCTACGCTCGCTCAATCCCAGTCTCAGATACAGGAGGACGAAGACGCTATGGACGCTGCGAACTCGAATGTCGAAGCGAGTAGAGGAACGATCCAAGCGCCGGCGGGCCAACGCCCGCTACCCGACATCCGCATGCCCCCGCCTCCACCACCACCAACCCGAAAGGATAAAGGCAAAGCCCGCGCAACGTCCGCAGATTTCGACGCGGACGAACTATCCTCTCCATCCCCGCCTCCAACTCTGACCGGCGTCGTCCCGCGCCCGAAACGAACCCAACCCGCGTCTTCCTCGACAGGGCAAAAGACGAGACCGCAAGCGCGCGAGGAGAGCCCGCCGTGGGATATTGAGCTGGATCTGACTACGCCTGAGCCGGAGCCGCCGAGGCAGACGGGCAAGAGGAGGGAGAGGGAGAGGGAGGAGAGCCCGGTGTGGGATATTGAGTTGGATTTGAATCCGAGCGATGTGGAGGAGGAGGAGGGGAGGGGGGCGAAGAGAAGGCGGTAGGGGATGGGTCTTGGTACGTTGTGCTTGGTTTTCAGTGGGTCTCTCTGGTTCTGATGCATGTATACAGTGACCGTTTACACGTTTTAGTGCTATTGCTCTGTATAGCCGAGTGCTTAGTACTTCGGTTCACCATTACCTATCACCGGTCCGACGTCGAACCGAGCGCCCATCTTCAGAACCCGAGTTAGGTCATACAGACGAAATTGATTCGAGCTCTCGTTCACTCGTTTTGCGCGCGATGCGACGTGTCAGACCTCCTCGGACGCTGTTTGGCCCACTCAGACAACGGCAGAAGGCCGAAATGCCTCGCAAGCCCTTCATTCTTACCTGTGCTATACGTGCCGGCTCACGAAATCGCGGTGGAAGTAGCATCTGTGGCATACTACAGTTAACAGTTGCAAGATGCTGCGAGCTGTCGACACTCTTGATCATCAGCTCTGAGTCATGGTATGTAGCGCTGGCAGGTAGTCGATGATAGATATGAGGCCGCACGGGCAAACAGTGCTCACTCCCAGCAGGACATCTTCGTGGGCTATCTACTTTTCTTCGTGATGTACATCAGCAACGTCGGCGCCCCCAGTTCATATTACGGCCCCGACGAAGACGGCGCTCTAATCCTCCGCGAACGCAGCTTCCTAGCGAGCGACTTGATCTCTGGATTTGGCTACGGCATCCAATTCGCACTCTATACGACATGCGCGCACTATCTCTGGTCACAGCGGCAGACGCGACGCTATGCTCTGGTTCTTCTCGCTTACACTAGCATCGCCTTCTGTATTCAAACCGTCTACGTTGCTGTGCAGGCGCGAGTTCTGCAGCACGTGTACATCGATGACCGCAACTACCCGGGCGGCCCATGGGCGTACTATCTTTCCTCACAGAGCATTCCTGTCAACATTGTGGTTCAGGTTACGCTCTTCGTACTCACGTTCATGTGCGATGTGTTGGTGGTGAGTGAGAGGCTCTGTACCATGCAGTGATTGAGCTGACGAGCTGCAGCTCTGGAGGTGCTGGGTCATCTGGCAGGCGCCATGGCAAAGCCGCAGGGTAGCCTACCTTGTGGCTTCTGTACCGCTTGTCTTACTCTTAGCGTCCTTCGGTGCGTAAGACCCAATCTACCCAGTCATACGTGGTACTGATTTGAGCGCCTTCGTGCACAGCTACAGGCATACTCTGGGCGCTTTCGTCCTCGCGCACAGCCTCACCAAGCACCCTTTACCCAGCCCTCCCAAAAGCATACGGCATCGCATACACCTCGACCTCATTCTCCATCAACATCCTTCTCACGCTTCTCATCACCGGACGCCTGCTACAGTACCGCGCAAACATCATGTCGAGTCTTCCCGCCGCATACGCGAAACACTACTTGTCGCTCGCGACGGCGCTGGTGGAAAGCGCCGCGCTGTACTCGGTGTTCGCTGTGGCGTTTCTCGTTTCGTATGCGGTTGATAGTGGGCTGGATCAGGTGTTTCTCGCTGTTGCGCAAGCGGCGCAGGTGTGTCTTCTTGGGCTGATGTGTGTGACGCGAGCTGGGAACTGACTGTGTATTGCAGCAGGTCTCGGCGTATATGATCGTATACCGTCTCGCAAACGGGATGGCGTGGGAGACAACGACGCTCGCCAACGATTTAACCTCTACGATATCGGCTCTCGTTGAGGAAACCGGAAGCGCTTGTTGAGTTCGGGTGGTATGCGAATGCTCATCAGCACTGGGAGTTCAAGTTCCCGAAGTATATAGAACATAGTAACAATGGTGAGGATGAAAAGCCTTTGAGATTACACTCGAATGTGAAGGATAGCAAGAGAGGAAGTGGTATAAGGCACAGACGCGCGCCGCTCGCCTGCCGTGCGACTGTTTGCGTCGTACGGTGGCCGGTGGTGGAGACACGTATTGGAGGTATACAGGGTGAGAGCGTTGCTATCAACATTGATAAGAGGTTCGCACGCGCTCTGCACCAGGGAGTACATAGAAGGATCAAAGGCACAAAACGCTTGGTTTGGGTCCGCCCACAAAGACGATTTTTTTGAAGTGAGAAACGCTGCGCCGAAACTAAGACGATATTGCAACCGGCCCATACAGCGAGGCGGTCATCACGCCCCTACCACGGTATCGGGGCACGAGGCTCTGAAGGAGCTTGCGGCGGGACGTGCCGAGGCGTGGGAAATATATTGGGCATCAACGAACTCGCGTCCTCCCCCTTCTCCCTTTTCCTTCAGTCATCTATCTCTGTATCGTCTACTTTCGTGCACATTGCTCAGATGAGACTGGTTCCGGTGTGTGTGCGGTATGGACTGAGGCACGAACGAGCTCCCCGTCGACTGAGTGGAAGCGCCCATTATAACGGCTTCTGTTCACACTGCCTGCCTCCGGACATTGCAGCCCCGGGAGTGTGAATGGTTGGGATGCGGTGTTACGAGCTCGGCATATGCCAAATCCAAATATTCTGAGTGGCTGTGCGAGGCTAGGTCTACCACCAAAGTCGCACGGCATCGCTGCGGTTGGTTGTACCGAGTTCAAGCTTTCAAGCTTCAACTCGAACCACCATCGCCGCCGCCGTCGCTACCGCCATGGGCTCTTATATTTCTCAACATTCGCCTCCTGCTCAGACAGAAGATATATACTCCGTCGAGGGCTGTGTCAGCCCTCTCTTGAGGTTGAACGACGATATATTATATCGCATCCTGATGGTCGTCGCGAAGAAAGAGCCCGTCTGGGACATACATGGACGCACGTGGCTTGCGAGGAGGAACCCAAAACATCCCTCTTACAACGAGTGCCTTGGATGGATGCGCCTCTCGTCCGTGTGCCGTCGTTGGCGTACCGTCGTGAATGGTGCGGCCAGGTTATGGGCGGGCCATGTGTTCTTCCTTCCTCCCTCCGTCGCCGGGACCGCCCTTGCACGATCCGGCACCGGTCATCTCAACATGCTTCTGCCCGCCCACGAGGACAATTATCCACCACTACTATGTGCCGTCGCTACCGCGAAGAAATGGGGATTGCCTCCTGCACATCGCGAACGGCTACTGAACCTGGCGATCTCTCAATCGCACAGGATGAATGGCTTCTATGCCGAAGACCTGGCTGCTCCGGAATATAGATCTATCTTTCAAACGGGTCTCTTCGACTCTCTTATCAGCATTCATCTTGATCATATCCATGACTCAAGTGGGCTACAAGCTGGAGTACCATCCCGCAGAGATCTGGGCGACTTGCGCCTGACGGCCCCACGTCTGCACACTGCATATTTATCACCCACGCTCCCCATAGCCTACGATGAAGGGCCAGGACTCCACCTCGATTTTCCTGCTCTGCGAGAGCTACACGTGTCCGAAAGACACGACACGCCCCTTGATTCGTGTCTTATCACGGACGTGGATCAACTGCGTTGGATCCCGCATCTCATACGTCGCTGCGCATTGAACCTAAGAGTGCTGGATGTCACTTTGGTCACTTATTTGGAGGTCGACTGGCCGGCTCTCTTCGGAAGAGCTGACATTCATCTTCCTAAACTTCATACCATCCGCTTCATGGGCATCATCAATGCTCGCCTGCATGTGTTATTCAAGCACATCGTCGAAGAGATCCCTCGGACAACCGCAGTTAATGTTGTGATTGACGAAGATACGCAGATGCTGCAAGAGGCCTTCGAGAATTATGGTCTAATGATGGAACAGTCGTTGCGATCGCATTCGTTCGACTGCATCTACATCCACCCCATCGCCTCTTACAACTCAGAAAGGACACAGCTTCAGTTGGGTTTCCAAATCGTCCTGTTTAGCAGCACAGGACTGTCAAATTCGGGGTTGACCCTCCCGAATTTCGTGGGGAATCTGAAACTTGTCAACTGTACAGGCCGCACGGTTTTCTCGCTAATGCTACTAGTCAAGTCCACGGGGTCTCCTGACCCGGCGGTTGCCATGATATCGAGTGCTCTCAATCTACTTTCACCTGTGCTCGCAGAAGCCAGCTTCAATACCCTTGTTCTCGATACATACTCCAGCACTCCCATAGCAAACGCTGTACGCCAAGTCCTTCGCGCAAGCCTCCCAAAAGTGACCACTCTTCATTGCATCGATGCCACAAGACCTATCAAAGCAAGCAACGCGAGCAGCGGCGTTTGTACAAAGGCTCTTCGTGTGGTCTATGACGTTGGCATGCATAATGTGTGTAATGCCACATACACTAATCCTATACACTATCGCTGATCACCTCTGTATTCCATAGGGTTCTTCGTTGACACCGGATAGGCACATCTTACCATATCTTCAGTGCGTCGCTGTCTCCATGAGAGTCGAACGCATCAAGGCGACGCACGATGTACTGTTCAGCATGGATGACGTCCGCATATGGTGGGAGGAGCTCGTGCAAGCCCTGACAAGCCGCCATACCGATGCTGTTGTACGCCTACGCAAGCTACGGATTGTAGGGGGTTGGGAGTCGAAGAAATTACGGGAGCGGTCATCGAAGATGGATGCGAAGATGCTGGCGCTAGTTGCCACGCTGGTCGAAGAGGTCGAAGACAAGCGTGCGGTGTATTATTGACGCGCACGTAGCCTAAGAGAAGAGTGTGCGTGGTGTATAGACACGATAATGGTAGTAGAACGCCATGAATGCACGAGTATTACTCTTCATCAACTTCCACCTCTCGTCGCATGACATATACGCACACAGATAAGTCTCCTGCGCGTTCTGTACTACCCAGACAGTCGTGAACGTCGAAAATTGAGAGGTTCGCCCGTTCTGCGGCGTGCGATGATGCTGCGGCAGGCGCACGTGCCCTTTGCGGTTGAACTGCGACCACGACTAGGTACTCTTTCTTTGCCCAACCCCAACCCTACCATGGAAAGGCGCATCTCAGCGCTCAAAGCAGCGATACTGAAACGCAATACTAGCCCCGGCTCTACCTCGAGTCTTGAGGCAGCTTCATACTACTTTAGCTTGAGCACGCATCTCTACCAAGTAGCCTCATGCGACATCAGCATGGCGTATCTTATCGCAATAGGTGGCGATATCGACGATGCTACCGCTTGGCTGTCCACGGACCTGGCTTTCTGACCGCGAAGGATTCAGACTCGGCGGCGGCCGCACGAAGGTTCGACGAAGACCCAACTTCTCCGCCGTAAGGAAGGGCGCACTCAAAACCTACGTCATCATATGACCGGCACGTGAAGTTCGCACGGCTCGGGCAAGAGGCTCCTCGCGTTCTGCTTAGCGTCATACGTCCATCGTTAGCGTACACTGTACCCTTCAAATCAGTATCATCTATTGCTACCACTCTATGTACGCTGTGCACTCGGGCTAGGACATGTGTTCTTTGTCATATGTACTCTTCGAGAATATCCACCGGGATCGTACGATGGCCGTGATATCTTTTCGCCAACCACGCAGCCTGCTTCCACCGCACCGCTGTAGGGCGCGAAACAAATCTTGGTATCGACCCTCAGCAGCGGGCCCGGGACGTGTTTGTCAAGTACGAGAGAGCAAGGTGCGCAAACGGCGCGGTAGCCGCGGCCGTGCGAACTTCACGTGCCGGTCATATGATGACGTAGGTTTTGAGTGCGCCCTTCCTTACATCGCACAGGCCAGCCTGAACATGAGGCCTTTGCCAGTGTGCGCACCATCAGAGATATCTCCAATACGTCAGAGGATGCTCGGTCGAATGTTCCATGTCCCATTATCGATGGGCGGCAGAGAGACCTCGCGTAGCGTGAGTTATCAAGGCGAGCTCAACATCACAAGGCTAGAAAGCAGCTTGAAGCGTAGATTGGCATTGTACAACAGCAACCAGCAGCAAAAACCTTCTACTTCATTCCCCTTCTATGTTCTATCCGGACCTTCTAACCTTCTATAGCTCTATCGCACATCTAGATCGTGAACTCGTCTCGGGGGCGTCTCGCGGTCTTGCAGGCGGGAACGGCGCGGCGTGATCAATCTGTGGGCATGGCTGGAGGGACAAAGGGAAGAGGCGAAGAACAAGTGGAAAGAAGGGAAAGGAAAGGAAGAAGGAATAAGACAGGGATTAAACGAGCATATCAAAGCGTAACGAGAGCAAGATGCAAGATGTGATGGGAGAGAGGGGGAGAAAACAGCGCTTAGTCGACGCGCATTCGCTTGTTGGACTGCACGGGCGCACCGTTGGCGTTACCGTTGGCGACCGCGCCGAAGTAAGCGAGCTTGTCGGACGGGGTAGCCTTGATCGTGAGGGCACCCTCGGACCAGTCGGCAGGGCAGACCTCGCCATGCTCCTCCTGATGACGATCGCGAAAAGATTGACATGAGACAAACGTAGTGAAAAGAAAGTAGACGAGCACGTACGGTGAACTGGAACGCCTTGATCAGGCGGATCGTCTCCTCGACGCTACGACCGACGGGCGTGTCGTTGACGGTGAACTGGCGGAGGATACCCTTGGGGTCGATAAGGTAGGTCGCGCGGAGCGGGAAGCCCTCGTCCTCGAGCAGGCAGCCGTAGTCAGTCGAGATCTTGTGGTTCTTGTCCGCGATGAGAGGGACGGCAAGGGACGCGCCCTGGCCGTTGGCCTCCGGGCCGAGACCGCCGAGCGAGCGGGGCGTGGTGGCCCACTGGAAGTGAGTGAACTTGCTGTCGGTCGAGACACCAAGGACGGAGGTGTTGAGCGCCTTGAAGGCCGGGAGAGCAGCGTTGAAGGCGAGGATCTCGGTCGGGCAGACGAAGGTGAAGTCCCTGCGTTGCGTGTTAGACAGATGATGCGCTGGCAGTGTGATCGATGCATTACATGGGGTAGAAGAAGAGGATGACCCATTGGCCGAGGTAGTCCTTGCTGCTCTTCTCAACGAACTCGCCGTCCTCGACGACGGTAGCGCTCCACTCCGGAGCAGGCTTGAGGATCTGAGGGTAGCCCATTGTGTCTATAGCGTCTAGAGAGAGAGGAATCTAAGCCGGAAGGAAGTGGTGGGTGGCAAAGAAAGGCGGCGAACGCGACGGAAGCACTCTTATATCCAGACGGGTCCGGACGGGTCGCGGTGGCACGATACAGCTGCCGCAACGAGGCGTCGGCCTGGCCCGATAGCGCACTTCCGCCTCAAATTTTGGTGAGCGATCAGACGCGGGACCGCCGAAGGAGGACCGCGCTGGTTGCTGCGCGCGCCGCGGAGTTTCAATCGCGCAAAGGTAGAGCCGGGACCTCGTTTAGACACTGTCCGGCGTGCAGACGCGTACGGCAGACGCCAGGACGCGTCTGTCGCGTCTGGAAAGCTGGAGGTCAAGTGAGCGCGTTTTGTGGGAGGTCATGGGTCCGTGCTGCGCCGTCATGCCGGTTAATTTCGCCCGCTCCGAGAAGTTGATGGGCCACTGATCTCCCGGCAACTTCCCAACTCGTCGAGCGAAGAAGAAGCATCGACGGTTGCTCTTGCGCTAAGTCCGTCTCCAGGTGCACGTTGAACGTAGACGTCGACCGCGAGCTGCGTTCCGCTGGCTGGCCTTTCTTCGCGCCGCTCGTAGCGTTCGAAAATGTCGCTGTTCGCGCGCAGGCGAGTGCTGCAGGGAGATAACGAGGGCCCCGAGCGCGCGCTATCTACCGGCTCTATATATTCGGACAACGTCCAGGGCTGGGATTCTACCTCGTCCTTCGCCCGCCCGGCGTCGACCGCGCACATCGGCGAGAGTCCTGTGCCAGGACCGCTCACTCTACCTCCGCCCGTCTCGTCCCCGAACCTGCAGCAGAATGGCAAAGTCCGGCGCTCTGTCTCAGGTCTCGCGAAGCGCCTAGCCTTTACGCGCCCTGCTGCTTCCTTTCGCGGGCGCCAACCGTTACCTCCTCCCAGTCGCTCTCCATCGCCCTCCTTCGACTCGGAAATTCGCCGTCCTAGCGGGCTTGGCCGTTCCCGTTCATACGACAGCTCAACCGGCGTACCACGCGGCCCCGATGGCAATCCCGAAACTGGAAAGACCGACGTCGAGATACCGCGCTTCCCGCGCGTCTATCCGCTCGAGGAAGAGAAGATGCCTGTCCGACGCGCGCCATCAAAACAGAAGCTACGGGCTCGTTCACCGATTGGGAAGGGTGGATACGGCTTCGCGGTCGAGGACGATGTAGGAACGTCGGTCCAGACAAGCACGATGACCGATAGTCTTAGCCTGCCCTACGCGCGCTCCTACTATGCATCGAGCACGCCTATACTCGACACGTATAGCTCACGCTCGGCATCTCCTGCACCACACGGCGAGGCTTCGTCACCGGCAACGTCACCCGCACCCAGCCCATTGTCCTTGGACAAGGATAGAGAGCGCAAGGAACGCGAGCGGGAAAAGCACAAGGCCAAGGTCATGGCAGCTTTCCCGCTCCCACCGCCCTCTCCCTCGCATCTCACAGCCCGGCTCTCTATGGCCGGTACAGATGGCAATGGTGGCGGTCGACCCTCTTTCGCGACGGACAGTATGGTCATTCGCAGCTCATTCGCCGTGGAGCAAGAGTCGCATCTGTCCCCGACGATCGCCCGCGCAATGCGTGTGCCGATTCCAACTTCGCCCAACTCCCAGTCATTGTCGCCCTCAACCTCGCTCCGCGACAGACTGCAGTCTACACCTTCTCCGCGCGACTCGCAGGCATCGACTCCATCAAGCAGGACGAGGATGCTCTCTACGCCCACTCAGATCTATTCGACTTCATCACTCGCAGTTGAGTCCGGCGAGCACGATATACCGCCTATGACACCTCCCAAGGACCGGCCTGTGCAGCTCACCCAGTCGCCCATTCTGGCACCCACGCCTGAAGTGCCACCGAACCCGACCCCCGTCGCGGCGCCCGCTCCCCCACGCTCCCCGGTCCCCCGAGCTCGTAAGCGCCTGGCACGGCAAAACCCGCCGGTACCGCTATCGCTCCTCTTCGCGCACGTACCCCGTCGCGATCTTCCTTCTCTGGCACGCGTGAACAGGCGGTTCTGCGCTGCTGCCCGTGCGGCATTGTACACGCATATTGTGCTACCGCTCCCGCCTTCCCATCTTCCTATCTCAACTTCGCATTCGAGGGAGGGTTCGGGAGCTGAAGGCCAAGTTGTCATCGCCGTCGGAGGAGATGAGGACGACGACGACGATTCGGATCGGACGGACGCATGCCTCGCGCGTCTGGCTCTCAGCCCGCACCTTACCTCGCTCATCGAGTCCTTCGCGCTCATTACGCCGCCAGGAAATGCACAGCCTGGAGGGACCTTCGATGCAGCGCTCGCGCTCGCACTGCGCGGGATGAATAGAATGCGAGCGCTAAGGGTGCCGCGCATTCCTGGTGCAGTCGTGGAGTCGGGCTTCGGGTTCAGAGTGCCGAAGGGAGGAGTTGTGCGGGTTGACGGGCAATCTGTGCCACAAGGCTTCTGGAGAGTCTTGGCCGGCGGTGGCGCAGATGACGACGAGGAGAGGGATGGCAGGCTAAAGAAGCTCGAGATTCCTCACGTCAAGGATGTCTCTTCACCTGCGGACGAGGGTGTCACAGACGGCGCAATCGGCTTGCAAGAGCTTATTGCACAGCCTGCAGTGGTGACCAAGATCGCTCGCGCGTGCGGGAGTCAACTCAGGAAGGTCGAAATGCGCGTCGAGAGCACGTTGTACGAGGGTTTGCGGCCCGGAGACGCCTTCAAAGCTCTCGCTGAAGCGGGCTCATTCTTAGGTGGTGGAGCTGGCGAGAAGGGGCCAGGGCTTGAAGAGCTTGTGCTGGTCTTCGCGCGCGGCGTTGATGGGCGCACGCGCGGACGCGTGGTCGCGGCTATTGGTCGTGAGACGGATGTTGCGCGCAGGCTCAAGACGCTCGAGGTTCGCGTTGAAGGAGGTGCTCGGGAACGAGATGCCGACGAGGTATGATAACTTCTCACGCTCTATCGTGTTGAAACAACGCTGACTTAGGGTCTACAGATCCTCTTCCGCCAGCTGACATCCCTTCTGCCGCATATGCCAGCCCTGGTGGACCTACGCCTTCCGCCTCCACCTCCTCTCACAACACCCGCCTCCGCGACCTTCCCCTCACCCTCGCACACTCAGTTCAACCTCCCCCAACCCGAACTCAGCGCCGAAGAGCTCCGCTACAGCATGGACGCCGCGATCCTCGCTCTCGGCTCAGACGCAGCTTTCCTGGCCTCTCTGGGCTCGAGATCGACAAGCCCGCCACCGCGCGCTGGATCTCGTCCTAGCAGCGCACGCACGGGAGACGGCACGCCGCCGCCGTCTGCGGAGTTCGGTGTGCTTGGTCCGGGTGCCGCTGCGCAGAGGATCGCGCAATGGTCGAGGCTTGCGCCGGGGTTGAAGAATGTGACGCTTGGTGGAGCTAGGTATCAACCTGTTGTGAGGCAGGAGATTGATTGGGCGCCTGTTGCTGCGCCGTAAGGTGTTGGGAGGAGGATCTGTGGATGTGTTCTATACGTATATGCACCAGTGATGTGGTCATAGTGGTTTGTGTTTCTTGCTTTTTGTTCCTTTCTCATCTAACCTGCTTCATACTTATCTCTACGTACGCGCCGCCTATGCGACGCGGGTGAAATACCGTTCTGTCTTGATTGTGCTTATGCTCCCTTTCGATCTACCCTTTACCCTTCTTATACATATATGCGTCCTATCAATAACCTGTCTGTCCGGTACCTTTTCTTTCCCTCATGTACATACGCTTTCACTTATTGATTGTGTTCAGCCGACCGTTCGTATCCTCTCATTGACGACTCCTCACGCTCTTTGCCGCATACCTCCTAGCTAGACTATACCACTCTCGTTTCCCTTTGAATCATCACTTCCGCTCTTTCATTCATCGCCCGAGATGCTGAAGATACAGAAGCTTTGCAGCAATCTAGTAGTGCCATCATTCATCATGCCGCGCAAGGTAGCTCTTCGGCTTGCAGGTTGATCTGATACAGCAGGTCCGTACATATATTGTACACTTGATTCCGAGTACCCGATACGCATCACCAGGCGCCATTGTACGGTATTACAGCCGCTCGTTTAGACGACGAGAATGTCTGAGTAAAGTCCCTCGAGCTATCGTACGTGAACTCCAACCGCACAATCCGTTCATCCAATATCTCGTCCACAAGCTCGGCTGCCTGTGCGAACATCTTCGCATCCACCTCTGCAGTCGCTCGGTGAACCTCCTCTGACGCCCATCCGCCGATGATGCGCAACGTTTTCAAACGTAGACCGATGCTGTCACGATGAGACAGCACTTGTACGAGTTCGTCCCACCATACGCGAACAGCGTTTAGAACAGGTTGTAGGTCTGGGCGGCGGCGCTTTCTCTTTCCCTCCTTAGCAGGAGGATTTGGCGCACCCATCGATACAACGAGTGTCTCCAGGAAGGGGAGGCAATGACCTGAGCGCGGAATAACTTCTACGTCGTGGTGAGGCTCACTAGCTGACGTCGTGGCTCGTTGACGATCGGCACACGACTCGTCCGTTTGCTCTGGCGGCGGACGCTCCACATCGACCGACTCAGAGCATTGCATGAACATGCGGAGAAGTGTCGTACAAGGAGTCGTTCCTTGCCTCAGGCCCGCATCAAGCGCCAATGGGTTATAGAAGTACGTGCAGTGCACGGTGGTCACGTTGCGTAGAAAGGAGTGGAGATACCGATGCAACAACTCCGCCCATTCATCGGTGACATATTCGTCGAGGATGAGATGTTTGATGGCATTGGGCGCCGGGTGAAACGACGCAAAAGGGCCAAGCGCATCTGCGGCAACTCCCAAGGTCATCCGCGCGGAGAATGCAGCGCAGTAATGCGAGCGCATACACGCATTGTATATGAAGTTTGCAGACATGAGGTATGGGCCAGGAAGCTCGTCGTGCGAGAATGCGCACAGATCGAACATATCGTCAAACACGCGGGTCTCGCGCGACACGATGATCGAATCCAGTGGATGCACAGATAGCGATTGTGCGATGGCGTTCCCGTATCTGCTCATGAATTGGAGACTATCAGAGTTGGACATCAGAGAATCCTCGGTGAAGCTAATATGCGGAGGATGAGGCGCGACGATGAGCGAGAAGAATTGGTCCAGGTTGGTCATGACTGTGCCGGATAAGCGTGTAGCACGGAGCGCGCTTAGGTGGACAGGCTCTCCACCAAAGAGTCGTTGCCAATCCACTGGAAGTTCGCTGGGAAGATCCATCACCAGGCTCTTCAACTTGGGCGCGCCTCGGATAAGGGCCGGAACCCATCGCAACGTATCGATGTCCCTTGACCACGGGATGGGCGTCGAAGTCGCAAGTTCCAAGTCAAGGAGTGCTGGTAGGGAGAGCTTGAGACCTGTGCCTTCACCGTGTGTGATAGGTAATGAGACATGCAGATGGGCTTGTTCTACCCTTGGCGCAACAATAGAGAGCGAAAGATCTTCATAGATGAACCAGAGCCAGTCAACGCTACGCTTGAGGACAAGGACGCGTAATTGGTCGAAGGAGGTATGGCTGAATATGGCTCTGAAGTCCCGTGCTGTCAAGTCCTCGGCGAAGAACTGCCCCATTCTGCACGAATTTTCGACGGCCAAAGAGAGCAGTCGCTCGCGATCTGTGGGTGGCTGGTCTGAGCTCTTGAATCTCGTGAGTCTCTTTTTCCACGTAGCTAAGCGCCCTTGATGAGGAGGTATCGACATGAACGGCACACGGATGTTGAGAGCAGCTTCCTTGGCACGTGAGAGGGCCAGTGAGGCGGGCTCTGGCGGGAGATGAAAGACAATGCCTGCCCACAGCGAGGACATGCCGACCAGCAGGTCGCGCCAGTGGCGACAGACGCCACATAGGCGGGTCCAGCCTAAGCGACCGTAGTATGTGTCATCATCGCCCTCGGACGGCGACATATCGTGTATACTGCGAATAGGCTCTATTTGGGCGACATAGGTGAAGATCGTCGACAGGATCTCATTGGGCAAATACGGCTCAATCGCTGGCGTGGCCGGGCCCAATGACGCAGCGGCATCAAGGACGTAGGCGCTCTGCGTAGAGACGCAAGATCCCATGACGGGTTGGGCCCCGATGCTATGCGACGGTGGTCGTCGAGGTTGAAGACGCGCAGCGAGTGGCGATAGCCTCGGGACTCTACAAGACCGGGATGCGACGACGAGGATACACGTCATACGCCCACGCAGGTGAGGAGGCGCAGGTTTCCAGTAATGGCTAGATGAACCTTGATACGATACATGTTGTGATGATGTGAAACAGCTGTATGGCCGACGCCGTTTCGCGGAATGTCACCCAGGTCGAGTCTGTAAGCGAAGTAAGTGGATGTGGGGATACACTACATGAGCGGTTCTCCACGCACCTCCGCACTCAGTCAATCAGAACTTCCTTCAAGGCATATGTCGTCGTCTGTCTGTACATCGGTGAGCGCTTAAGCTTGGCGCTTATCACGAGTTCTTCTGCTTCTCCCGCGCTGCTGTGAACATTCCTCGCCACGATCGCTGCTCGAGGGTGCAGGGGCTGCCGGCTCAACGATATGATACTCTCAATGCAAATCAATACATCTGAGCCCAGATACTGACTGGAGTCAACGTGTATTGACACGAGTCGTGGCTAGTATGGTGGCAGAACGAAAGAGGACTGTTCACTCGTCGGCATTCCGGCACAAAGGGGCCGGGGATCGTGTGAATCACCATCAATTCAGGATGCTCTCCATAATTGTAGCGCTATTCGAGTAAAGTACAGAAGATAAGAAAGTCTTGTATGATAAGGCCTTCAAGATACAGACAAGCGACTAAGCGATCCTGTACACAAGTTTCTCACGACCATACGCGCCGCTCCGCATGATCTCGAAGCCCTCTGCGATGTTTTCGAGACCACCAGGAAGGACACGCAGCTTCTGCGTCTTGAAATTGGGGGAGCCAGCACCCGCCTTCCAACCGTCCAAGACGCGCTTGATGTCATCGGTACAGTACGCCCGAGTGCGCTCGTTGTCTTCAGGCGAAGCTGGGAAGTGCACAGCATTCGCGAAGTCGAACGCGTAACCGAGCTCCGTGTAGACGAGCGTGAACTCGGCATGGACGTCCTTACGACGGTTCTTGACCTCGTCTGAGATAGGAAGCGTCGTAATGACGGTGCCGCCGCGAGTCGATGAGAGCGCGTCCTATGTTCAATGGTAAGACGAGCGATCAAGACGAGACTTCACTACACGCACAATCGTAGCTTCAGTACTGCCGTTCTCGGCGACAGTGTCAAAGGCGTAAATGATGCCTTGCGGACCGGCGGCCTCCCCGATCTTGGCGGCAACGTCCTTGTCCTTGTAGTCGAAGACGTGCGTCGCGCCCAACGCCTTGATCTCGTCGTGAACAGCTGGAGAGGCGGTGGCGTAGACCTCAAGACCTGACAGCGCCGCGAGTTGGACGGCATGGTGACCAACGGCAGTGCTGGCACCCCAGATCAGGATCTTCTCGCCTTTCTGCTTGAACTCCTTCGCCCCAGGTGAGAGCGGCTTCGGGAAGGAGTGACGCATATACAGGGCCTGGACGCCTGTGAGATGGGGGATTGGGAAAGACGCCGCTTCCTCGTAGGTCATCTCTGTCGGTAAGACGAAGCTTGCGGCCGCCTTGAAGCGCACATAGTCTGCGTACGCCCCGTTGTCCTTCTGCCAAGAGCCCCCATAGCTAGACACACAGAGACGTTAGCGAGAGGTCGTGTCTAAGATTGAACCGCTCACTTGAAGCCGGCGACACGATCTCCAGCCTTGATGTGGGTCACGGCTGAGCCCACCGCGACGACATCGCCCGAAGCATCGCAGCCGACAATAGTACCAACAGTTCCCAATGGACTGAGGGCGTGCTTCCAGTCGGTAGGGTTGAGACCGACGGCACGAACGCGAACCTACATGTCCACTCAGCTCGGGAGCGGAAGTCATCTGGGGAAGCTACGTACGAGCACTTCATCGCCAGGCAGGTTTTGAATCTTGTCCTGCGACGCGAAAGGTATATCAACTACCTTGACAGTCCTGTCCTCCTGAATCTGAAGGGCCTTGATGGTCTGAGGGAGGGAAGTCATTTTTGATTGTGCTGCTGATGCTAGACTGAGGGTGAATAGGATGGGTTTGTATCGCTGTTGAACGCACCATGGTGGCCTTTAATACTAGAAGCAGTTCCGACTAGACATGGAATTAGCGTTGATGTTGGTGTTGATAAGCGAAAGTACTGCAACAAGGATCGCACGGATGGCGCGACCGGACGCAAACGCAGCTGAAGTCAGCCCGGTGGGCCGGGCTTTGGCATCAGATGCGCGCGAAGGCGTATTAAATCCTTGATCTCGGCAGGCCACAGCGCATTCAGTCAATGTGGGGTACGGTTCTTGCCATATTGAAATGAATTGGGAGAAGAACTGCGATGATGATAGAGGAGCTCAGGAAGACATCTTCAATCGGGCGAACTTGGGGTGAACGTGCTGTAGACAGGTCTTTTACGTTGTCCGACCAGGTCGTGCGTGCAATGTTACGCAAGCATCTTCCAGGACGACTTTCGAGCCAGCGCACAGAGCCGCATGTCTGAGTATCTGAGTTGAGCGCGCGATCAGGCGCAACGGCAACGGAGACCTGCCTCGGACGCTGCCATGATGGCCGGGAGGAAGACGTGAGCGGCGGCAGCTGATCGCCGGCCTCAGACTGCGCAACATATGGGACGCGCTCACGTGTGTTTCCTTTTTGGCATGAGGATTCTGGTATCATCGCGCGTATCAGCACGCAGCTGTGGTGCACATCGCTGATCCTATACATGATCGTACACACAACGCTAGAGATTGGACGCAACAAGCCCAAGTCGAACTTCTGAGAGTCCAGCAATCCCGCGTCGGCCCACGGCCGGGAAGGGGTGGACGCGCCTTCGGCTCACCTTCACTTCGTCTTCTCAACTGCAGTCACTCTGCCAGACCTGACAAAAAAAACCAAAAAATATCGTTGTTGGTGACACAAGAAGACGCAAAATCCATCTATGCTATCTTATATACAAGCTTCTCGCGTCCGTACGCGCCATTCTGCATGATCTTCAAGCCCTCTTCAATGCTCTCAAGTCCACCCGGAAGGACACGCAGCTTCTGTGTCATGAAGTTAGGGGCGCCAAAACCCGTATTCCAGCCGTCCAAGACGCGATGGATGTCCTCTGCGCAGTACGATTTGGCAGCGGCGTTATCTTGAGGTGAGGCCGGGATGTCTACAGCGTTCGCGAACTTGACTAATGGGTAGCCAAGTTCGGTGTAGACGAGCGTGTTCTCGATGCGGACGTCTTTACGACGATTCTTGACTGCGTCTGGGAGAAGGAGGGTCGCAATGACGGTACCTCCGCGTGTTGCCGAAAGCGAGTCCTAAAGAAAGTATGTGGGTGTTGAACATCTAGGATGGAGCACATTGACTCACGATGGTCGCCTCGGGGCTACCCTTCTCAGATACTGTGTCGAATGCGTACGCGATACCCTCAGGGCCAGCGGCGTCCTTAATCTTGGAGACTATATCCGCGTCTCTGTAGTCGAAAACGTGTGACGCGCCCAAACCCTTGATCTCGTCGTGCACAGCCGGCGAAGCGGTAGCATAGACCTCGAGTCCAGAAAGCGCGGCAAGCTGGACGGCGTGGTGACCGACTGCCGTGCTGGCGCCCCAGATCAAGATCTTCTCGCCCTTCTGCTTAAGCGCAGTGGCCTCGGGAGTGAGGGGCTTGGGGAATGAGAGGCGCATGTACAGTGCTTGCACAGCCGTGAGATGGGGGATAGGGAAGGACGCGGCCTCTTCGTAGGTCATGGCCGCTGGAAGGACAAAGCAGACGGCCGCTTTGAATCGGACGTATTCCGCGAACGCGCCGTTGTCCTTCTGCCATGAGCCTCCATAGCTGGAGCAATACATCAGTAAGTTATACTTTCTGATGTTTGTAGACGCACTTCATGCCAGCTACCCTATCGCCTCCTTTGATATGCGTCACGCCTGATCCAACTGCAACGACATCCCCCGCAGCATCGCAGCCAGAGATGGTGCCGGGGTTGCCCACAGGGAGAAAAGCGTGCTTCCAGTCTGTAGGGTTGAGACCGACAGCGCGGACGCGGACCTATGCACTACATGAGTACAGCAAGACGCTGCGAAGAGAGTAAACACGCACCAGCACTTCATCTTGCGGCAAGTTTCGAATCTTCTCCTCGGACGCGAAGGCGATATCAACCACCTTCAGCGTTCGGTTCTCCTGGATCTGAAGCGCCTTGATCGTCTGCGGGAGCGATGCCATGTTTCGCTGTGGCCACTATAAGGTAAGGAGTGGGGGTACTCCGTTTCTTGAGCACGCATTTAAGGTAGCAACGATTCCCGACTGGGCGGGGGATGCATAATGTGTGTCTATCGGAGAGTGGATCGATGAGGATACCAGATGACGAAAATCGCGCGAAGGCGAGACTGAGCTACCGGAGGTGCACGTCCGGGAGGCCAAGCTGAAGGCTATATCGCATAGGCGTTGCAGAAGTTGCAGTAGATTGTATGCCAGACTTGGCTATACGGTTGCGGCGGTGAGTTTGTAGCAAAGCGTGTCGTATAATGAGCTTGACGCGCGGCGGTCTACCGCGGCATTTTGATAGCGACTCTCCAGTCCAAAGCTCCCGGCTGATGGACCACTACATTCATAGACACAGGTGCTATATCGACGACCCTCCATGCGCATCTGTGCTTCCTTTGGGCGGGCTCGTGTGGGTGATGGCGGCTGGAGCGAAAGACTGAAACGGGAATTCCGCTCGCGCTTCAGTCGCGTCAACGACGCGCTCACGTGCGTTTCCTTGCCGCCTGTTCAAGAAAACGTTGACTCGTTTGAGCTAATTGCCTGAGATAGCTTCTCGATGACCATCTGATTGGATGCGTATCTCTCAGTCTCTTTACTGGAAGTGGTGCGTATCACACAACTCATTGGATCGGACGCTGAACGAGGGCTGGAGAATTGATAGGATCCAACCACAGACGTTCGTTCTGGCACTAGTCATCGCAAAATACCGCAAGACGACTGAAGTCCAACCCTAATGGGTTATGCATAAGCAAATGCACGGTATGCCGAGCTAGCTCCCACAGGTATGACATTGTTCCTCAAGGCAGACCCTTCAAGCATGCCACGGAGCAGCCGCGGGTCTTCTTCCGGAACGCGGGTGAAGCCTGTAGAGCCATGAGCGGTTCAGATAGTCAAGCCAAAGTTTACTCACACGAAACGCCCACAAGCACGCATGAGCACTATGATCCTGTAAAGATAGGTGTTGTATGAGATATCGATGACGTTGATCTTTAAGTTCGTGGCGGGTAGAGTCGGTAAGCAATCCTCTTGACGAGAACGAATGGCATAGAGCTCGGCATTCTAACCGAACTCTCGATCTCAGCGTAATCTCAACATATACGGCACGCAAGGAACCACTGAATGATGACGCGCTCCTATAACGCATCCAGTATACCAACCATGTCAACGGGATGTGAAAGGGCAGTTCTGTGCGTCACGTAGCTGACGCGCGCGTAAGAGCCGCATACACACAACTTCGCAAGATCCACCGTCGCAGGCGTATGGATCGGAAGCCGGTCCACGATCCATGCGTGCATGTAGAGCCTCGTGCAGCAAGAGTAACAAAAGTGCGTCAGCGGAATAGAGAGAGGTTGCAAATCCCACGAGCAATGCGACTTCAACCCGGAAGTGCATGATGGCCCACTAAAAACTCTGAGACCGTACACTCACAACACTACTCAGCAAAAGCATAACAAAACAGACGAGGAACCAGAATGTACGCAGCATACAGACGAGACACACCCGCTCACACCCGGACCCAAAATCACATCAAGTAATCCATTCAACAAATCACGCCATCCACCACATCATCATACAACACAGAAGCTGACTCTCTCTTCATACACTCCGGCCTTCACGCATCAGTACATCCAGTACAATGAATTGATTCGCATGCACAAATCGTACGACAGAACAGTAGACGCGGAAAGCCCGACGGAGTTTTGACCCGCCGCGCGCCTGTCACCGACCCACCCTCGCCCGAGTAAGCGCCCTCGCATCCCGTCCAGCTCGCTTCGGTCGTTCCGAAATGCGAACACGCCTCCTCCTGCTCGGACGGATTATCCGGACACGCGCTTGCCCTGCGTATGTGACATGAGGCGGATGAACCGCGGGCGCCAGACGAAGAACGGGTGCGCGTTCCGAGTCGGTGAGGCATGTCTTGGAAGTTGCGAGTCGGGGTGTAGGGCTTGCGAGTCGGAATGAAGGGCCTGCGAGTCGGGTTGTACGATGTGGGCTGGGGTCCGAGTCGGCGAAGGCCTGCGCGCGGATGGTGAAGCTACTGAACGTGCTCCGAGTCGGCCAGCCCAGCGCAGTCCTGCTCGATAAGACGAGCATCCGAGTCGGCGCGCGGGCCACAGTGAGCAACCCGACTCGGCGTAGCGCGCAGTCCAGCCATCCCGCCCTCCAGCGCTCAAGCCAACACAGGCCCAAGCGGATGCGCCAACCACTCCCCGCCATCATCGTCCTCCACCGCTCCCGCATCCGTGTCCTCCTGATCCGTATCCGCGTCCGGCTCCGGCTGAAGCCCGAGTACGCTCGTCCATTCGCGTATCGCTTCTACGTGTCCGAATATCGAATAGATGCGCATATATCGTAGACCAGGTGTAGGGCGAATCGTAGTAGACATGTTGTAGAGCAAGTGGTAGAGGCGATAATAGAAAGAAAGAGTCAGTCAGCGCTCGGGCTCTCTCCTCGACGACTCGGAAGGGCGTTTGCCTTGCACGCTCTGCGGCTCGCTCCCCTCCGCCGCCCCCAGCCCCATCCCACTGCTACTACGTGCACCCGGCGCGCCGACTTTCCACGCCCAGAACGGTCCTGCGCATCATATGAAGTATAATCAGCAGTGGGAGAGAGAGGGAAAGGGGGAGGGGCGCACCGAGCGGGTCCATGTGCTCGTGCTCGGCGCTCGTCCACATGCCCAGCACGCCCGCGGCGGAGCCGGGCCCGCCGAGCTGGACGCCGTCGGATTGCCAGGCCGACTCGCCGTCTTCGCGCAGCGTGAACTACACAAAACACACCATAAGCAACTCTGGTCGGAACAGCAAAGGTAAAGCGAGAGAGATGGCAAGGGAAAGGGAAAGGGCAAGGGGGTAATGTAAGAGAAGAAAGAGAGCTCGACGCACCAAACTCCACCGAATCTCGCCCCCTCCAACGACCTCGACCTTCCCCCACACGCAATGCGCCGCCTGCGCGCCCGCGACGGTCCCCGCGACATGGATCGTCGGCCGCTTCGGGTGCGCGCTGCGGGTGTATTTGGCCACGCGGAGCGTCATGGGGACGATGCGCATGACTTCGTAGAGCGTCGGGTCGGTGAAGCGCGAGGTGAAGGGGTGCGTCTGTGGGTAGAGATGAGTTAGTTATGGATATGGGAGAGGGAGGAGAGGGAGAAGAGGGGGGAGAAGGCAGAAGGGAGGGGAGGGGAGGGGGAGAGGGCGTACGTTGTGCGCGACGAGGTCCTTGTAGTCCAGCCAGCAGACGCAGCGGCGCCATTGGCCCGCGACGCCCGCCCAGTCGTGCCCCTCGCACTCTTCGCCGATCTTCACTCCTTCTTCGCCAATCTTGACGCCTTCCTCGTCCGGCACTGGCACTGGCTTGGACTTGGACTTGCCCTTCGCATCGGCGGCCTCGGCTTGCATCTCTACGTCGTTCGCGTCTGCTACGACCCTGCCCTTGCCCTTACCCTTGCCCAGCGCGCGCTCGACGTCGTCAGATGTGTCCGCCTCATCATGCGACGTGTTCTTGCCCTTCAGGCCCAGATTCTTCGCGTCGAACTCAGACCCCGGCTCAGGAAACGCATAGCACGACCCGTCCGCTCTCACCGGGCCCGGACCAATGACCTCTGCCAACGCGCCCAAAGGGCATTCTTCGTCGACCTCTATGTCGTTCGGCTCGGAGGGGTTGGAGTTGGAGATGAGGGCGTTGGGGTCGCGGTCGATGAACGACGTGTCTTCGAGTACGGGCGCGAAGGCGGTTGAGAGCGAATCCGCGCGCCGCTTGCCATTCCCTCCAAGCCCTTGGGTTGCGCTTGCGCCCGTGCCCGACTCCGGCCGTTCAGAAGCGCCCCCACCAACAAACCCCGGCGCCGCGCCCACCCTCAGCCCCTCAAGCGCCACGAGCGCCCTCAGCGCATGCGCGTGCCTTGGTGCGAGCAGGTCGCGCAGGTTGTGCTGCACGACCGTGCGCGCGGCGGAGAGCCATGTCCAGTCGAAGTGTAGCTGGGCGGCGGGCGGTTCGAGCGTGTAGATGTGTGCGAAGGCGGGGGGGACGTAGGAGGGGATGCCGGGTAAAGGGGCGGGCGCGGGTTCTGAGGGTAGGGGTAAGGGCGAGGGCGCGGGTGAGGGGAAGGCGGGCGCGGGCTGGTCGGATGCGGGCGAGGGGGATTGGCTGTGCGTTGAGGATAGCGTCGACGTCGAACTTGAGGACGAAGAGGAAGAGTGGATGAGCGGCGAGGCGTGCGGGCTGTAATCGCCGTCGGACGAGGCGTCGGAGATCTCGTCGAGCGTGTGGGAGAGGATGCTGCGTGTGGGCACGAGCAGCGCCGAGTCTAAGATTTGGGTCGTGGTGGGGGATAGCGGGAGGAAGGGCGCGTGGAGGCGGGTTGGGTGTAGGTAGGACATGTCGTAGGCGCTATACCACGCCGTGAATCAGTATCGAGTAGCATATGAAAAGAAATGAGATAGACATACCGTATCCTTGCCAGCCTCCGCACCCCGTCCGCCCTCTCGGGCTCCCACACCCGCCTCTGACTACACCTCCACACCCTCAACTCGCCGCTCTCCTGCACCTGCTCCTCCTGTTCCTCCTGCGGATCCCGCAACAGCGGCTCGTCCGCCCCCTCAGCACCAGCACCTACAATCGTGCCCGGCATATGCGGCCCAAAGAACGGGCGCGGCGGCGGCGCGCGCGCAGCCTGCAGCGGCCCCACGGCCGCTACCAATCGTGCGAGCGGCTCGTCGTAGAGCTCTGCTGAAGTTGACGGGGAGACGCAGTAGGCGTTTAGGCGGGATGAGAGGAGAGGAGGGAGGCCGGGCGACAGGATGCGCGAGACGAAGAGGGTGTTGAGCGAGGGCGCGACGCGGTCGGGCGTTGAATGTAAGACGAGCGAGAGGGGCGGGAAGACGGGGTGTGTGGAGTTGCTAGGCGTGTCGGGTTCGAGCTCGCGCGAGTCGAGCGGCAGTGCGCTGTGCAGCACGTCCAGTAACGACTCCAATACGTCCTTGACGAGCTCGGGCGGCGCGGGCCGGTCGGGCTCGACGATGCGCGCTTGGAAGAAGAGCTGGGCGGTGATGCGCGCTTTGTAGGCGCTTGACCAGGGGTAGGTGTGGTGGAGCTGGTGGGAAGGGGGGTCGAAGAGGGTGAGGAAGAGGTGGCGCCAGAGGTGTGTCTGCGCGGCGAGGATGGAGGACCGCAGGGCGCGGCAGGTGAGCGCGAGCGTGGCGGGCGCGGTGGGATCGCCCGATGCGGCGGCGCACAATACGATCTCTTCTACCAGCTCTACCGGCAGTCTCAGAAACAGGCTTGAGTTCTCCATGGCGCTGGTGGGAGAGTAAGAGTAAGGGTGTACAGTAAGGAGGGCAAGGGTATATGTAAGAGCGGGAACGGGGCGATCCACGTCGCGTTTACTCACTGGCTATGATCCACCGTGTGGGTCCATCTACACGCCCGCGAGCCAGTTTCATCTCCGAACCAATCCAACCCACCAGCATGCCGTCGGATCACACGCGATATACACGCGCCTACAACACCGTGACCGCGTTTGACGCGACGCGCTCAAGTTCTCCTTCCTCTCCTTGTCCTTCTGCTATGTCGTCTTCGGCGGGCAAAGCGATACTCTGGACCAACCCACGCAATCCCAAAGAACGCGCAACAGTATACCGCGCCCCGCCCCACCCCGACGGCCGCCCGCGCGTCGTATGCGATCTCTGCGGCTTCCAGTGCGTCGTGGCGGGCTACGGCCCCGCGCCGAGCCATTTCGTGAACTTTGCGAATCACAGAGGGAGCTCTAACTGTCTTAAACGCGCCGGTGGGCTGAAGACGGGATTCGGGGGTGGTGGGGGGAGTGGGATGGTGAAAGGTAGAAGCGGTGGTGGAGGTGGAAGTGGTGTGGTGAAGAGAGGGAGTGGAGGAGGAGGGGTTGGGCACTCGAAGGGCAAGGGCAAGATTACGGCCCACTTCGCCGCCACGCCCAGCGCGAGCAGCCGCGCGAGCAGCGCGGCCGTCTCCGAGGCGCTCGAAGCAGAATCGGGCGACGAGCCGCCGCGCACGGTGTCGTCGAGCAGCCCGCGCGATCAGCCCATGGAGATCGACTTGACGAGCCCGTCTCCCGAACCTTCGCCCGAACCTGAGCCTGAACCCAAGAAGAAGAAGACCAAGCCTATGTTGGACACTACGAAAGCTAGAGCTTCGGCTTCGACTACGACTACGACTGGCGCTAGGAAGAGTATGGCGATGGAGGAGCGAATGGCGGGCATGATGGGCAAGTTCGGTGCCGGCGCTACGAGCTACGAAATGGCGGCGTCTGCGTCGTCCTCTGCGCGCTCGACGCCGCATACGAACAGTGCGACCTCGACGCCTGCGCCCGCCCCTCCTCCCACCACGCACACGCACACAACCACATCAACCTCAACCTCAACGTCAACCCCGACCTCGACCTCAGCCTCGACAGCTACAACCGGCCCGACCTGCACATCCTGCCGCCGCCCGAACCCCGTGCCGACCTACAAGCTCTGCCCCGCCTGCCGCGCCTACAGCCGCGACCGGTACTTCATCGACGCCGAGCGCAAACGGGCGCACGCGGCTTTGAAACTTGCAGAGATGGGCGCGGACGAGGGCGCGATTGCGAGGGCGCGGGAGGGCGTTGAGCGGGCGATGGCGCTGGCTCCTGGGAGGTTGGGTGAAGGTGTTGGGGAGAGGGAGAGGGAGAAGATGAAGCCGGTACGTACCTCATAGTTTCCAGTCTAGGGTGAAGCTGTTGCTGATGATACTGCAGGGCCGCAAACGCAAACGCGCAGACCCGCACCCACCACCGCCCGCACCACACTTCCCCGAGCTCGTCTTCGACCCGGACGAGTGCGGCACCGCCGAGGCCGCGTACACCCTGCTCAAAACGGCGTTGACACCCGCACCAGTTAAACCGCCCCGGGCACCTTTACCAGTCCCGAAATTGAACCTGCGGCTGACGTGGGCGGTCGTAGCGGACGGAAGTGTCAGCCATCGGACGCGGATCGAGGGGGTTGAGAGGGAGGTTAGGCGGTGTGGGCTGGTGTTTAGGTATGCGTCTCTCTCTATGAACCATCAACGTTGTGAATGTTGATTGTGCGTGTAGTTTGACAGGCAAGACGCAGACGCCGGGATCGTCGAGATACGTGCGGGACCACGCCCTGACGGTGCGGTACAGGTGCAAATGCACCTCTTCTATCCCTACCGCTGCACCGAACACGAGCGCGGCACCGCTTGCACGGAGGCAGAGCGATCTCTCGTCCTTCTTCAAACCTCCGCCAAAGGGAAAGGGCAAACCCGCTCCTACGCGTATGGAGGAGGAAGACATAGAAGACGATGTTCTGATGCTCAACTCCTCGCGCTCTCCGGACAAGAGTAGTACGGGGAAGGGAGAGCGGGAGGGAAAGACGGAGGCAGAAGAGAAGTGCGGCGGCCACGTCTACATCTCGAGCGAGTGGGACGTCAAGAGCCATCCGGCGGGCTTGCGGGGCCAGAGGGTCGTCGTGTGGGTCGTGCATGAGGGCGGGGACGATCCGATTCAGCAGGCGGGCGCAGGGTCGGGTGTGTTGATGCGGGGAGCGCTGCGTTGGACGTAGGCGCGGAGGCGCGAATGGGGCGAGGAGGTGTGGATGGGGCGAGGAGGTGTGGATGGGGCGAGGAGGTG
>UWZB01000134.1:0-28163 GCA_900536885.1 Peniophora sp. CBMAI 1063
CCAGACATATCTCCCTTGTCTTTCCGGACCAAAACACACCGAATCCCGGCAGTGAACGGTGTAGTAAGTAGAACCGACGACGGGCGAGGGCAACGACGACCATCGACGAGGAGCACACCGTCTATGCTCCGCAAAATCCGCGACCGGGCGGCGCATGTGTAGGCGTGGCCCTGACCAACGCCGGCTGGCACGTGTGCGCACGAACAGAACGTTGTCCCCTTCATTTTCCACGTAGTGCGCCAGCGGTGGTGGATGTGGCGTGGCCGTCCAGGCTTCGTGGGTGTTGGCGCGGAAACGTTCGTGGTGAAGTCTAGACCGAAGAGGGATATAGTGGGTCCAGAACGGGCAGTCCTTCCATTCCAGATAACTTACAAGAACGGTCTTGTTCGCACGCGCGTAGAGTGTAGACCGAATATATCTTGGTTCCAATCCAGAGGAGCGTATCGCCAGAAAGGACCGCCGACGCCAGAACAACGCGATGTGCCGCGGCTGTATGAGCACGAGGTGATGAGACAGACTGCCGTTGAGCAAGAGATTGTCCATATTCGCTGCGAGGCACATCATATAGCGAAGCGTAAGACCCATTTTTGACGAGCGACGTAAGCGCATTGTTGGAGATAAGAACGCCAGGAGGGAGAGCGGATAGACAGCGGTGGCGAGCACGAGTAGGAGGAACGAGGGGTTTGTGCTGTGGCGTCCGGCCGGGCTGCGCGGATCGTCGCGAGCGTTCAGGGTATTCGCGCCCAGTAGACCGACAAGCGCCCTCCAGATGCGGCATCGTGTTGATATCGAAGTGCGCCAAGTTGATACCCAGCTTGCCCGCTTGATACAGGGAAGGATCGCCTGTAGACATGTGCCCCGCCCAGCGTCCGAATAAGCGAGAGACCAGCCGTATCGCAAGAGATTACATCCGGGGGACAGGGTTCCCAGGCTCGCAGCAGCGAACATCGACAGGGTTCCGGGAGTTCACATTGGACGCGGACTTTGAGCTGGGAGTGGTCGCACGGGAATCAACTTGGGTGATTCGCAGGTCAAACCGGTCGAGGGGGACGCAGATAACTCGCGGAATGGGTGGGCTGAAGGGCGCGGAATCCGGAAAGACGACCTTATACGGCGCTTGCACAAGCCGTGGCGGTGAACCAGGGCGAGATACGTATAGGCTTGGATCATGCTTGAGCGCGATGGCGATGATAACTCTTGCAGGCTGCGCGCTCTTCCTTCACTTTGTTGGTCGGGAGCCTGCATGATAGTGGACAGGGCGCGAGAGATAGAAGGCGATCGCGGGCTCAGAAGATGGGCTATATGCGCCGCTGAGCGTAAGCGAAGGCGCCTGGCTGATTGTCGGCGGGTGTTCGTATCTCTTCGCCAACACGTTTGGACAGGGTTTGTTGCGACGATTCTAGATAGCGTCGCCAAGGCGAACGGCGCCGCGCGGGGCCCATAGCAGGGCAGTCTACTTGCAGGCTCGAGGGGACATAAGACGATATGGACAGCAAGGCGCACAACGGACGAGGCTCGTGAACAAGAACGCGGGGGCAGGTACGGGTGGAGGGGGTGGGGCTTTTGTGCACGAGACCAAGATGCGACAGCGATGAGACAAGATGGGGCAGGGGGAGGGGATCTATACTGCTACGTATCGTACACTCGGGCGAATAAGTCGTAATTCCAGGGTCAATATCCAGAGTCCAAGATGGGTGCAAGCGTCGTGGAAGGGGATGTGTAACAAAACGACGTGGCAAACACGGGGGAACGAGAAGAGGGCACACGACGAAACCCAGCGCGACCTGGTCCATCATCCTGACCACGGATTGGAAGCGGTGAGGAAGTCGCTCGTTGGCGGGGGCGGCTGGTATGCGGCCGGACGGCGACGCTCCGCCTTCTACGGGGGGTGAGTGGACACCAGCAGTCAGAGTGAACGTGCATACGGTCTTGGCGGCGTGCCATTTCCCCTGCGCGCCTTCGAGGCAGCGGACAAGGCAGACGGGACAGCCACAGCCGTCGCGGTAGTCGCAGGAACGCGTGAAGCGCGGCTGGGGCCGCACGGGGCGGTCAACCTTGCAGGCAGCGGGAGTGCTGGGGGCGATCATCGTGGGGTAAGGTTTTGATTATATTATGTATGGGCGAATAGTTGTGGAGGAATGTCCTGTGGCGGGGGACAGCAGATGCGAGCACCTGGGAGGGCGAAAGAGTTGGTGTTATGTGCTCGTAGACGGCGCTTCGTGCATCGGATGGGGTTCACTGGTGGTCGTTAGGCGTAAGGCTACTCGATACGCGCGCTCAGCTCCATTAAGTCCGTTCCTACGGTCACGGTCACATGCACCCCTGTTTCTCACCTTATGACCCCCTTCTCGATCCCTCCGTGCCCTCAAACGTACCACGGGCGCCAGAAATGACGAGATATTCGTTCCAGGCCGAGTGCACCGCGTAAGAGGTTCGCATGACAGCGGTGACGATTTGAACACGAGACGCATTTCTGAGAAGGCAGCGTTTGGCCAATTGTACCACGCGCCTCAATGTGTAGACGATGAAAGAGTAGTCAACAGGCCAAGGAGAACCTAGCAAAGTATTGACTGTAATGAACAATCTCTCCGAGGGCAAAGTTGATGAAGCTTACGCACAACAAAAATTCAAAATAACGAGCACGATTGATTCGACCCAGGCTCGAACTGGGGACCTTCTGTGTGTTAGACAGATGCGATAACCAACTACGCCATCGAACCTTGCGGTGATGACTGAAACTTCGTTATGTCATCCCACAAAAAGTGACCAGCGCGCTTCCTTGCATCTGTGGCGCGCATCTTGTTCTCAACTGCCATGGCCATCTACGGGCTCTGGGTGTGCCTTCTCGATTGCTTCACTACGATACATTCTGAACCCACGCAGGTCATCAATAAAGCCGGCGGCCTTGTGTACCAGCGCAACTTCGCAGGTCTGCCGCCAACCACGGCCTTCTGTGTGCCCTGGTTCGATCTGACGCGCACGCGGCAGATGGTCTCGCCCAACTGACTGCGAACGAGTATCTTGTGCTCGCTGGAACGCTACACGGTATCCATGCCATCACCGCGCGTCTGTCGCCGACTACAGGGTCATCGTCCGGCGCACAAGTGATCGAGGCCGAGACCTTCAAACTGACCATATTGCTTACCGCGACCGGTATGCACATCTCTAGCTCGCCCACAGCAAGACACAACTGATCTCTGCCCTAGGTACCAAGTTTGTGTTGCTTACATCCCTTGCGGAGCCGCATTCATCGAACCACGCGACGCTGCAGCGCGTATACGAAGCTTATGCCGACGCGGTTATGAAGAACCCATTCCATACACCTGAGATGCCTATACGAACGGAAGGTTTCGATGTGAAGATAACTGCTATGTTGGGCTCGTGAATCATATTTACTCATCTGGAAGCTGAAGCTTACCATGGCGGATGGGCTTGAGTGCACTGCCGTGTCCCACCTCTCGTAGTACGCTGGTTCTGACAGCCGCCACTCGAGGACTGTTTTCATCTTACTTCGGCTGTTCAGTCCCGAATACGCACAGTACCAGGGAATGGTAATGCGGACTGCCGGGCAGACGCCCAAACACCGAAATGCCCGCCACTTGCGCGTACCCCGACGGGACCCGGGCTATCCATGCACTGGTCGATGGGCACGATAGAACTTCATGTTGGTGGCACCTTCCTAGGCTCACAGCAATGCCATACATCAGGTACGGGAGCATCGGCAGTGGCGTACGTCCCATATAACGCGGGATTGAGCAGCTGCAGTCCAGCAGCTCTCTCTGATATTCGTCTTCTCCGGCGGCCAGTCCTTTGCTGGCCTGTCTCAGCGACCCTTTCTGCCCTTTCATCTTCTTGTTTTGCGTTGTATTGGCAGCAACATGGACATGATCAATGAGATTGGGAACGCCACTGCGGGGAGCTCGACACCTATTCTGGTCACGCCTTGTGCTGTTAGGCAGTTTGACTGGAATTTTGGCACCGAACCTTATCGGCTATCTGTTACCTCTAACTCTACGCAAAGCGACACGGAAGACCTGATATCATCATATACTATGCAAGAGTACAACTGGACTGTCGTGCAACCACTCGGTAAGATCATTCCCCGTCAATCATGGTCGTATTCTTCCGATCGCTGAGGAACATTGTCAGGATCCAGCAACCAGATCACGCTGTATGATAGCACAGGCCTTATCGGCACATCCGATGTGTACCAAGTTGTCTCCGGTGGTAGAGGTGCGTGCAGTCGCTAGGCCGCGAAGATACGCATGTGTAACTGACAAAACTTGTCATTCAGACCCCATCGGCAAGCTCTGCCTAAGTCCCAGTAGCGATGGCAGCAGTAGCGTGACACCCTCCAGTACTTCCACCACTTCTTCGGCTATCCCTACCTCGTGAGTCATGGTTTGAATGTGCATACTCAGGGCTGCTTCATTTGACCACCATCGCTGCCAGATCTTCCACATCTATCTCTACCATCGGAAATACCAGGCCATCTTCGAGTTCTTCGTACGTCGTGTGTGCTTTCAGCCCTTGTCACATCTGATGGGATCAAACCAGTACCGCGGCCATAGCTGGGGGTGCCGCAGGCGGCGGTATCGTCGTGACTGTCATCCTCGCCGTGCTTACCTCTCTTTGGCGCCGACGTCGGCGCGCACGGAATCGCGCCATGGAGATAATAGATCCCGGCGACGAAGGCTTGCCGACCTATACTGAAGTCGTAATGCCACACCCAACGACCCTCACAAGAACCACTTCGCAAAGCGATCTATCGTCGGCGTTGGTCCATTTACCAGTGGCAAGCGGCAAGCGGACCTTCAGCAAGGAGGTGAAGAGGTCGGCGATCCATCCGGATCTCCCTCCAGAAGAGGCATTCTGCCGCTCAGTCACTCCCTCATCGCCACCACCGACGATGCGAATTCACAATCCGGATCCCGGAGAACCATGACGTCGGTTATTGTATAGTTCGGTCTGTTTGGGGAGGATGATACGGACATTCACATCCCTGCATAGGCGGACGGGCTTGCGGAGCGAATTGCCATGTGCTAGATCCCGCGTAGTATGCTGATTCTTAAGAGCATTGCCCGAGGCCGCGGGACGTCCTTCGTAATACTTCTGCTGTACAGTTCTGAACACGGATTGTATCGAGGAAAAGCAATGCTGTGTGTCGAGCGGACGCTGAAACGCCGGGGCGCCCGCCACTCGCGTGTATGCGACGGGACCCGGGCTACCATGCACCAGTCGATGGACACGATTGAACTGAATCTCGGTCGAATCTTCTCAGACTCTCAGCAACGCCAACGTCAGATACGGGAGGCTGGGCAGCACATGCTTTCCCCATATAATGCGGGATCGAGCAGCCCCAGTCCCCTTTCCGACAGCTCTCTTCGATCTTCGTCTTCTCCGCCCAGTCCTTTGCTGGACTGTCCCGGCGACCTTTTGACTCCTTTCGCTTCCTGTTTTTACTTTTGTATCGGGCAACATGGTATTGATCAATGAGAATGGGGACACCACTACGACGAGCTCGACGCCCGTCCTGGTGGCCCCTTGTTCTACACAGCAGCTCGACTGGAACTTCGGCATCGAGCCTTATCGGCTATCTATCACCGTCAACTCTACTTCAAGCACTACCATGGACTTGGTCTCATCATACACGCTACAAGAGTACAACTGGACTATCGTGCAACCGGTCGGTGAGGCAAACTCTAGTAGACTACTTAGGATCCCCTGGTCGCTGAAGCTCACGTATAGGATCTACCAACCAGATCACGCTATATGATAGGACGGGATTCATTGGCACCACCGATCTGTATCAAGTGGTCTCCGACGGGAGAGGTGCGGTAGTCCCTAGACCACGACGACATGCATATCTGACATGATTTGTTGTCTAGACCCGACGGACACCTCCTGTTTGAGTACCAGTAGCAGTGCCAGCACTAGCGCGACATCTTCCAGTACGTCTTCCAGTGCGTCTTTCGCTTCTTCGACCATCCCTACCTCGTACGTCATCTTTCGCGCCTTCTAGTATGAGCATTTGGCATCGTCTGACTGCCCTTGCTGCTAGATCTTCGACGGCTACTCACAGCACCGGCAACACCAGGTCATCTTCCTCTCCTTCGTACGTCGTCTATGCTAACAATCCGTCACCGATCTGACGGAGCAAGCCAGTACCGCGGCCATAGCTGGAGGTGCTGCAGGTGGTGGCATCATTGTGACAATCATCTTTGCTGTGCTCATCTGCCTTTGGCGTCGACGTCGGCGCGCACGGAACCGCGTCATGGAGATAGATCCCGGCGACGAGGGCTTGCCCACGTACGCCGAAGTCGTGATGCCGATACCAACACCCCTTACTAGGTCCACTTCGCAAAGCGAGCTAGCATCGACTCTGGTCACCTCGCCAGGTGCAAGCGGGAAGCGGGCCTTCGGTAACGAGAAGAGATCAGCACTTCATTCGGATTTCTCTCCGGGAGATGCATCCCTATCCCCAGATACTACCGTGTCCGAGTCGTCGGCCTCCACAATGCAGATTCGGAATCCAGACGCAAAGGCTCACTTCTAGGCGTCGACTACTAGGAGTTCTGGAAAGCGGATGCATCGTGGCTAGAGCATGCCCCTTGCCAACCAGCCTCCCGTCCTTCTGACTACAGATGTCAAGACTGCATGCTTCAACCATTTCACATGTTGGACATTTAATTGGAGGTGCCAGAGTATTGCTACAAGGATTGATTGAACGGCCCACGGAGCAGTATATACAATATAATCGATAAAGCGTGATCAAACAACCCGTCGTCTTTTGTCTACCCTTGGTGCGAGTGACTCATGGGTTCGGATACTAATAGGTTTTGATTAGTAGGTGAGATTTAGGTGAAGTCATCAATATACCGCGCGAAGCCTCGTAATATTCTTCTTGTCCATGCGTACGAAGTTATTGAATTGTCTGAATAAGGGCATTGAATCAAACGAGCACTAGTCGATAAGTAGGAATGAACCCACTGGCGCATAGAGTCTGGGGTCCTTTCTTCCTTGATGGAGCCGAATGTCGCCGAGACTACTATCTCATACGACCGGTCGCGCGCATTTTGCGTCTGCCAGGCCTGAACCATCGCCGTATGCGTGAAACTCTTGCGCGCATTCACTGTGGCTGCTATTTCGGCCTTGCTTTTGTATTCAGCGCACTGCCTCTCCCAGTTCTTCCGGGCTTCGTCCTGCTTCTCTTTCCTTCGAGCGTCCTTCTGCTCCGCAGTTCTCGCTCGGGCTTCCTCGTTATCACTTTCATAAGGTGAGCGAGGCCTTGAAGGCGGGGCTGCATCTGGGTGGCCGCCTGATACGGTGAACCAGAAGGTTACGAGTGGAGTATTAGGGGTGTGCACACGGGCCATTCCACGACATACGTCTCGCGCTGTGCGCGAAATATGCTCCGGCACACGAGGATCGTCGAGAGATACTGGCCGCACTTGCTCAATGTTGAGGCAAACCTTGAAGTTGAAGATCAACCCCTATCAAGACTAAATGCATAACGAGATAGTCACCTGCGCGTTCTCATCTTCTCCCTGGCCAGAGAGCGCTCTTGACAGATGAGCCATGATATCTGCCACTTGAACATCGCATACCACTTCAAGAAGCTGTCCATTTCCGGCATTATGGTCTTTGTGGAGATCCCAGGTTGTGAGTGCCATGTATGTGAGGTAGTCGACAAGTCTTTCTGTCCCAAGAGACCGCCTAGCGAGACGGAGAGGTAGCTCCGCAGGCGACTCGCCTGCTGGACTACACCGTTTCTTATGATCCTTCCAGTTTTCCTTTTGGCATTTTTCCGAGCAGTAGTAAACCTACGATCATCTCTGAGTGTGTAGAAAGGTTGCAGAAGTTTGTTGCACGTACACTCTTGCATTGCGAGCAGGTCTTCAATGTGGCTCGCGCTTGCAACTGGCCGCATCGCGGATTGTGGCACGCCTCTGGCATATTTGCTATATTCTCTTTACGCGCCTTGCGCGAGGGAAGCTCGCGTTCGAAAGATTCACGAATCTCAGGGGTCGTCGTGAGTATCTGGTGAGGGTTTCAGCGCTTTGCGACTGAGGCACTATTTTAATGGACCGGATTCATTTTACCTGTTGTACCTTGGTTCCTTCAGCCATCGGACGCGTCATAATTTTGGATCCATCTTCATAGACTGTTGTCTCAGCGCCTTCAGATTGCTGTGTTAAGTCAGAGGGCATGCTCTTGATGGTTGCCTGAGATGATGGTAGCGGGAGGCAAGTAACGAAGTCGCAGGCCGGTCGGATTTCGCCGCGCCGCAGCAAGGCAGGAACACGTGGGTTAACTTCCGTACACCAACGCGTGACTACGCGAAGTCCTCGACACCTCTGTGTCTTCACCCTCGACGGGGCTCACACGGAAGCCCGATTTGCAAGGTCATGCTTGCCGGTCATCTGTCTTGCCAGAGTTAATACGGAGGGCACGATACGTTGCGCTGTGAACTGACTGAGCTACCTAGTCCATCAGACGTGAAACGATCATACGCAGTCCATGAAATAGGATGAAGCAGAGAATACCAAGTATTCGTGTATAGCTAGACTCCAAGCATGCATGTACATGCTTAAATACGAGATACAATCTGGCTATTCTGCGACTCGCGTCACGCATTGCGTGCCGGATACTATGATATTGTAATCAGTATATGTCGCTCAAAGAAGACGCATCAGCATACTGCACGGAGCTTGAGAGTATTCTTCTTGTCCATTCGCACGAAATTGTTGAACTGCCTAAAGACGATGAGGCCTGGTTTAAGGATATAGGATACACATCACTCACTGACGCATAGAGTTCGGCGTCCTTTCCTCCTTCACGCGTCCCATGAGGCCCGATTCGATGTTATCATACGATCTTTCGCGGGCGAGCTTGGTCTGCCACGCCTGCACGATCGCTGTATGTGTGAAGCTCTTGTGCGCGTTCACGGGCGCGGCAGCGTCAGCCTTCGCGTTGAACTTGTTGCGTTGCTCTTCCCACTCCTTTTGGGCTTCGGCACGTTTTTCCTCCATGCGCGCAGTCTTCTCCTCTGGAGTCCGCGGGTGAGCCTCGTCGTCTTCGCTTTCGTACGGCGAGTCAGGCTGAGAGAGCGGGCCATGATCGGGATCACCGCCCGATACTGTAAACCAGAAGGTAACTAGTGGGGTATCGCGAGTGTGGGCACGAGCCATTCCATGACGGACATCTCGAGCTGTGCGTGAGATGTGCTCGGGTACCCGAGGGTCATCAAGCGAGACAGCGCCTATTCTTTCGATATTCAGGCAGACCTTACGACGTGGCCTTGTTAGTTCATGATGAAGTTTGACGAGTCAGACAGACCCACCTCGGCGCTATCATCATCGCGTTGGCCTGCCATGAGTCTTGACATGTAAGCCATAAGGTCCGCAACCTGCACATCGCAGACAACTTCCAAAAGCTTGTCGTTACCTGCGTCCGGATCCTTGTGTAGATCCCAGGTAGTGAGGGCCATGAACGTCAAGTAGTCAACAAGCCTATCGGAACCGAGTGCACGCCTAGCAAGGCGTAACGGTAGTTCGGCGGGTGATTCGCCTGCTGGGGTACACCGTTTCTTGTGATCTTTCCAGTCCTCCTTTTGGCATTGCGGTGAGCAGTAGTATGCCTGGTATCAGTATCAGCGCCCAAGACCGTGACTATGCAGCAACCATGCGTACGGCCTTGCATTGAGAGCACGTCTTTAATGTAGAACGGGCCTGCAACTTGCCGCAGCGCGAGTTGTGGCACGCCTCCGGCATGTTCGCCATATTGTTCTTACGTTCACCCCGCGTTGGAAGATCCCGTTGGTACTTCTCGCGCACCTCATTCGAAGTCGCGAAGAGCTGTAAAGACGGTCATCAGTGTATGAGTATACGAACTGCATGCGAGTTTTGTCTTCTGACCTGTGGAACAGGCCCTTGCCTCGGGCGCGTCGTGATGGTAGTCCCATCTTCGTAAACCTTCGTCTCAACCCCCTCTGGGTTCTCGTTCACTTCGGTCTGGTCGAGCATAGTGATGTGATGGCGGTGTGAGACAAGGGACGTCGGTGCGGTCCAAGGCGATAGGGGCTCGATCGCAATGGCAAAACAATATCCGCAAAGCCGAATCGCGATCACGTGTGTTATTTCCTCACCCCGCGACATGGTGCGCATCCTCGATGCTGCGCATAGGGATTGAGCTACCTAATGCCTGCAGTAGGTCATCAAAGCACCGCAGTAGATCGGTTCTCAGCCTGAAATAAATTTCAAGACGCTCTCTATCAGGTCGCGACATGAGCAAAGCAAAATCATCCCAAAAACGCGTTATAACATCCGTTAAATAGCGTATCGAACATAACCAGGTATCATCTCCGCTCATTCCAAACTCTGCACATTATACAATCAGATATGTGTTTCATGAATTGAGTGAGTGCCTCACCGTCTGCTCTGCGTTCTGCGTTGCATGCCCGTTTGTCGGCGGCGTCTGATCAGTGATCGTACCCGCAGGCGACGTTGCGACAGGTGATACCGCCATCGACGCATCTTCAGGACCTCCATTACTGGAATTAACTGACAAGACTGTTCGAGGCGAGACGGTATCCTTCGCTGGCGTCGGAGGTGCAGGACCATCGTCTCCATTGGCGGTTGGGGACTCTTCTTCGGCCACCGGCACCTGCCTGAACCCGACCTTCTTCTCCTTCGGCGGCGACATCAGGAACGGAGCAGGTGGCGGTGTACTTGTACTCGCAAGACTTGTGGCACTGTCGTCTCCAAGGGTCGCACCTAGTAAGCCGTTCTGCGCGGGACTGCCAGTTGTGATTGGCGGAGGCTGAGGGGAAGCGGGCGGTTGTGGAGATGCAGGTGGCTGAGGCGAGGTGGACGGAGGAAGTTGCGTCTCGGAAGACGCGAAAGTTGGTAGGGTCGGGCTTCGGGAGAGCATGCCGCGTATCCTATCACCCGCGAACAGTGACGCGCGCTTCTGCGGAATAGGTTTCGGAGAAGCGAGCGAGATGTTGGTCGCGGGCATGGGAAGCGGCGATGCTGGGATAGCGTCGCCCGGAAGACGCTTCTCAGACACAACCATCTCCAACATGCCCGTCGGTACGCCGCCAACTGACTTCAGCACGGAGAAGTTCTGCTTGAGGTACCGAGCGTCCGCGAGTAGCCGTTCTTTCGCCTCACGGCTGGGTAGCTCGATGCGCGTGTACTCCTCCGAAAGCCTATGATTAATTGCAGCAAACACTTGCGACATCACGAATTCGACGACTGCGCTGGCGAGATAGCGCGAAAGGACCTTGTGGAGCGTAACCGTCTCCTTCACGAGCAGCTTCATGTAGTCGTTTGGGTCTTGACCTCCCGCGGTTACTGATTCCCACTTGACGGCCTGTAGAGCCTTGATATGCGCGGCGAGGCGGTCACCCATGATCGCCACGAGTTTCGAGTGAATTTCGTTCTGGTGTTCCTGGTAGTCGCGCTTGAGCTTGTCGAACTCCACGAGCATTACCGCCTGCTTCGGGTTGAGATGCCGCCTGAATGTCTCCCGTACGTAGGGAATGAGAGCGATCATAATGCTCAACGACTGCGAGGCCAACGCTGTGCTATCGTCAACAAACGATCCCAGATGTGATGAGAGGGGAAGACCATACCCAGGTGCTTTGCTGTAATGTTCTTGAGACCAGCACTGCGCATGGCTCCCGCGCCGAGTACCACCTGGCACGTTCGCGAGTTGAACGCCTTGAGGAACTCGATCACTCGACTCATCGTATCCGTAGTTAGCGTCTGGAGGTTGATGATGACCTTCAGGTAATCTATTAAAGCAAGCAACGTTTGCTGTGTCGCAGAGACGGCGAAGTATGCCCGATCCTCGATGCGGATGTGCTTGGTGTTGGAGGTGCCGTTCGCTCTCACGCGTGGCGACGAAGGGGGCGTAAGGCCTCTTGGTGTTGGTTGTGATGGAGGTGAGAGCATAGCTCGGGTGGGTAGTGGTGACGTCGGAGGCGCAACCGTCGGTGATAGTTCGAGTATGAAGTCTGCCGGGTCTCGGACGGCCGCATCGACGATGAGGTTGGCTATTCGCTGGAGTTCGGGCGTCACCTCCGCCTGTTGCCATTGCTCGTCCTCGACTAGCTTCGCCGACTGGGATATCCGTGTCTGGTGGAATGACTGGAGGAAGGACTTCGCCTGCAGCGCACGGTCAGCGGGGTCACGAGATACCGATGAAGATGGCCTACCTGACTGCTAATGACACCGCGCAAGCTGACAATCATCCTGCGACATACGACCTCGCATCGCACGAAGAAGTTCCAAGTCTCACGGAAGAGCTCTGCAAACTCTACGAGTTCTAGCTTTGCGTTTTGCTCGGTGCGTACAGATAGAACCCGCGAAGTAAGGGTATTCGCCAGCTCTGCAGCAGACGCTAGTGTATCGAACATCTCCTCGCGCACAGCGTTCATGTCCACTGGTGCCCTGTCGGACCTGGCCAAGACGAGTAAGTATGAGCGGTCATGAAGGATTGGAGATAACAGCTTACCTAACGCGATCAATGACCTCCACGAGTGCATCGTTCAGAGCCTGCATGCCCTCCAGGCCAGATAGGAAATCCCGATAGATTGCGCGTAGTAGTGCCAGGAAGTCCTGGTGACTCATGGAGCGTAGATCACTAGCCCATCTAGGTTCGTTCGTGTCAGTGGCCGCTGCAGGTGTACGGAGAGAAGCACCAACGGTGGATCTGTAGGCTGCTTGGAATCGTCGTCTTCCAGCTCAAAAGAGCGGACATGCTAGGCCCATTTAGCGTTGGTACTACTCTCACGCCGTGCGACGCACATACATGCTTGATAACACCCTTCATCTCTCCCAATGCAGCATCCCTCCAGCCCTTCAGCGTTTCGCGGACACTTAGTGTTCGTACGACTCCATTCACCAGCGGTCGTAGACGATCACGCAATGTTGCGTCTGCGTCTATAGGTGCCTCCTTCCCTGTCCGGTGGATGCGCTCTACAAGGTCCACTCTCAGAACGGCGACCATGTCCGTGGTAAGCGCCGAGGCAATCTCCGCTGTGAGTTGGTGCAGTTGCTCCGGTAACGATGCGAAAGCGGACAATGCCGAGAGAGGGAAGGTCGGTGGTGGTGCAGAGCTGGAACTGGAAGCCACTGGCTGTTGGTGTTCCTCCTCATCCTCGGCAACGGATGTGAGAGGTGTACCCGACGAGGAGAAGCCTAAATCGTGGGAAGCGGTATGTGGCGGAGGATCCGGTCGAGCTGGAGGCGCCGCGCCATCCCACATAACGTGAAGGGTATCGACCACATCGAGAGCCTCTCCCCATTGGCCGGCACCAACGAAGTTGCGGACAAGTCCCGTCATCTCGATGACCCCGCCTATGGCCCTGGTCCCTTCCTGCACCGATAGTAGGTTCGAAAGACGCGCTTCTCGTGCCACACCCCGGAGGCCACGTGCCGAGCCCTGAGTGTCGACGGCCCGAAGCTGGTTTCGTAGTGACTGGATGCGCGCTAAACATTGCGCACTCTCTGCTTGCAGGTCCTGCAAGTTCGATAGTGCTGCAAAGAACGGCGCGGCGCGTCGTGCAATCTCGTGAACGAGATGCTGTTCTAGCGTATCCGCGTGTCGTGAGAGGCGTTCAAGTAGCGGCTGCGAGTGTGCCGGGGAAGCAGGGTCTGGCACATCACCATTGTCGGGGGGTATCACGTCTGCGACAGCGTTGAATGTCCGAGGGTCGCCCAAATTGAACCCAGATTCAAAGAATATGTCGGGAACGGATGTTAATGGCGGCAGCGCACGTCCGGGTCGTGCATGTCGTGAGGTTTCCGACTGTAGATCCAAGTCGCCCTCTCCAGAGCTCCCTGATGTGCTCTCTCCAATACGCGCCGCCCCAGACCTCCCCAACTCTACGTTCCTATGAAACCGATCCCACTCCGGTCCGACTGCGCGCAAGTAGGCGTCGAAGTCCTTCCTCCGTACGCGTGGCAGCTCGGCAGGTGGTACGGCTGGCACGGCCGCGTGCGCTTTGGGCGGTGCCGACTTCTTATGGGGATTGTTCACCACCGTTGAGATTGCTATTAGAACTTGAGTATTAAGTTCATAGTTCTGGTACATACACTACGCACCGTTGAACCCATGCTTCGAGCTACTCCATTCGTCCGGTACTAATGTTAACGCAATGTTTGCCGAAGATGTGGATGCGCCATATATGTCCACTCGCGGTGTTGCTGTGAAGTAGTCTCCGCGGCCGTCTGTGTTCGCCTCGGAGAACACGCTACCCGGCCCCGGCTTGCGTGTAGCAGCATCCCATTGAAAGCGAAAAGGGGCTGCGGGCTTTCTAGAAGTTGGAACATCCCGAAGAGATCCAACTGGGCTTCCCGGCCGTGAGCTGGATGGATTAGACGTGTAGTCCGACATGGGTCCGTACAGATCGGACTTCGGGCAGTCGCGGTTTCGACTCTCTAGTCAACGCAGTCTCCTGGCGGTATAGATGATAGATGCAAAGATTAAATTACAATAGCTGTCAGTCCGCGAGAGTCGAGTAGTCGATATGAGGTTCGGAGAGAGCGCGTCAGCGCCGTGGTCGTGGTGGGAAGGAAGCCATCAAGCCGCCGACAGCGCGGGATCAACTGGACGCGCCTTAGTCTGCGACCTCCACCATCTTGGAAAGGGACCATGCGCGTACCGCGACAGAATAACACTCCAGGTCGAAGCCTTGGCAAACTATCTGTGTGATCTCTACTTCGCCGAGTGAAGTCATCATCCAGTTGATTATCTGACTCGCCGTAGAGGCGACGTTTGATCGTACAGCTGTTTGGAGGCCCGATTCCAGGTGGGGCAGGTCGTTACGGATACTCTTGCAACTACATAAGGGCTTGCAATGTGGTGTACTCAGTTAACGACAGGTACTCGCGCATCTCCACAACTGCATGTCTCGCCACGCCAAGTTACTCGCCAACTCAGTTCTGACGATCTTGCGGAAACTGCGACCGCCCTCAAAAGCCGTCCGCTCTGGGAGGATCACCCTAAGTATTATACTTCGAGCAGCTGAAGTGGCGTGTGAGGGACTGCCTTTTCCCGGGGCTCAAGCTGGCATCACGCTCCTTCTGGCCGTCATGCGCGCTTTCGAGCGGGTTAGTCGCAATGGCGAGACTCTGAAGGATCTGGCGAAGCACGTCGAATACTTCACGACGGAAGTCATTTATCCTTTACGGGAGACCCTACAAAAAGCGGATGGCTATAAGAAGCTCGAAGGCATCCTGGAACGGCTCAACAAGTACGTGTCCAATCCAGACTATCCGATCATGCCCGCATACTAACTCTGCCCGCAGAGACCTTGAGGAAGCCATGGAGCCCTGGATTCACTTCAAAGATAAGAAGTATCTGAAGAAGATATTCTTCTCTGAAGACGACAAGGAAGAAATACAGGCTTTGGCCTCGGTGGTGAAACGAGCTATTGAGAGATACCAGGTCAGTTCCTCGCAATATCTACAGCTGTCGAGCAACCAACCGATGTTCTGTCAGTTGAGCGCGCATGCGCGTGGGGAGCTTTCACTTATCAGGCTCGAAGATAGAGTCTCACAAGTCTCGCAAGGAGTCTCGTATTGTAAGCAATATCTCCGGGCAATCACGTTGAGAGGATTACGCTAACGCTAGAGCAGGGCTCATCAATGCTCTTCCCCGTGCTGTCAAAGCCAGTCACACCGCGGCAAGGGAGGACGGGCTCACTTCCTGTCTACGTGGGACCCGGGAAGCTATCTTGGCTGATGTATCGAAGTGGCTTCATGATGCGGATGCTCCGGCAGTCTTTTGGCTAAGCGGCCCTGCGGGGACTGGAAAGTCTACTATCGCGAAGACCATCGCCGAAGATGCATCCCAGCACTCCAATATTGTGGTTGCGAGCTTCTTCTGCTCCACTCCGGATGGTGGTCCTCTTGCTGATCCCTGTTTAATCATCCCCACATTGGCCTTCCATCTTGCACGCAGCCATAGTCAGTACAACAGGGCACTCACTATTGCGCTGGAAGAAAATCCAGACCTTGGACACGTTGGTGTCAAAGAGCAATTCTTCAGACTATTACTTGATCCTCTTCGAGCTGCCGGAACTGGGATCAGAACGGTCTTAGTGATCGACGGGCTAGATCTGTGTTTTCCGAAGTGCGCCAGCGCGACTCTTGTGCGTCTTTTTCTCGAGCACGCGTCTTGTGTTCGTCATTTGCGCGTTTTTGTCTCTTGTCGGCCTGAGCCATACCTTCGCTCGGCCTTTGATCAGTTTCCCAGCGCACATCGGAAACTGGCCTTGCATGATATTGACGAGAACGCAGTGACACAGGATATACGTGTCTACTTGAGGAATGCTCTGAGTTCGATTCCCGGGGACTTATGTATCTCTCGTCCGGCAAACTGGCCGCGAGAGAGTGATGTCGAGGAACTTTCTCGTGGAGCTGGCGGGCTATTCATTTATGCGTCACTTTCCGTACGCTTCATAGCGGACGATCGCGTACTTGATCCACAGCGTCAACTTGACATACTCAAGGGGGTTCGAGACCCCGGAGGAGGGAACCCCTACTCAGGGATAGATTCCATGTACCGCCGAGTGCTGGAGAACGCTCTCCCACTCAGTGCCTCCTCTCACGATGTGGAACGCTTCAAACGCATTGTTGGCACTATGATCTGCGCCAAAACTGCGTTGCCTATGTCCGTACTATCTGCTTTCACAGATGAAAGCCTATCTGAGATATCACGAACGCTCCATTGTCTTCACTCTATCGTCATTTCCCCGGAAGAAACACCTGAATTGTTCCACTCGTCCTTCGTGAATTTCATCACTGATCCACAGCGGTGCAGTGAGCATCTTTGCATTTCTGTTCAAGAACGACAGAATCACTTCGCACTGCGCCTGCTCAAGTCGCTGAGGACCGGACTCAAGCGCGGGATCGGTCTTGCAGAGTTGACCCCGGAATTGCGTTACGCTTGCCAATACTGGTCAGAGCACGTTTATGACTGCTCAATCGACGAACAGTTATGTGAAGCAGTTACTACGTTCGCTCAAAGTAGCGCGGATCTGTGGGCAGAGGCTATGGATGTTCTAGGGCTCTCAGATTCTGTACGGGGCGTTCTTGCCAACGTCGAGCAGTGGGTTGCCAGCATTGCTAAGAGCGCAGTCAAGTTCCACTCTATCAATCGAGATCGGTATAGAGTATACCATTGGATTACTATGGATTCGAGGCTCTTCAGGCGCGCACAGCATTTTATCGCGCTGGGTATAGCCACTAATGGTGATGCATTTGGATATCTGCACTCCATTACGCTCCACAAGCACTTGGATCTCCACAGATGCGATTGTGGGTGTACAGAGATCTTGCATGGCTCGAAAACATCGACAAAGGGAGATGAGAAGCTATGTTCGCAGAGATTACTGCCTATGGCTCGGCTTCGAGCGACTGACGTCCAGACGCCATGGTCATTGGCAGAATCGATTCCATGGAATCTCGCGAGGCCTACCATCCATACGGGGATACTGAACATCGAAGTTCCCACAGAACATACATCACCACACACAGACACCGCGGTGAGCCGTACCAATACGCTCAACGCGCCGTGGTTTTCCTCCAATGCTGTTTACGGGTCAATGACTCGTAGAGGCCTAGGGGAAGTTTGCATACGTCGCCGCGAGACGCGTGCCACATCAGGCATGTGTTCTCTACACGAGCAACCGGAATGTGCCGCTGAGCTAATGAGCAGAGATAACGATTCTCTGGTCTTCCTATCGTCCGTACGAGCTCGCACTCAGTGTGCGCCGATGGGACTTGAAATACCTACCTGAATGGACGGCGGGCGATCAAAGGGGGAGCCATCGCCTTCACCACCTCGTGACATGCACTTTCAATATTGGCCACGCATCACTTATGCCTAGAAGGGTATATAGTATGTAAGCTAGAGGTTGTTGTAGAAGTTGTTGCTTGATCGAAAAACACATAAAACACCATGTTGGGAGTGATCGGAATGTGCCGTATCTGCTTTCTCACGAGCCTCTATCCCGAAAGTGAGTCGTCTTGGCTTTGTGAAGCGGCGTCGCGAGTGGAACGCCTTCGGCCTCGGTGGATTGATAGACGCTTGACTACGGATTGCCTTGGGTCGCCCGAACGTACGGCTCTCCTGTGTCGATCGACGTCATGGACCACTCGACGGCGCCCGAAGACCGCAAGCGCTCGCGGACCGGACGTGTACCAAGGCTGTACTTGTTTGCCCCACCTTCATAACCTTGACATGCGGTCCGAATCGACATTCAGTTATACCCTCCTCCATTCCTCTTGAGCCTCTGAGCTATGCTTCAGAGGTTGAAGCTGAAGCTTCAGCCATCTGACGAAGCCGTTCGGGTGGCAAAGCTCGGGCTGCGGGTCACGCTCGAGATTGCAGAGAAGGCCTGCGATGGCTTGCCCATTCCTGGCGCGCAAGGCAGCATTACTGCACTTCTGGCGATACTACGTGGAGTCGAACGTTTGAGCCGCAATGCGGAGGCTGAACATGTACGCTACATTCACGAGGAAGTCGTGTTGCCAGTGCAAGATGCACTTCAGAAGGTGGAGGCCAGTGATGGGCTGCGAGGCGTTTTGGATACGTTCGGCAGGTGCGTTGACTCTGTCTATAAATCACTCTTACAAGGCTGACACCGACCTCAGCGACCTTGATACTGCTATGCAACCATGGCAATCTCGAGAGCCCCAGAACTTTGTAAGGAGGCTCGTTGGCTCTGAGGATCAAGAAGGCGAGATACAAAAGCTGGCATCTAGTATCAAGATGGTTATCGAAAGGTATCAGGTCAGTCATCCTATCATGTTGCTCGCTGGGGACAAGTGACGGATACGTCATGGCATAGCTAAGCGCCCATGTTCGCGGAGAGCTTGCTCTGGTGAGATTGGAGGACAAAGCTGCGCATACATCCCGCCAGGTAGATGCACATGTAACGCAGCAAGATAGCAGAGGTAAGCTCGGTTGTACAGGACTATGCGATTACTGACCCGGTACCTAGAACGCAACAGGCTTGTCAATACTCTTCCGCGTGCCATGAGAGCGAGTTACGACTCCGGTAGAGATGGTGGACCCGTCTCTTGTCTACCAGGGACGCGCGTCACAGTCCTCGCTGAACTGCAAATTTGGCTTGAGGCCCGCTACGCACCTCACGTCTTTTGGCTGAATGGCCCTGCCGGATCTGGCAAGTCGACTATCGCGAAGTCTCTCGCTGAATCTGCTTTCGTCCGAGACTACCTGGGCGCAACGTTCTTCTGCTCGGCGCTGGGCGACGGGTCCCTCGCTGACCCAAACATCATCATCCCTACATTGACATATCAACTGTCACGTACCATACCACGGTTCAAGACGGCTTTGGCCAAGACCCTGGAGCACGATCCGGATGTCGCACACAAGGATCTGGAGACCCAGGTACTCCAACTCTTGATTGAACCGCTGAAAGTCGTACAGGACTACGACGTCATCCTACTTGTACTCGACGGGCTCGACGAATGTTCGCCCGAACGCACTGCCGCGACACTCCTACATCTGCTCGTCAAACATACCGCCAAGATACCGGTATTGCGACTACTCGTATCGTCTCGCCCGGAGCCTCGCTTGCGCTCTGTCTTTAGGCAGTGTGCTGGCATACATCGACGGCTTGCGTTACACCACGTTAACGCAGACCTCATTCAACATGATATACGCATGTACCTCCATAGCGCTCTATCCGCAATACCCGAAGAATTGGATATACCCAATCTCTCTGATTGGCCACGAGACCGCGACGTCACCGCTCTCGCGGAAAAATCCGGCCAGCTCTTCATATATGCCGCGACAGCAGTCCGCTTCATAGCCCACGATCGCATCCGCGATCCCCAACGCCAGCTCGACGTGCTGCTCGGCATGCGTACTGTTTCAAACGGGAAGCCCTACTCTCCACTCGACGACCTTTATCTCCATCTCTTGAATGGCGCTTTGCCCAGTGATGCAGAGCCTGAGGACATCGAGCGCTTCAAGTCCGTACTCGGTACCATCCTGTCCTCGCGCGAGGTCCTCCCGCTTCCTACGCTCAGCTTCTTCGCACAAATCGATCAGGCGGCGCTATCGCGTGCCTTGTATCATCTTCATTCGGTAATCGTCTCATCGGATGAGGCACCACGCGTCTACCACCCTTCCTTCGCCGAGTTCATCACAGATCCTCAACGTTGCACCGAGCGCTTCTACGTCTGTCTGAATGGACAAAACCAAGTTATCGCCGTCCGTGCCCTGGATGTTCTTGCAGTGGATTTACGACGCGGAATGAGGCGGGTTGATCTTACGCCCGAGATACGTTACGCCTGCCGATATTGGGCTGCACATGTCGATGCATGCCCTGAGCGCTCTGTCGTGATGAGCTCTCTGGAGGTCTTCGCTCACAATTCCCTGATCCTTTGGTTAGAGGCGATGTGCCTCATGGACGTCTTCTACCTGTCTCCAATGCTCCTCGCAAGTGTACGCCAGTGTGTAGTGAGTTCGGCCATCTGTGACAGGAAGACACCTCTAACTCGAGTGTAGACTATGAGTTATACCCAAAGCGGCCAAGTATCACCCGCCATGCTCGAGCTTATCGACGACGCGTATCGTCTTGCGATTATCTATCAGGACGTCCTTCACGGCGCGCCGGAGCACCTCTACCTTTCCGCTCTTCCATTCTTGCCATCGTCTTCGGCGCTGTTCCAAACCTACGAGCCCGAAGCCATCGATGGTGCCATCGTCTTACGACCTTTCGAGGAGCAATGGTCACCGCTCTTGCGTAGCCTGGATTTGCATGATTGTCATGTACCACTACGAGCCAGCGTACTCTCTCCAACGGGATCTGTCGTTGCCTTGGTCCGCATATCGGGTTGTTTGGAGTTGCTGGACATGGATGCACCCGTCGCAAATGAGACCAGGCCTCAGATGTCGACGTTGTCCATGAGCACTTGCGGCGCTTCAGATCACAAGCTGGCCTTCTCTTCGAATGGAAGGCTTCTGGCTTGCGCCTATACCTCAAGCAAGGGGGCGCGCATAGTTGACATTTGGGACATATCTTCCCACGCGTTAGCCCATACAGTGACCGAAGACGTTGGCTCTGCCGCGCCAGCCGTCGCCGTCGCCGTCGCTCCCGATGGCAGGCACGTCGCTACCGTTACGCTTGCCACCGACACAGCGCATCTCTTTATCTGGAGCCCGCTCGAGACGAGCCTTGTCACGGTCGCGAGTATAATTCCGTCGCAAACATCGGAACCATGTTTGGCAATGTTCACATCGTCGTCTGGTCCACAGACGCGCATTGCCGTCGGATCGAACGACGGTGTCTGGTTGTTCCATACCAAGGATCAACGTTCATCAGATCGTCTTGAACCTCATCCGGGAGCGACTACTGCCATCGCTACTTCCCGCGATCACAGCATGTTGGCGTCAACGTTCCGTGGCTCAGAGTTGGCCCTCTGCCTGTGGGACACGAACACGCTCATGTGTGTGTATACGCTGTCCCTATCGACCAGCCCTATCGTATCGCTGGCATTTCGCGACGACGGCGACCAACTGGCGCTTGGCTCAGAGGATGGACAGCTCGTTCTTTACGATCGGGACAGTGCCTCTTTCACGCCATCCGCCTTTGTCACCATCGCGGATCCTCAAACATCCGTCACAGGGATAGCATACTCTTCGGACGCCATCCGTTTGCACACCGGTACGATGTTCGGCGTCTACAAACAATGGCACTTGCGGGACCTAGTCAAGTCGCCACCAACAATCGACTCGCTTCCCGCCGGCCTCCCCGAGCATTGCGCCTTCAGCGTCAACGGTACACTCATCGCGCTTCCCGTAGGCGACTCGTACGCCGTCTCTGTTGCGGTATACGACGCACGGACCGGCGCACACACCCTGGACTGCATTTCGACTCCTCACACACATTGGGATACCAAAACCGCGCCCTTGGGGGCAAAGGCTCCACCCATCCGTGTGACAGCCCTTGCGTTCTCTCCGGATGGGACCCTTCTCGCGGCCTCGTGCGCCTCGGAGCGCACGTACGCACTCGTATGGGACACAAAGACGGGAACACTCGCACGCATCGTGAACCTCGTCTACATGGGCTTACACTGCGATGTCGCCGCGCTCTCATTTAGCCAAGATAATCGCGTCCTGTACGCACATCTGCGACAATCAGTCACCCTTCACCTCCCTGGCACCCGAGTCTTCGAGCCCCCAGCACCCGGGAAGCTCGCATTTGACCTGCGCGCGAACAGGATGCCCTCTCTGTTGCCGGACCGCGGCGATGCTGATGTGGAGGACCCGGAGGCGCTGCATGTTTGGGTGGACGAGGAGGACGCGCTTCGGATGCGCCACGCCGATATGGTGTTTGAGGATAGTACACTGCTCGCACGGCTTCCGGCTGGAACGATCAAGCGGGCTTTCGGGTATGGAGACCGCGTCGTCGGTGTGTCGCCGGAGGGGAAGGTCTGCATACTGGACATTTCGAATTTCATCTGAATGTTTTCTGCTTGCTCTCTGCTTTCTGCCTCCCGTCCTTATCACGCTCATGCACGTCACGAACGCAATTGTACTTGTAGCTCTATCATCCCACTCATGTTCATGCACCTCACGTCGATACCATAATGTCATTCTGTCCGCTCTTCTGCTCACGCGACTATATAATTGTATAGTAGTCATTGTTCGCATTGCGATATCTTTCCGTATCCTCGGATGGCGGCGGGTTGTATCCGACGTTAAAGCGCATCTCACTCGGCGAGGAAGGTAGACTGACGGAGAAATTGGCCACGGTGGTGGCTGGGCATCGATATCGGTGTCGCCTCCTGGCTCAGAGTGACCGCAAAGCATGTATGGATGAATGTACCCAAAACAAAACTGAGGTCATGGCAGCGTCATTCAACCAGATAAGAATGTTGACGGGGTACGAGTAGATATTATGACCAGCATTCAATGCACATAGTTGGACTTGGCCGCACGATGCCTCCTCTGGCTACTGAGCCAGGTCTACGCGGGTCTGGATCCGCATACGCACGCTGGTCATTTCTGGACAATAATGTTACACGCGGAGTACGAAGGAGCCCGGGCGGCTGTATGCGTCAGTTGGATTGACAATTGCGATGTGCCCTGGATACGCCACGTAGCCCAGGGTCCCAGAAGTGATACATAGAACATGCGCACAAGGCCTCCTCCTGCCCGGTCGGCACGGTCGCGCGCGGGGTGTGGCTACCGTGACCGCGTCGTGTGTGCTCTGACCACACGCCTCTTGCTTCGGTATGGTGGGCTCTGGGCTGTCATAAAGGTAAGCCGCAGATCTCCAGGCTGTACGAGGCTCTGCATTGTCCATCTCGATGAACCGACAATCAAGAATGATACGTGTTCGGGAAGCGGTGTCGTGTCAGGTTCTCGGCGGGATCGCAGCGGAAATGCGGTCATATCTTCCGCTCTCGAATGTCCTTAGCCTCGATATAGATCAGTGAATAAGAGGGAATCCCATGTCGTCAGTAAGACGGCGACTCTCGTGGAGATATCGCGGACGGCCCGTCGGTATGACGGGAACAAGATGGGAGCACGAGATCCATTGTCATGCCTTTACATGATCATGTAACGACCAGTGCGTTCGATAGAAAGTGCAGGTTGCGCAGAAAGAAAGGTCTCGTAACCGAGAGCTGGTTCCCAGGGACACCGAGGGCGATGATACACCGCGCGCAGACGGGCAGACGCCCTGGAGATATAAGGCCGTGAGCGCGAAGACGGGAGCCATCCCCTTCGCGCCACGGCCGCTTCTGGAGTTCTGCTAGGAACCGGCGCGCCTTGTGCTTGCGTTTGAGCGTGCGATCGACCGAGGACCATCCGGTTATACAAAGGCGTTTGGATCAGGATCATGAGTGTCTTGCCCTGGCCCGCGCTCTCTCCGAGCTCCTCCAAGAGCTTTCGTAGCAGCAGCCACCCGGTGCTTCAGCACCTTGTCGCCCTCGGCTTGACGACTGTGTTTGCTACTATCACAGGGTGCGTACGCTACGGAACATGCGAACAACTTTGATACTGACGCCATTTCCCGCAGTCGACCGTCTGCTACGAGCCATTGCTTCTTTGGGCGACACCTCGACGTCGGCGAGATGTACACCACCGCCTGCAGCGAACCGAGTGGACTTCACGTCTTCCTCGCCGTTCCGCTCATCTACCTCATATTCTTCTTCGTCGCTCGTTGGGTCGGCACACCGTCCCGAGCGCCTACGCCCTATCAATCACTGCCCCGCGACGCCTTCCATGAAACCAAGCCCATCATCGTTTGCGAGCCTGCCCCACCCCCCAAACGTGTCGCATCCCAGCCGGCCGCACAGGAGAACCGCACGGGAGCCGCAGAAGGCGAGAAGCCATACCGCCTGGCAACAGGGTCTCCCAGCTCCAGCCCTCCGCATTCACCCACAAGCAGAACGCCGTGCAGATGCGCCGTGTGCAGAGTACGGATGCAGTCAGGCGTCCGTGGTTCCTGGCATACCGTGCGGCCGCCATCTCCCAGGGAGACGCTTAGACCGGGAAGGGAACGGTTTGTGGCCTGAGAGCGGGAGAGGCACGCGTCTGAGACAACGCGTTGTAGAATCATATTCGGACACAATTTATTATAACTTATCTGATTGCTTTCGACTGTACACTTTCATTGCGACCTATCATACTTAGACGGGGTACGAGATCAGAGTTCATGAGGAGATATAAACAGAGAGTTCAAGTGATGACGGAGGGCAAAAGTTTTACGTAAATTTTACGAATGCCCATTGGCTGGATTGAACAACCGACCTCACCATTACGAGTGGCGCGCTCTACCACTGAGCTAAACGGGCTATATGCCTTAATGAGTATTAGGAACGTGGCTGTATCTCGCTCTCTGCTAGTGAACGAGTTGAGGCCGTCGACATCAATTTCTTCTCATAGTAGTACGGCGACCATCTTTAAGAGGTCCGGCTGCTCGTAGACTCTCAGCGTTCGATGACGCTCTCTATTGCTTAAAATGCCTTTGAAGACTTGTTGCTCCATCTGGATACTGTATCCGAATCTGAGGTTTATTGTTGGGAACGGTCCCACTGACGAAACGTCACAGTAAGTCCCGTCTGCTTGAATGTGTCCGCTCTCGAAAGCTTGGAGCCTGCAAGACTCTCAGTCTAGAGTATGCACCTGCATGCTGGTTTGTGAGTGAAGACAGATGAGCGGCGCACTTGGTCAAGTGTGGCTCTCCGGAGAGGCAGGCAAAAATAGTTCTCATCCCTGCGGCGTGGCAATACCGTCTATCAGCGATACCAGCGCTGAAGCACCTCACGCGCAACCCCCGTGCGACACATGCGACCTCCGCCGAGGAGAGATGGTGCTTTTCTCGTCGATCCGCCTAGAACCTTACGACAATCCTCAAGCGGCCTTTCACGAATGCGTACGTTGCGAGCACAGGCTCGCAGTCGATGGGGCACGCCTTACTCGAAGGCCCCGCTCAGATGTGCTCAGCAAAGCCCGACATCATACACACGACATAACGCTGTGCGGTCTGCGACTGGAATAGCACGTCTGCGCGAACAAAGCGCCGTGCCGTAGCTTTCGCTTCGGTGAAGCATATAAACGAGGCAATTCGGCTTGAAGTGGTCCTTACCCATCCCTTCACCCGCCTTTTCTTCTTCGCTTCCTTCTGTTCGTCCCCGAGCAGGGTACGTGTACCTCATCTTCTTTGTACAGTCCCTCACTGACGATGCATTCAGACCTCGGCCTTTGACTTCATAGGCTCCCCCACCCTTTTTTCCTTTTTCTTTCTTCACGATGTTTGCCTCTGTCCTCGCACCTCTTGCACTTCTCGCGCCTCTCGCGGCCGCGGAGATCATCGTCAACGTTGGAGTGAACAACTCTCTGTTGTTCGACCCTCCGCAAGTGTTCACCGAGCCCGGCGAGACGATTACTTTCGTCTTCCACTCGAACCACGTAAGCACAGTCCATCTTCACATCCTGTCATTCGTAGCTCACGGCATGTACGCTTGTAGACCGCGACGCAGTCGACGTTCGCCAACCCGTGCACACAACTCGATGGAGGGTTCAACACCGGCTTCTTGAGCAACAACCAGAGCGCGAGCGTGCGGGTAAACGGCACAGACCCCATCTGGATGTACTGTGCCGTCGGCATGCACTGTGCGTACCCTTCTCTCATCTTCCTTCAGATGAACTCGGAGCTCACACGTATCCGCAGGCGAGTATGGCATGGTGTTCGCCGTAAACCCGACGCCGAGCCAGCCTTACGACTTCTTCCACGCCAAGGCCGGTCTGCTCTTGAACGCCACCACGGCTGCGACGAACGCGACGAACGCAACGTCTTCGACTGTGGTACCGGCAACATCGCCCACTGCGGGCACCTTCACGTTCGCCACCGCCACCGCCGCGACGTCTGCTGCGACCGATGCCGCCACGACTGTCGCCACTGATTCGGCCGCATCTGCCGCGACGTCTGCTGTAGCTTCCGCTGCGGCCTCTGCCGCTACCGACTCCGCGAGCGCTGCGACCTCTGCGGCATCCGCTGCAACGTCGGCCGCACCCGCGACGTCCGCTGTGACCGCAGCTGCCACCAGCGCAGCGACCTCCGCGGCGGCGGCGACGGACAGCGCAGCGACCTCTGCCGCCGCTGCGACTGACAGTGCTGCCGCGACCACCTCCGCCGCCGCCAGCCTCGGTGCCGCGCCGCGCGTCGGCCTCGCAGGTGCTTCTGATGCCGTGACATCTTTCGCGTCTGCTAGCGCTTCCGCCACCGATGCTGCTTTCGCCGCTGTCACGACGGTGGCGGGCGAGACTCCCGTCGTCATTGTCGCTGAGCAGGACACGGAGGTCCCGGACAAGCGGAGGTGGATGCAGCGCGAGGTCGCGTTCTCTCGTTGAGTGTTCCCGGGGTGCTTGGTTTAGAGGCTTGCATTGAGGGTGGGGGTAAATATTATGATCATATTTACGATTCGCGCGTGTACGATGGTTCGAGCACAGCATGTGATATATACTTATAGCTGGCATAAATGGACATTCAGTAATCCTAATAGTGGCTGCTTACCTAGAGAGGAACAAGCGATGAGGGCGTCATGATGCACGATAGACCAAATGGAGAACAAGACCCATACAGCCTCATACAGGTCTCCCGCTGTTGCCGAGGACCCTTGGCTTCGCATTGTAGGCGCCTTAGATAAAGCTATTCGGACGCGAGGCCGTTTGACAGGGCCCCTGGGAGGTAGTGCGGAAGTGCGCCTACATCGGACAGCGGCAAGTCCCGGACAGGGATCGGTGAAGTCAACTGTCCATTGACGGACAAAGGGCTGGAGGAAAAGTCAGTATTCGGACGGCAAAAGAAGTACTGGTGTGCGGCCGGATTAGGACCCGAAGCGTGCAAATGAAGAGAAGGTCTGATGATGGGAGCTGGGATGATGGGCGTGTGCGACGGCGCCCAGGCGAGCTTTGGGATCAGGCGCGCCGCCCTGAACGACTTCCTCTCTCACCCGGCCCACCACCACCCCCTCCCCCCTTTTTTCCGTCTTTTCCTTTCTTCCCGCCCGCGTGGCCGCTTGTACAAGCCGCGGAGGAGTTGCAGAGTTCCAAGCAGCAGAAGAGTGCGCCATACCCGTACTTTGATCGCTCGTCGAGCTTTATTCCCAGGTGCGTTCCGCGGTGCTTGGTCAACATATTTCCATGCGTCAGCCGGCCGCGACTGCTGGCGTATTTGCCCGTACTTCGTGTACTCTGGCGACGCTATCAACGTTTCTGGATAGGAATAGCAGAATGCTGACGAGATATACCCCTTACAGCTCTATCATTACCCCACAAAACTCTCGCCCATCATGTCGTCCCGCCCGAAGCAATCCATGAGCGAGCTCAAGCTCCGCCGCCTACTCGAGCATAACCAACGCCTGCGCGATGACCTGGCACGGCCCCGCATCCGTGTATCCGAGGCGAGCGCAAGCCTGATCCGGTATTGCAAGACGACAAAGGACCACCTGGTACGTGACACGCCTGCTTGCTATATAGCCTGGATATAAATACTGATACTATATACAGGTACCTTCAGTGTGGGGTCCGGTCGGACGAAACGAGGACCCATACGCACCGCAACAATCTGGCGGGTGCTGTACCGTGCAATGAGCACGCAC
>UWZB01000134.1:28227-55019 GCA_900536885.1 Peniophora sp. CBMAI 1063
CGCCTCTCGCTCCTCTCGTCACTCCTCGCTATCACACGCGCCTCTCCTTACCAGCTCCTCGCCTCACTGCTGCTGCCGCCGCTGCCTACATTACACTTACCCGCTTCTCGACCGTCCCCGCATCCGGATCGTCTGCTTTTATATCCCCCAGTTTCTCAACTTACAAGGAATCCCCGCCCGAGACTACTACATATGTATCGCGGACTCTCGACGCCTCTTGCCCGGATTGTGCTCTCCTTCTGTATTGCGTTTACGGGCGGTCGGGAGCGCGCGCCAGTTGTCGTTTGCCATTTTCCTGATCTGATTCGAGCCAGTCGTACCTATCCCCGCCTTTTCCTTTTCTTGTGTATATATCCTACTCCGCTCTTTGCTTGCCATCTGCATTTCGGTTTCTGCTCTATATTCCACTGGCTTTCAAACCTCCACCCATGTCTGGCGTGTGGTATATCGTAGGAAAAGACACGGACTTGACGGCCGGAAGCGTGATTGGCGTGAAACGTGTGGCTCGCTAAGCTGCTTCTTACCACCATCTGCGCTCGATTGCCGTGGCTTACTCCATGGGGAATACCATCCCGTGCTGTACGCTACCGAGCTGGACACAGAATATCGACGCAACGTACTGAGGTCGACGAGGAGAGTGTTGTCGTTGAGTATCCGTACTACCCACGTTCATACTCCAGATATGCCATTCTAGTTCGCCGCTCAGCTTCTAGCGGCTTCTTGTCCACTTCCCGCAATGCTTCCTAGAAGCCATTGCGCTTGCTCCGGTGCTCCAACCTTGAGGCTCGAGGGTGATTATGTGGTGGCCACCTTTCGCCAATGACCTCGCTAGCCAGGGAGACTGTACCAGCGGTCCTCGTATACCTGAATGCTGACCCTTAGCAGAACATAGACCCTCCTTTGGCGTAGTCCGAATCTCCGAAGCGCTCGCAAGCAGCTCCGCGGGCTGACACGCCGGGCTTCCTCTTGCTTCTTACTGCCATGCTTTGTTCCTCAACACGCGCGAAAGATGGCTTCGGCGGGCCACACCGCGCGTAACGGCTGTGCACCCGTTCATGTCAGCAACGTTGGAGGTACTACTTCTCTGCTCATCGCTCGGCCCTCGCAGTAATATCAGGCTCAACTGGAATCCTTTGGGGGAACACCGGAGGCCTCGAATGGCATTGGACGATACACCTCATGGAAGCGTTGATGGCCATTTGAAGTTTGACTGCCGTGTGCAGAACGGGAGCCCGCTCACGAGTGCATAAGTAGGGGCCGAAAGACCTCGCGTCCAGTAGCTTTCTGGCGGCGTGGATAATGAAAGCCCAATGAAAGTGCCCTTCGAGACCTTCGCCGATGTGGTCTCGTTTACGCATACAGGCGTATACTATAAGTACCAGTAAACGTTCGCGATGTCATACATGTTGACTAGCACATGCACTCCAGCCGTGGCCCGTGTTTTCAGGTGACTACGGCCAAGCCCATAGACCCTGCTGTAGCCATCCGAGCTCAGGTCGCCGCCGTGAACTAGCCCTGTACAGGCATCACCTACACTTTATTGGCAACGTCACGAAGAGACTACCTATCGTAATCTTTATGCCAATGCCCGAGCTATCTCCTCGTCACAAGATGTGTTGCACGCTTGTAGCACAGATGTACCTGCAGGAACCCATCTTTGTTTGCCTGTTAGACGTATGGGTATGATCTTCGGGTCCGAGGATTAGTTCGGGGTGTTGAAGGGCCATGCGAGCCCTGTGTACATAGCGATAAGGAGATAACAAGCGTCGATTGTCTTCACAGTCAGAGGAGTGTACTCTGTGTCCAGCAATGCAACGGCTTCTACGCGCCAGCTGAAAGTACCTCGAAGGTCGCACAGGTGGAGGTCGGGATAACCCCTTTCGGGCCGATCTTCCAGGGCGCTTCTCGACCTCGGCGATCAGCGGACCACCGCGCGGTGATGCGCAGTTTACGGTGACCCCATCGTCTTCTCTTTCACCGCCACCATGCTCTTGTCCGAACCAGAGCCGAGGAGGAAACATAGAGCGCCGGTCGGCGGCCATACTAGCATGTGCTCGTCACGTTCATGAGATGGCCGGCCGATTGTGCTACGAACATTCAAGACCGTATCTATGTTTTTCCTAGAACTGCCTGTCAATCGCCCAGCAACCATCAACTTTTGTGTCGGACAGCACTCACAACGATCGGCCGTGATGTCGAGTTTACCCTGCTCGTAGCATCAGGCGGTGTACGACACAGCTCCCTGTGCGCGATATCGGACTTTGGATAGTCTTGGCCCACGCTGTAGACTCTGAAATATATCTTCCTAAAGCCGACGGCGCGCATGGTTGCACGTACTGGCAAACGCCGGACTTCTTGCTTCGCCGATGTGCATGCTGTCTCTATCCAATTGAATGAACTTCACCGACGCTGGCGGAGGCTATCCGTGAGATGCATCGACTTCTATATGCGTAACGCACGGGTTCATAACAATGTATCCATGCGTCCCACCCGTCCGGATGACCCGGCATCGAAATGTGTACCTTTCAATTGAATACCTCGATCTGCGATCGTGGTATCCGCTTGAATATAAAACCAGAGTATCATGTCTAACGGAAGCTGCGGCTCTCCCTCTTCAGCACTGCTGTCTAGCGAAGCCACCTGCAGAACTTGCTTGTCACCATGAAATTCTCCCTCTCCCTTAAGTTTGCCGCGCTCGCACAGAGTCTCCTTGCGCTGACCGCGCTCGCAACGCCCAACCCGATTTCCGGAAGTGGTGAGTGCCTGTCGCAACTACTCTTCGTGACGTCGTAGCTTAGCCCTCTCAGCTATCCAACTCCGCGACCCCGCCATCTGGTACAACTCCGCGACGAAGGTGGGAATACATCCCAGTAATGAACATGCGTTGCGTCTGACTGCGGTATAGAAATACTACGTCTTTGCGACTGATAACAAGATCGGGATCTTCACGGCCACCTCGTTGAACGGGTATACCTTGTGCACCCTCTATGCACCGACGATGGTTCTGACGAACACCCTTAGACCTTGGACCAGCGTTGGCTCTGCCCTCCCTAACTGCTCTATCATTCAATTGGACGGACGCTGTGTTCTTTGGGCACCCGACGTCAACTGTACGTGTGCCTCTTATCTATGCGGTCGATCTGTACTGATTGGATTCAGACATCGACGGCGAGTATGTATTGTATTACTCTGTGTCCACCATCAGCAGTCAGAACTCGGCCATCGGTGTTGCCACTTCCCCGTCCATGGAGCCTGGAACATGGACAGATCATGGCGAGGTTATTAGCTCGGTGAAGGGCGATGTTTACAACGCCAGTCAGTACAACCGCGTCTCTCTATTCCCTCTTAAGCTCATACGTGCCACCACAGTCGACCCCAACCTCATTGACTGGAACGGCCTCAAGCTCTCCTTTGGCTCGTGGTGGGAAGGCATGTACCAGATCGGCTTGTGGCCGGACGTCGAGACCCAGGCGTCTGCCCTTCCCGGCACCCACCTTGCTGGTGGCAACGGCCGCTCAGCGGAGGGTGGGTTCACCTACAAGTCCCCCGACTCCTCGTACTACTTCTTCTTCTTCTCGGACGGCATCACTCCTCTCGCTGGTGCCACCAGCCGCCCTGCAGCAGGCGCTGAGTACAAGGTCCGCGTCGGCCGTGGCGCTGGTGCCATGGGCCCCTTCTACGGCGGAGCCGGTCACGCCTTGACCGAGGACATTCCTTCTGCCCCGACTGGCAATGTCATCCTCTCCAGCCATGACAACGTCTACGCTCCAGGTGGCCAAAGCATCTTCCGTGACCCTGTCAGCAACCGCGATGTTATCGTTTACCACTACCAGAAGCTCGACGGTGCTATCGGCGGGCCTTCTTTCCTTGGCGTCAACTACCTTTCGTTCACCTCCGGATGGCCAGTCCTCGTCGACTAGACCCTTCGCTTTATACCTCTTTCTCCGTCTTGTCGGGTTTTAGTTGGGTAGGGTTATATTGTACATGTGTACGGCTATGTACGACAGGGTATAATTGGGTGAACTGCAATCAATCATACTCTAATGTCCATGACCTCGATCGTCAGGCGGTGATGATGGCTCTTTCCTACGCTGCACTATTTAGTATGACTACCCGCCGACAAGAAGTCTACCAGAGCTCTCGATCTTCATGGTAGGCTACATGAGCGCGGATCGTAGCCTGATCATCGGAGCGACGATGCCGCGGCGGACCAGAAGTCACGTTCTTTGGTGCACTTAAGTTCCTTATGTGAAGTAATGCTACAGGCTGATACGTCTATAGATGAAGCTGGGCCCCGTGATAGCGACGTCGGCGGCGGGACCGACACTCTAGCGTTTAGGGCGCCTTTCGAGTTCGGCTACCGGCGGACCGACGCGGTGATGCGAAGTTCGGCGTGCGACGCCGCTTCCTCTTCACCGCCATGATGCTCTTGTCCTGGCTGCGACGGGGGAGAAAACACGAGCACTCATAGCTGGGGATTGGGCACACATCTGCTCGCTGCGCCTGTTCGCGGCAAGGGCTACTCGACACAAGACTCGATGGTTGTTGCAACACTGAAGCGCTGAAGCAAGGACAAATATTGTCGGAAAGCAGACATTCCAGCCGCGGCGCGAAGGGCCACATCTCGATCATCTGCTTGTTTCTGGCGGTGACGACACCAACGACACGGCTACATGCGACGCTCCGCCGCCCGAGCGTAGTGCCCTTGGGTTCACGTATGGGCAGAGGCTGACTTCGGCTCAACCTCCGCGCTCGCATGGAGATACGGGGCGTGCAAGACTCGAACATCTGGCCCTTCTGGATGCGCATGTCCTGCCCTGAGAACAGCAGCAAGCTTGGCCGGAGTAGGCGGTAGCTGTTCGTGAGATGCGTCCTGTTCCTGCACGCGCGTCGCTGAACTTCGTGATGATACATCCATGCACATCATGCGTCCCGGTGACCTGACCTCGAGCTATGTACCTCTCGACTTTCCCGATCTGCAATCATGATGGCCGACCCCGAGGGCTAGCTATAAAGCTGGAAAGTTGTCCTGCACCGGTCCTTGTGGCTCTCCTCCTCCAGCCCTCCAGCTAGAGAAACCTACTAGCTCAGATAATCGTCATGAAGCTTTCCCTTTCCGTCAAGCTTGCTGCCCTCGCGCAGACTCTCTTTGCACTCACCGCTCTTGCAACGCCAAATCCGATCTCTGGTAGCTGTGAGTATGCATGGTTTACTATTGTATCGCTTACTCTGACCGTCAATAGCCAGCGTACAAGTCCGTGATCCGGCCATCTGGTACAACTCCGCAACGAAGGTAAGAGACCCATCACTGGCAGGGCTCCGCGACTAATAGGTAACATCGCCTCAGAAATACTATGTCTTCTCTACGAACAACAAGATTACGATTTACACCTCTACATCGCTGACTGGGTACGTCCATCGTGATGACACAAAAGTATACGTTGGACTAAAGGACTTCCCAGGCCATGGACCAATGTCGGTGCTGCCATCCCCAATTGCTCGATCATCCAGTTGGACGGCAACTGCAACCTCTGGGCGCCCGATGTTAACTGTATGCACCACTACTCATCGTGGCGTCGCGTTTTCGTATGCCGACAGTGACATCGTCTAGATATCGACGGCGAGTATGTCTTGTACTACTCTGTTTCGGCTATCGGCAGTCAGAACTCTGCCATCGGTGTTGCCACGTCCCCCTCCATGGAACCCGGAACATGGACGGATCACGGCGAGGTCATCAGCTCCAAGACGGGCGATGTCTACAACGCCAGTCAGTACTATTGCATCCCTCATGTACTTCTCGAGCTCATACCTGTTGCCTTAGTCGACCCCAACCTCATTGATTGGAACGGCCTCAAGCTCTCGTTCGGGTCTTACTGGAATGGCATGTACCAGATCGGCCTGTGGCCTGACGTCGAGACACAGGCCTCGGCGCTCCCCGGAACCCACCTTGCAGGCAACAGCGGCCGCCCGGCAGAAGGCGGCTTCACCTACAAGTCTCCTGATTCCTCGTACTACTTCTTCTTTTTCTCGGACGGTATCACGCCTTTGGCCGGCGCGACTAGCCGTCCCGCCGCCGGGAAAGAGTACAAAGTCCTCGTCGGTCGTGGCTCGGGCGGCATGGGCCCCTTCTACGGCATGCTTGGCAATGACCTGACCGAGGCGCTCGATCCCCCCACTGGCTCGCTTGTGCTTGGTAGCCACGACAACGTCTATGCTCCTGGTGGACAGAGCATCTTCCGCGACCCTGTCAGCAACCGCGACGTCATGGTATACCACTACCAGCCGCTCGACGGTCCCATCGGCGGACCGTCGTACCTCGGCATCAACTACCTTTCCTTCACTTCTGGGTGGCCCGTCGTCGTTGCATGAGCGATCCAATGTACCCTTTCATCTCACTCTCAGAATGATGTATTTGGTATCGATCTGTTGTACGTATGACTACAGGGTATTCGTTGGGCAGAATGTCATCAATCGTATTCGTCGTCTTCATCGTCAGACATGGGCGGTGAAACTTCCTTCCGTACCGGAAGAACATGCAGGATCTTCAAACAATCCAACACTATCCCAAGGACGAGGAGTCCAAAGCTAGTGGCCCCTTCCTTCTCCCTATGTTCCTGGGCCCATGCATATGCGAGCCAAGCGCGCCGCAGACCGGCTCTAGTCACACCTGGCTCGTCGTCTGGTGTAGACTTGTGCAGCTTCTCGCGAATGTCGCGTATCAACGTTTCCGTGTGTAGCTTCATGCGATAGGTGCGATCCTCTCGTAGACCCCGATATGTGCTCGTGGAGAGTATGACGCCCAGGACCACTTCCTCTTCGGAAAGCTGGACGCCTGGATTGTTCGAAAGGGAGTGCGTGGAGCGTATGTAACGCAACTCGTGCGCATACCGCGTGAACAGGTCGGAGGCAAGGCTAATCAATGCAGCATCGCTCTCGACCGACGCGCCCTCGTCCTCGGAAAGCACTTGTTGCACGATGGGTAGCAGAGCCGTCGAGATTGTGTCCGTCATGGGCGGTCCAATAGGAAAGATCGGTATCTCAAGGGGTGCATCGTCCGCTATCAGCGTGATATCACGATAGAGATGTCCCAGGGCGCGCTCAGATACGTAGTAATCGTTGTCGCGAACGTCGGATACTTCGGCTTTGTGCCAGTCGGGCTTGTATGGTATGAGGTATCGAGGAAGTCTTGTTTCGTTCAGATCTATCGGGACGCCATGTTTTGCGTAGTCGACCGCGCGACTACACATAGAGGCGAGCATCATGCAGTGACGATCGTATGTTCCTTGCTGAGCCTCAGTGTCAGAGTGTCATGCCAGCTGAACGAATGATGGGCGCGCACTTTGGACTGATCTGCCAGGGCAGTCAGCAAGAGCATGCGAGATAGCTGCTATTGATAGACATACCTGCGATGGTAAGATGCCGGTCAGACAAAAGACCCTAAAACTCGTCGATTAGCTCGTGGATGTGAGCCAGAAACAGTGAATCCATCTACGCACAAGAACATTGGAGTTGATATATTCTACGATGAAGTCACAGATATCCTCAACAGTCACGGTCCGGCCCTGCGGAAGTGTCCACGGATCAACTGCAGGATACGCAGCTGGCTCACACTGTGTCGTTGGCAGGAGATCGGGATTGTTGATGAACACGTCGAACTGATCTCTGCGAAGGTGATGAGTGACAGTGAACCATGCCTTTCGATCCTCTCACCCATCGAGATCGCCGCCGCCGAGGCAGTCCGCTAACGAGCGAGGCCCTTATGAATTCCACATAAGTGTATAATTTTATATGATCAACCGTGTTTCGCACCTTGGGCTGGAAGAACGACCGCGTTCTTGAGGCCCCTGAAGAAGCATATCTTGCCTTCTGGAGGCTTGCCAATCGCAAACACGCGTTGCACTGTAGAGTCAAAGTGAGAACTAGTGGACCGCTCTGTGAAGGAACGGATTCACCATCGCCGGGGTGAACAACCGGGCTTCGAGAGATCGAGCACAGCCCTTTCAGAAAGACGGGCTCATCCTCGGGGCTCTCTTGTATACAAGCTTCGAAAGCAATGCCGTCAATGATCCCACCACACTCAACCCGCGTGAGCACGTACCGAATATGCGCCCTGCTGGGAGAGTATAGACATCGTCTGCTGACACCCCATCTCTGATGTATTGTACCCCTTCATCAGCGACGCCCACGAGTTTGTAGCTCTTAGGCACGGGTATACGCGCCCGGTGCTTGAGCGTCCTGAGCACGCTATTGATCGCATATCGCAGCAGACGACTGAAGACCTCGCTTCCGAGTGCCTTCATGCTACCATGTTCTTTGAAGTCCAGACCGAGACAGCTGAGCGACTCCACAATGAAGGCGAGATGAAACTTGTTCCCGAGGTTGTTCAGCTTCAGGAGCTTCCTGAAGTTGTCCAAATTATCGCGCGCGGTATAGACGTCCCTTTTGGCAAACTGTTGCAGTTCAAGTAGATGCTCCATGCGTACTCCCCGATCTTCGAGTACCATGATGACTGGCCTGCGCCAATCGGTTAGAAGTTACGAGCTACAAGTCAAGCCTTTCGCACGTACCTGTTTAGGAATGCTGTATTGGGATAGTCGAACGCACGCGCGATCTCCAGAGGCGCGCTGGTAACTTCGTGTGCGACATACTTACGCTGAGATCTGCGCAGGCGCATCCGCACGCCCGTCAAGCGATGGTCTACGACGACCACACCTTTGTACCCGAGGAAACGTATCTGGTACTTCGGAAGAAGGTCAGTTCAGCCATCGAGCTTCATACAGGGTGGACCGTACCGCGGATGGCTTGACGCGGTTGATGCGGTAGTTGCTCGACGCTTCGCACATGACAGTCCATATCATGTCACCAAGCTCAGGAGAGATAGTGCCAACACCATCTGTATGGCATGAAGTTCCCCCGTTCTCCATCAGAGTCCTTATGTCAGGTATCTCTTCCCATTGACCTGCCCGTCATGGTCAGACTCCTGTACCTCAACTGAGAGACGGATGGACGTACTGGAATCGAGTGTCACTGATGGGTCCGTTGCCGTAAACGCCAGCGCAATGCGGGCGGCTAACTTTGAGGGCTGTCTAAGCAGTTCCTCGTTGTCCTTCACCTTGAAGTCCAACACACTGCGTCGGATCCCTTCCGGTGTGACCTCGCAATCATTCGGTTTCGCATCTGGGTCAATGAACGATGACATGAACCAAACGGCATGTGAGCGGAGTGCGGAAGACGAATATGCCAGGAACTCGAAGTGTCTCCCTCCAAGCTCGAAGCCTTTTTTCAAGATACGCCCGACGCGTTGTTGTAGAAGATAGCTCCCATCGACGTTCCGGTCCCAGCGAAATGGAAGCCGGTCCTCTTCCCTGAAGTCCACGCGAACAAAGTTGTCAAGGAGTTCAGGTGCATGTGCCCTTTGGTATCGTCTGATGACGCGGTTCGACTGGGTAGCGTAAGGTCCTTCCAGCAGTGTGCGGGTAGGTGTGAATGTAATGTGGTGGCAGGCAAAGTGGCCTGGCGCCAGGCGAAGAGGCGTGACGTCCACATTCTCATCCCGCACACGCTGGAAACATTGAGCTGGTGTCTCCGATAGAGGACGCAATGAAAGATCGTTGCAGAATAGCCGCAAGATATCGGATGCAAGTGAACCAAAATCTCGAATCACAGCATCTATGGGGTCACGAAGATCGACCAAGAGATCGTTCGTGTTCAGAAGTCCATTACGCAGGAGCGCTTCAACCTGGAATGCATCTCGCCATGGCATGGATCTAAGCCACCTGCTCAAGTAATGCATCTCCTTCTGCGCGAAGAACCGACGAGATTCGGCCTCAACATGATCCATCCGGAGCGGGTGTGGCTGACACTGCGCTATTCTGCAGAGCGCGTAGAACCTATCCAGATCGCCCATCTTGAAGAGTACTAGGCGCAGATGCGGGGAGTACGGTGCGACGCGGGCATGTGCGTCATCTAAGCCACAGACGCGGTCACGGTCTTTGAACATCTTCCTACGGACGCCATCAGGGGTTGCGCCGCTGAAGTTCATCATCTCGAAATCGGGAGGAACGATCATGTCGAACACGACATCTATAGCCTGTCTTGAGGGATACACACGGAGATTATATGCCAAGAGCTTACAAGGGTTCCCAAATTCTTCACCAATTGCGATCTTGTTAATGGAACTGAACTTAACGTTGACGAACTTGCATGATTCCTCGGTATAGCGACTGCCGAGCTGTATGAACTAGCTCAGTAGTGTCCGAAACCCGATAGTCCGCACCACATACCTCAATCTTGATTGACTTGTGGTCGTACACAACCTCAACCCAAGCCTCGCTGCGCTCAGTGTAGTCACATTCGTATTCGACCGAGAAGATCCTGTTTTGCACTTTCCCTCTGACTGGGGTCGGTCTATACCAAGTTCCGAACTGAACTCTTGCGATGCGCAGGCGCTCCGAGAGATGGTGCAGTATCTTCTGACGACGCTTCTCCTGCTCAGGTGCGATATACACCGCATTCTCGAGTATCTGCTGGTGCTCCTCAGACATGCGTGTCTGGGACTTGCTGATGTAGAGTTTGCGCCCGCAAACGCGGATACCCTCTTTACGATGTGCGGGATCATGCAGCCAGTCCAAGAAGCGCTCGCCTAGTCGACGGGATGGAAGACCGAGCGTGCCTTCGCCTGCGTGGAGGCGACCAACATGACTCTCCTTCAGCACGACAGAGAAGTTCGGTACGCGCCCCTTGTTGTTGGGATCCTCAGGGTCGTACAAGTCCGGACCATGTAGGACGGCCTCTATGGCCTTCTGCACATCGTATTTGGTCGCTTCGAAGTCGATGTACTTCAGCGCTAGCTCCATGGCGATGGTGGTCGACGACCAACACGCGTTTTGGCGGCGACTGTTATCGGAACGCGTACTCGTGACTTGCACGTGTACGTGGTTCCATTCGCACACGCGATGGGATTGGTGTGAGTTTGGTTACTCGATTTTGCTACGCTCCGGAGTGTCATCTCCTCCGAGCCTCCGAGGTGACGAGCCGAATCTCGTAGCAAATGCGCAGAACGATGCCGCACACGTCGTCGACGTCCCGATCGTACGCGGCCTGTATGCGCGCTATCCACTTGCTCCGCGACTTATCGATCCACTTACTGCCGATAAGTACTTAACAGAGCATTCTCATCAATAACCTTCGCACTCGTACCCATACACGCTGCGCCGTCTTGGGAACCTCATACTCTAGCTTGACATCATCTTTCATCACTGGTAAAATGCCGAGCATCTCTGTTTGCCGCCAAGTGTTGGTGATAGGCGCAACCGCTGGCCTCGGCCGGGCGCTCTCCCTTGCGATCCGCGACTTGCCCTCCTCTCCTCGCGTAGTCGTTGCCGGTCGCCGTGTCGAACGTCTTGAGGCGTTGAGCAAGGAGGAGCGCATCGACGCTGTCCAGCTTGACGTCTCTGCCCCACGTGAGAAGCTCATTACGAGCGTCAACGATGTAATCAAGAAGTTCCCCAACGTCAGTCTTGACGGAGTGTGTAGAGTGCATACGAGTATGCTCACTGCCATTTGTAGATCGACTGCGTCATCTTCTCAGCGGGTATCCAGCGCCAAATAGATTTCACAAAACCCGACACCGTTAATCTCGACAGTGAGCTCTTGATGAACTTTCTAAGCTCGCGCCACAGCTAAACCTCCGCTCCCTCACGCAGACGCGGAAGCAGAGCTCAATACCAACCTCCTTGCGATCATCACGATGATTTCAAAGTGCTTCATCCCGCACTTCCAGTCTCTCGGCCGGCCGACATTCATCATGCCTATCTCGTCTGGACTTGCGCTGCAGCCCAAGTCTAACATTCCAGTGTACTGCGCGAGCAAAGCTGCATTGCATTCGTTTTGCGTCTCGCTCGGAGTTCAACTGAAGAATGCCGGGAGCAACCTCAGTGTCGTCGAGATTATGCCGCCACTCGTCGAGTCTGAGCTGCACGATCGTCAGTATCTTATCTTATGCTGTATCTAAATTTGAAAGTGGTTGACCTTCACCCGCAGATGAGGGCACGACGGAGATGTTGTCCAAGTTCTGGGTGCCGCTCGACGTCTGGACGAAGAGCACGATCGAGGAACTGACCAAGATAGACGGGAATGGGATCTCCATTTGCAGCGACCTGTTCAAGCCCATGTACGACAAGTTTGAGAGGGAGAAGCTTGAGAGCGTCTCGTAGACGATTAAGATGTAGAGAAACCCGTGTGTGATACCTGGCGAATATGACGATGTTCATGCTCGAGAATCTAGCGCAAGGGTATTTTTGTGCAAATTATAACGAAATTAGAAAATGCGTCTATGAACACCTAAACCTGAAAGCAGAGGGAAGGGGACCATCCAGCACGCCACGCCACGATCCGTCTAGTAGCGCCAGACCTCCTCGCGCTCACGACCGCGCATCGCCGGAGGCTCAGTGCCAGCGTAGTAGATGTCGGTCCAAGCCTCCTCGATGGTAGGCTCAGGCGAGGCCTTCGCCTCCTCAACAGCCTGCTCGACGGTCGCCTTGGCGTCCTTGTCGATCTGCTTGAGCTCGTCCTCGGTCGCGACGCCCCACTCCTCGATGTAGCGCTGGAGACCGCGGATGGGGTCCTGCGTCGAACGCATCTTCTGGACCTCGTCGCGGGTACGGTAGGTGGTGCCGGGGTCGGACATGGAGTGCCCACCGTAGCGGTAGGTCACGTACTCGAGCAGGAGCGGGCCCTTGCCAGCAAGGCACCAGTCGCGTGCGTATGCGGCGGCCTGGCGGACGGCAAGGACGTCCATACCGTTGGCCTGAAGACCAGGGATCTTGTCGCCGCGAGAGAAGTACTCGGTGTTCATCGACGAGCGCTCGGCGCTGGTGCCCATACCGTACTTGTTGTTCTCGCAGACGAAGACACAGGGCAAGTTCCAGAGCTTGGCCATATTGTACGCCTCGAAGACCTGGCCCTGGTTTGATGCACCGTCACCGTAGAGGGTGAAGGCCATTGCGGGCTTCTCGTTGTACTTGAGCGCGAAGGCGAGACCGGCGCCGAGCGGAACCTGGGCACCGACGATACCGTTGCCGCCGAAGAAGCGGGGGGTGAAGATGTGCATGGAGCCACCCTTGCCCTTGGACATGCCGTCCTTGCGACCGAGCAGCTCAGCGAGGACACCCTTGATCGTGCCGCCGCGGAGAACGGCGAAGGGATGGCAACGGTACGAGGTGATGAGCAAGTCCTCCTTCGTCATTGCGGACTCCATACCAGTTGCAACGGCTTCCTGTGATGTTGTCAGGATATATCCAGATGTACTCAATTAGGAGCAACGTACCTGGCCGATTGCCAAATGGCAGAAACCACGGATAAGCTTCGCACGGTAAAGAGAGTCGGCCGCCTGTTCCATCCTGCGCATAGTCGCCATCTCCGTGTACATCTTGATCAGGCTCTCCTTCGTGACCTCAACCTCGAGCCCGGGCGTGTCCAAGTTATGGCCGCGGAAGGAGTCTTCATGGAGCTTGACCTTGAACGGCGTGCTGTGAGACTCTGGTAGTGGGTCATGGAGCTGCGTGCTGTCCGCCGCCGTCTGCAGCGAGCGCGTAGCAAACGGCTATGACGTGTCAGAAATTTCTGTCAAATTATATATAATAAGCCAGCCAGTAAACATACTACGCGTTTTGAGAGGAGGGCCGGACGGATTTGGCGGGCGACGGCGTGCATGGCGGTGGGAGGTGGAAGAGAACGGCGCTGGGGCGCGTCGGCCTCGGGACAGCGGAATGGGGTCTCTCGCGCGGACCGGCTTCTTCCGAACTCCGAACTAGTCTTCGCTCGATCCTCTCTTCTCCTCCGACGGCCATCATCTGTGGGTTGCATGGCGCTCCCAGCGAACGATCAACTATATATCAACCTTGACCATCACCACCCGCGCCGAGTCTCTCTCCGATTTTTGCATCGAACAGAGATTTTTATCCATCTCAACCGAATATTTATTCCGACCGAGTATTCATCCCGACCGAATATTTAATCCATAGTCGGCCCGTTCCCGCGTGTGAGCTTCGATCTACGCCTAGCGGAACGTGGTCAACCAGCGCGCCCTTGACATCGCCCTTCAGCACATCTACGGTTGTGGTTGATGCACGTGGCTCTACACAAAGAGCGCTCGATGGAGATGCCCATCGTTCTGCTTCCCTCCACGACGATATTTGCTGATAGCCACCATGATCATCCCTTTCCCGGATGTCAAACCTCTCTCACCAATATTCAGCCCAGAAGAGTCCGTATATCCCTCCTACCACCTGTTTGTCTTACTGATACGCCGCAGCTGCTCAGACAATACAATTCGCGAGTTGGTCCGTGCCCTATCTGTGGCACAAGATGGCAGCGTTATTCGTATGGACGCCACCGCCCTTACGTCTTCCTGGCGTGACATCAAGGCGAACTCGGTGATGCTTCATCGAGTGCTCAATGGTTTCCGCTCGCTTTACGAGGGATTATTGGGGCAGACTGACATATCATTCAATTCGGACGAGGACATCAGTATAGCTCTGCTCCGACGAGCGGAGTCACTCCAATATAAGTGAGTGGCGAGTTATACATCATCCTCACAATTTAGTGTCTGATGGGTAGAGTCTAGAGTGAAGAATGTAGGCGATATCTGGCGGGCCCTGATCTGGTTCGAGAGGAAGTACTGTGCGCTGATAAACGATACATCTGCCCTCCGAAACGACGCCAAACAGGGACGAGCCATAGCTGAGGGGCTGGCCAAAACCATCGCTTGGCTGAACCTGGTTATCGCGCAGTTGAGCAGGAGCTACGCCCGCGTGCAGGAGGCTCGTGTGGCGCGGACCCCCATCTTTCGATTGCACCTGCCTATCCTCACTTCGATCTTGGAGTTTGCGGCTGACTACGATCCGCCCACGGAGAAATCACTAGGATGGGTGGGGCATAGTCACGTATGCAGCGTGTGGCGGGAGATCTTGATGGGCATGCCTCGACTGTGGGCGCGCGATGCCTTTGCCTTCGGGACTGAAGTCGCTGCGAAGGAACTCCTTGATCGCGCTGATCAGGCGCTCGTCTCTATCTCGCGAGATGGCCTCTCGATAAGAGACAGCACTGGCCCTTCACTCACTTGGCACGAAGGCGCCGTGTCGTTTGCACGCCATGATCAACTATCATCGCTCTACCTCCTATCAATCAACGGGAACATCCTCGACGTAAAGCTCCTCGCGTCGTGCTGCACTCTTCCCGAGATGAGCCATATCTTCAGGAGAAAGGCTCTTCCCCACTTGCGCGACGTATGCATCAAGACACCGTGGACGGGGAGAGACGAGACGGGTGGCTTGCAGCAGACCATGGCGCCCCATCCGAATCTACAACGCTTGGAGTTCCTTAATACGTTCATTCCCTTCGGCGCGCTCCCTAGTCTCGTCAGCTTGCACCTCGTCTCCGAGGAGAAGAACAAGAACATGCCTGAAGCGACGCTTAACGCTCTCCTCGATTCCCTCGAGCGATGCCCGACATTGCGTGACCTGCGCATCTATCCGTGGACTATACCCCTACCATCGCCAGCCCGGACCCCGATCGCATTGCCATACCTCGACACCCTCTACGCCACCAGCTCCAGACTTCTCGATCATCTGCATCTACCTGCACTACGCCGCTTGCGAATGCTTACACCCAATAAGGCGCCCGACCTTCGCGCCGCGCTACAGGCCCTCTTCGAGCGCTACACGTTGCCTCTACGCACCATGCATCTCTCGCAAAGGGTCCTGGAAGGCGACGAGGACCTTCTAACCATTCGCTTTGGCTTCGACTCCTCGATCTCTCCCCGTCCTGAAGCGATCCCGGTGTCCTTCGACTTCGGAGCGATCGAACCCGGTCAGGACTTCGTAGAACTGATGATGAAGGTGCAGAAGAATCGCTCCGCCTGGACGCTCTCGCGGCTCTTCAGATGGACATGCAGTCATGTTCGCGAAATAGTGGGCACTGAGGCACTCCAAGTGCTCGGGTTTGACAACGAGACACGCGATGCGTCGTTCAGACTCGATCCTACGGACGGCAGGGTACACTTGGACACTATGGTGCTCCCGTCTTTCCCTTCCGTTCGAAGGTTCGAGTTGCCAATGCGAGAAGGACACCTCGACAGCACATACCATGCACTCCAGTCTCTGACTCGAAAAACAAATCCGCAACATCTTCCGCTCCTCCAACGCATCAAGTTTGCCGGGCCAGTTCTCGTGGCGCAGAAGTTCGGGGAACTGCACAAGGCCGTCGTTTGTCTACTTCATTCTCGCAGGTCGGTTGACGGCATCAGTACTATCAAGACTTTGGAGTTCGAGCTAGCTCTTGGGGTGTGCGCAGAGGCGTATCCATTAGAGACGCTCAAGATGGCGGTTTCCAATGCCGTCAGATGCGCCCTGGGTGAAGGCGGGGCGATGAACGTTGAAGAGGTCTCTCCTCAGATGCGGGATGGGACGAGTAGTGACGAGATTCGTATCGTCGCTACTCTTGTCTATCCTTCCTCTACCCCCGCGGCAGCGGCATAAAGTACAGTTGCGCATACCCTTTCTGCGTATCGTATTCTTTACTATCTTGCATCTTACCGTATACAGTACACTCAGCCTCACGAGTGTGGCACTCACAGTCAGGTCTCCTCTACCATACGATCCTGTATATGTACCGCATATGATGTCTATATGGTTGCGCACTCAATCCCGCGGGCCTCTGCCTGACATCCGCTCCTATTACTGTACTATTAGTGTGCCAACTGTTGCCTGCAAGCGCCGCGGCGGACCCGAGTGGCTGTGTGGGAAATAATTAGTAATATGCGGCGTTCGGCCCGAACCACTGAAGTCGCGATCGGTGGCGCGCCGCTTCCCTCCCTCGACGTCCATCACCCCGCCCAACTCGTCAATACTCTTGCATTCCAGGGTCGAACATCCATATTACACACTCTCAGAGACACCCTTGGGACTGCAAGATGCATTCCAGAGGGTGCTCTTGTCGCGATCTCTTTGTTTTGATCGTTCCGGAGCTACTGGTACTAGCATGGCGCGCTTCTCGGGCGGTCTAGTCGCCTGGACAAACCCCTTTTGGCCAGAGGGTGACTTGAAGCATCAATATGTGGCTGTCAATACCCATGTTTGCGTAACTAGCGACGGAAAGTTACTCGCACGCTATCGTCTGGCTCACAATACAGCAAGCACTCCTTTTTGTTGCCAGAGAACCAGTCGTCAATGCGCCAATCTCTACCTCGGCTACCTTTTATTGTCGTGAAGATTGTGTGTCTATAAAAGGGCGAAAGTTTCCTCTACTTTCGTTCTCTCACTCAGATTTGCTCTCTTTACGCTGGCCGTATTCAATCTCTCAACGACCTAGGTGCGACATGCCTATATTTCCCGGAAAATGTCTAAGGTACGCGTATACGACTAGTCTATCGGACATGACCTTACGACTTTCAGTGTTGATGATGCACTGTCGATGTTGGCTCGTAACTTGCTGATCGGGGATGATACGCAGGATGTGTCTCCCAGGTGCGGCACACGGCGAACGAGTCGCTCCTACAACTCCTAACGCTGGAATGCAGATCCATGGCCCCATTCTCCTTGCCACCTGACAATGTTCTTGCTTTGGATGGGGTGAAGGATTTCAACCAGAAACAGAACGATTGGTATCGGCGACGACTCGCGGACTACTGGCAGAGTATCGGACTGAGTGCCGATTTGCTGCAGACACATCTCAAGCTTGTCCGCCGCGATCACTCCGAGCTCATAGAAGAGTTGTCTGCAGAAGGTCTGATCAACGAGAAGCTTTACGAAGATCTTCGCCTGCGAACTCAGAGCACACATATTCGTACCAGGTTCGCTTGCCCTGACCGTAAAGCTCAACTGATGGCCTGACACAAGTACTTCAGGATTGACATATCGAATGTGGCCGCATCGTATCAAGCGATGATCACGGCGCGCGGGCAGTTTCATACATTCACCAACAAGACGAATCTACAAAATCGCGGTGAGATCGGATGCAATGTCGCTTTGAGTCTAGGTCGGGCCATTGACTGGATTTACGGTGCCATCGACATCTTGAACGACAGCTATTCTCGCATAGAGCAGGCCCGCGCCGTAATAACTCCTGTTTTCCGTTTGGAGAGGGACAGCCTTGCGATTATCTTCGAGTTGCTGGCCAACTACGAAGCACCCTCAAAGAAGTCCTTGGGCTGGATGAGACTTGCGCACGTCTGTAGCGCTTGGCGCCGGGTGGTATTGTCATTGCCTTCACTCTGGGCACGAGATGCGTATGCTCTTGGGCCTTCAGTCGCGACGGGCCATACACTGGCTCGTGCCCAAGACGCAGTCCTCTCAGTCAGCGCGCGCAGGCTTTCTCAGACCCATGACGGAAATTTATCGGCCAATCACTCCTTTTGCGTGGACTTTTCGAGCCGTGACGAGATCGAACCTATCTGGCTCGCAGCGTGCAGGGAGGCACTGCGTGATCTGCACATCTCATGTGGGGACGACCACGAGGTTGGCTTCGAAGACGAATCGGCCCTTCATCTCATGGAGCACGTGCTGAGCGATAGACCTCAGCCACACTTGCGTTCAATCACCCTATGGGCGAAGTGGCCCACTCAGAGCATCAGAAGTACAGCAGGGCAGCTCACCATGGCACCACATCCGAACCTTCGCTATGTTCGCTTCGTGAACATGTTTATGCCCTTCAGCCTCGCGGGACTTGCGCGTTTGCACCTCACTCGCTCTGCAGGCCCTCACCCTCGTACAATGCCTCAAGAATGGCTTATTGCATTGCTGCACTCACTAGAATCGTGTCCCAACTTGACCGAACTACGGCTCGTTCATTGGATATTACCTGTGACTCCTGCGGCCAGAAGGATTGAACTTCCTCACCTTGCCACACTTGGATGCTCCGACGCTCGTCTATTGGGGCACTTGAGACTCCCCGCCTTGAGATACGTGCAATTTCTGACTGCGACTCTGGCGAACCTCGAAGTCGTCCCAGAAGTTTTGGAAGCTATATTTGCATCATATGGGCTATCCCCTCGCGGTATACACCTCTCACAGCGCGTCTCAAACATTCCAATCACCTCTCAACATGACATTCTCATGCTACAACTGAGTTGGGAACCTCTTGCCCGCCCGCCCTCTCTACCTTTGACCTTCAAACCCACTACGTTCACTGCCGATGCGCCGGGGCCTGGTCTCTCCTTCGGTTTCTACGTCCGGCGAGCGCTCGCGGTCCGCTCGCTCTCGTTCCTCTTCGCGCAGGTCGCGCACATCGTCGGCCGGACGGCTGGAACGCAGTCATTGGAGACCATCGGGTTCGACAACGAAACGCGCGAGCACACATTCTTCGGTGTGGCACCAAGCCCGTACCAGCTCATGCTCCTTCCGTCTATGCCAACAATACGGAGGGTTGACATACCTCTCCGGGATATCGACACGACTTACCACCTTCTTCACTCCCTCGGGGTTGACGTCAACGTCCAAAACCTCCCGCTTCTGCAGTGCATCAGATTGAGGGGATCGTTGTCCGTGGCGGAGAAGTTCATGGAGATGCATAGGACGCTGGCAGTCCTGCTTCGCGCGCGGATGTCGCACGGCATGGAACCGATCGGGTCTCTCGAGTTCGATCTGTCTTCGAAGGCGATGTCGTCCGTGAGCCTACATGATAGTCTGGGAAAGCTGAACCAGGCTCTTGGAGCCCTTATCATCCTCGTGAATAGTGATTCGAGTCGATCCGCCGCGTTGAAGACGGATACGAAGATCATGCAGGGCCAGGTTCATCTCCTTGTTACTATCACGTACTCTACGTAGACTCTTAGCGCTTCTCTCAGGTGTTGATGAGGGTAGTGTAACCATACCGTTCCTATGCTGTCTCTATGGTGTAGCCGCTCCTAATCATACGTATTCGTTGAAATAAGTCGGGTGTTGTTCCACTACTAGGACGCGCCCTGCGGCGTTCGGATCTGATAGCGCGGACATCTGCCCACCCATACGGGAATTCCAAGGACGGACTTGAACTGACGGAGTTGGCTTGACTCTGCAAAGGCAATCGTTGTGCTCAGTGTGTACACGCTAGTGGTGGCCAAAGCCAGGAAGGGGTGGCCGCGTAAAACGCCCGTGACAAGGAGCGTGGGGACCGCAGCCGGCCGGGTCCGAGCCCCCGATAAGATTCTCTCGTCTCCTTCCACCATGATACCACCAAGGCTCTATGCCTCTGCGATATGCATATACCCCTTCCCATACACTCCAGAAGTCTCTGCTTTGACTTGCGCAGTGAGACCTTTGTTCCTGTGACTGGTGGGGCAGGGATCCACAGGATGGTCTATGCGTCTAGTAAACCAGCTGGTGGGCCGACCCCAGCTCATACCAACCTCGCGAGTTCCATCTTGCAGCTCGAGACCCTCTCGCCTACATAAGGAACAAACTAGGCCGGGAGAGCTCTTATCCTATAGTAGGTAGCTGCACGACTCGTCGTGAATCCCTATGGTCCGAACACCTTACGCCCTTTCTCATATCGCGATGACGACCTTTGTCCGATGGTAGTCAACGCGACTGCTCAGTGCAGTCCTTCCTCCCAGATAGGTTCCTCTTGTATATCCTCACAGATATAGGGCACTCTTTCATTCTCTACGCTGAACATTTCTCAACACCTCTCGCTCATTCAACTCGACTTCAGATGGCAACGCGGAATACTATACCCTACACGGTCATCGACCTGACGCAGGAGTGAAGTCTACCATCCCACGCGTACATCTGTCTTTTCTTGCTGACGTCTGTTACCAGCTTCGATGATGCCGCATGCAGATTACGTTGGAATCTGGCATCTATGCGGGCCGCTTCACAGGGCAACTACGACTTCGCGATACTCGACCCAGCGGAACTGGCAGCTTTCTGGAGAAGCATAGAAGCCAACGCTGCCATGCTGCGCGTGGCTCTCAAAGGCTTCAGCCTGCGGCATGCCAAACTAGTCGACCATCTGTCTTCACCTCATGCACTCGGCAAGAACTTCCGCGAGGACCTCGCTGAAGAAGCTCAGGTATTAGCACTATGGTACGTCATTCAATGCATTGTCGATTGTCATCTTCCCTGACTGTTCTATTATAGTGTAGAAGATTCTAATGCCGAAAGCATCTGGCACAGCTTTATCCTGCTGGACCAAGACTCGTATCTGCACGCAACCCACGAGGACTCCTGGAACGACACTACCCAAGGACGCGACATAGCCTTACGACTCGAGATAGCGATTAACTGGCTTAAGGATGCTCTCGAAGTTCTTCGCGGTGGCTACTTTTACATCGAGAACGCGCGTGCTGCGCTGACTCCTGTCCTCCGTCTAAACGCCGATATCCTCCGTGCTATCTTCGGGCAACTCGCTGAATCTGAGGCTCCGACTAAAGGATCGCTCGGCTGGATACGCCTCTCGCACGTCTGTAGCGTCTGGAGACAGGTTCTCCTGGACATGCGTGATCTCTGGGCGCGCGACGCGTTCACATTCGGAGCGGGCGTCGCAAGAAACGATATTCTGCCTCGTGCGCAAGGCACCGTCGTCTCCGTGAGCGCGAGAAGACTGCCGCCCCAAGGCCGAGGAAGGCTCCCTCTGAACTGCGAGACCGTCGTGTCTCTTAAGAAAGAGGATGTCGAGCTGATCTCGCGTCTCGCCGCACAGAGGTTACTTCGTGATGTACACGTAGACGTCGTGACGCGCGGTTTCCTCGTAGAGTACGACGGCATGCCGAATCTCGTCGACCTGATTCGCATCCTAGGCGAACGCTCCCAGCCTCATCTCCGCTCGGTCAATATCAGAGTACCGTGGGAGGAGAAGGCGCTGAAAGTGATGTACGAAAAGTTGCCCTCAATCCACATGGCATCTCATCCCAATCTTCGCCATATGGAGCTTGCCAACGTCTTCCTTCCATTCTCCCTTCCCTTGCTGTCTAGCCTGCACTTGATATGTACGATTGACAACTCCATCATGCCGGATCGCTGGTTCGGTCTATTCCTCGAAACTCTGAGATCGTCTCCGGCGCTCGATGACCTTCGGATCGTTGGATGGATGTTCCCACAGCCGCCCGCCCAGTATCGAAAGGTCACTCTCAGCCACCTCACCACGCTCTGCAGCACGACCAGTGAGATACTAGCGTTCCTCCATCTACCCGCATTGCAGCGTGGCTATCTCGCCGACTTGAAGTCGCTTTTGAATGCGCGGACGGTCTTGACGACGGTATTGACTCGGTACGGCTATACTCCCCACAGTGTACAACTGTGCCAGCGGGAAGCTCCCGATACATATCATGACCGTGTAATCGTGCGTCTAAGGCGTACACCTTCTGACATTGTCTGCCCGCTTCTCAGCCTCCCACTTGTAAACGAACCGATCTTGGAAGACCCAGGCTCGTACTTGACGATAGCCATGCTCTGCTCAAAGAGCCGTTCCAGACGCGCGATATCGGCGCTGTTCTCAACATATGCGACATTCATCAGCCCAATGGCAACGACACAAGGCCTAGAGACGCTCGCTTTCGACAACGAAACGCGCGAATGCGTCTTCCCCGCTAATACCTCCATCGCCGAGACCGGGTGGTTACCTCTGATGCTCCCCTTCTTCCCGTCGGTCACGACGGTCGAGATACCGTTCAGAGATAAAGATACGACGTTCCACCTACTTCTCTCGCTGGCGGCGCACTTTAACGTCGAGAGGCTCCCGTCTTTGAGCTCTATCAGGTTCGTCGGCTCGATAGACGGCGTAGACAACATCATGGAGGTCACGTCTCCTCTGGGCGCCGTCCTTCGTGCACGAGCATCTCGCGTCGGTATTGCGCCGATCACGTCTCTCGTGGTAGCTCTGCCGGACCAACGCTGGTCGGATAGGGCGGGGAATGACGGGCTGAAACCAGTCCTCATGAAGATTGTAGTCGGGGAACCAGATGACAATGGGGATCCAACGCTGACTGTAGAACCAATGCCAGGGGAGGATGTAGAAGGGGAATCGCCGATCAGTGACGCGTAGTATTTGCGGAGGGGGTTCTCACTAGATACGCTGGCTCGCGTCTATAGAAAGTCGTATGTTACACAGTGAATGGTAATCCATCATGATTCCCTGACGTAACGAGTATTTACGAGTTAGAAAGGGCCTTGGACTTCGTGGTGAGCCTCAGTGTGCGTTCCCACGTGAGTTCTCACGCGCTGCCATTTGCTGTTGCCGAGTTCGCGTGAGTCTTGGGTTCCCTGACGTAACGAGTATAAACGAGTTAAGAAGGGTCCTTGAGGCGACGCCCTTCGAGCGCTGAGCGTTCTCACGCTGTCTCCCACGGTTACGACTCTGATTGGTCGAAACCTCCTAAGGGAGAGAGCTCTTGAACGTAGACACTCTCCCACGGTACTCGAAGCCGAAAATCCGAGCCGAAAGAGCAGCGAAATCGCGATCAACGGACGATCAACGGGAACTTCGTAGGCGGCATCCACCCCGAGCCGCGTCATGCGCTTTCTCTCCTACCATCATGTCAATCGGAAAGACGGACACGCTTGAGGCTCGTTCGTCCTTGTCGTGCTGGCTTATTTTTATCGCGTGCAATTCTTGAATCATCAAATCGGCGTCCCCGAGCATCGGTGGATAACACTATTTCCCTCCGCCGAAATTGCGAATACGGGCATGCGGGCAGGCGACGCTCGGGTCTCTTTGTGCGCGATAAGTGAGGGGCAGGGCCAGGTCGACTCTGAGTATCATCATTCGGAGTCAGCAGTCAGCATGATCAATATGCTATGTTTGTGTGGCGGAGTTGTGTCTGCAGCGAAGGAGTAGCATCAGGTTTCAGGACGGTTGTTAGTCTTTGGACGTTGAAACGCTTACCGGGTCTTACTGTCGTTATCGTCGTTACCGAGCGTTGTTAACGCTTGCTAAGGGATTCCTGGTTTGCAGATGTAGTCTTTGGACGTGCCCCAGGTGCCGACTCTTCTGGGCGCGATCCCCTTGACTTCGTCGCTATCCATTTCTCTAGCGGGCGCTACAATCACGTGCATGGGATTGCAAGGCTCGTAGTCGCAGCCTGCGACGCCACCAGCAGCTCCGCCTTTCCAACGGTTGTTGCTCCTGCCTGCTACACTCTCAGCCCAGAGAATGGCCTTGGAACATAAGGATAAACGTGTACGTCGCCAGCATGTCACACAATGTCAGGATGCGGAGACGAGGTGTCCCGCCCGGCTCAAGACTGTGAACGATGAGTCCCAACTGGCGGGCTTCACGCTGCAAGCCGCTAATGAATGTGCCGCAGGACGCACTAAATGGATCACTACGTCGACGGTTCAAATACACCGGCGTACACACGGGTACTCTCATCGTTGCCGTTCCAGCATCACGCCATAGCGAGAGATCGAGTGGGACCCGATTTTGCATACGCCGGAGTGCTGATACTCGGCCATGAGAGACGGCCATGGGTGCCGTCATGGTCACCTCCCTCGCCTCCCCTGACTCAGTCCATACGCCGGTGCCTATCCCACCTGAATTAGTCCACGCGGTTCGCGAACATCTGGTAGGCACGCTTGTTTCAGGTGCAATATGCCTGGACGCATTCACGAGCGCTCGACGATTGGCCCGGCGAAGGAATGCGCGAGTCCGTCTTACAATGTGTGTGCACCGATGCGGGTGTAGGTAGCACCCTGTGCTCGCACGGCTGCTACGTCTATTGTGATTATGCGGACTCCTGCCCCAGAGCCTTCGATGGGTCAAGATCCTCCGATTTGCTTTTCCGCGACGCCTGAAGCATTGATAGGCAACTCAAAGTTCCTCGTTCATTGCGATAGCAGCCAAGCACTTCCATTATTATAATCCTCCAGTTCAATATCGCTTTCAAGCTCGACGGCGAACACGGTCACGATGGCTTACAATAAGCTACTGAAGCAGATGGTCATTACCTTGGGTGGTCACATTGCGAGCGTGTAGACGTATTAACATTATTGCTATCGAATCATTTGAATACGGTTCGTGCAGGGTGCGAGCGGCATTGTCTCGCCCAAGGGTGGAAGTTACTATTGCAGGTCTACGTAGTACTTGCCTCATTGAGGAGCAGTCAACGTGAGGGATTGCGGCTAGTGAAGCTTGAAGCACGATCTCGGGCATGAGACACCCGCGATGCGAGCGAAGCGAGCGGCGGGGGTCGAATGCTCGGAAAACCTTCGTGCCATGCTCATCAGAGTTCGGTGCTCAGCGAGCAGCAGTTGTAGCGTGCGTAAGAGGGACCAGTCCCAAGCAAAGGAAGGCGTAAGACGAACATACGTCAGGGACCAGGCGCTCGCCGCCGCTAGCTTACATATCATAATCCGAGCAGAACGCGGAGGGTCCTCTTCCCACGGGCTAATGATCGCCGAGGCCAGCCCGAGGCGGCGAACGAATCACGAACGGCTCGCCGTAGCATCATATCCTCGATATACAAGCACAACTACCACACAAGCACATCCTCATTCTAGACTAGATCACGCCTTCTCTCCTTCCTCCTCCTCCCCCTCCTCAATCCCAAAAATCTGCCACAGCGCCCCCACACTCCCAAACGGCCGCTCACTCCCAAGCACCGTATTCGCCGCCTCATACCGATTCCCTTCCCTCCTCACCTCCACACACAGCCTCTCATACGCCCTGCCCAGCCGCAAGAGCGCGGCGCGGTGGATGCGGTTGTGTAAGGATGGCGCGGTGAGGTGCGAGAGGCGGTGCGAGTGCAGCGTTTCTTGGGAGGGGTCGGAGAGCCAGGATGAGAAGGCGTGGAGGGAGGTTGAGAGGGAGGCGGGGGTCGTGGCGGGGAGGCGGGAGAGGATGTCCTGTGTGAAGCGTCAGGGCGAGATCAAGAGCATATATGGGGACGGGAGACGCACGGTGGGCTGTTTGGTGTCGAGCGTGTGGATCGCGGGGGCGAGGCCTGTGTCTTGGAGGAGGTTCTCGTACTACATCCGCGCGCGTCAGTATCTGTATACGTATGGGAGGCAGAGGAGAGGGAGACGTACATGTTCCTCGATAAGCTCCGCCACGCGCTCCTCGATCAACCCCTCAACGATCGTCGCTTTTTGCTTTGCGAACGCATACGGCTCCAGCACGCTCTACATCCCCCAAGTCAGCCTCCCCTCCCATAGTCCGTACAGTAAGAGTGAGACAAACGCACCATGATATACGTCAACCCATTAACAACAAACACCCTCCGATCCCACCCCCTCCCCCTCCGCCGCTCCTTCTCCTCCTTCTCCTCGCTCGCGCCATACACCCAGTGCAGCGCCGGATCGAGCATAGTATCCAGTACGCGGTTCATCTCTTCCGGCGCGGCGTTCTCGGTGTCGGAGGCGTGGAGCGCGAGGATGGAGCGCAGCGTTTGGAGGTGTGTGAGGAGGGGGCCGGGCGGGGTTAAGGCTGAGTCGGACGGGGAGGAGGGCGGGAGCTCGGTGCGGAGGAGCGCGCGCCCGAGGGACTCGATCGTGTCGAAGAAGACTTTGTACGCCGCGTCCGTCGTCCTGCACACCACATCAGTGTCTTATTACGCGACAGGGGACGGGAACGCACTCTTTCAGCGTTTTCGACAACAGCGCCTCCTCGCCCACAGTCCGCATCATCGTCAACGCGTAGAAGCCGAGCAGGCTCGCCACCTTATACGCGACGACCGCGTTGTCCTGCCCCCTTACCGCCTGCAGCACGCGGCCCTTGAGCGGGCTGCACAGCCCGCTCACCGCGCCGTCCATGAGCTCCACGATCCACGCGTCCTCTTCCCGCCCCTCCCCTCCCCCTCCAGCACCTCCACTCCCTTTCAA
>UWZB01000135.1:0-136068 GCA_900536885.1 Peniophora sp. CBMAI 1063
AAGACCTGACTACGCGTTGTCACGACTGACAAGGAAATCCTGGGTTTTCCGGCACGCGCGTTGGAGGCGCGCGCCTTGTTCATCCTTGAACAGAAGTGCCCGGTTCTCCGGCCGTCCCTTCCCTACATCTGCTCATTGAATGCCCAATTGACAGTGTTTAGAAGCCTTCTAACCTTCTCCACGAGCCCAATGAACCCTTCTATCTGGCACATCCAAATCTCGCACGACGGTCCCTTGACCTGGCCCCGATTCAACCCATGTGAATCCGACGCTATACAACCACTCGACAAATGAACGTTCGTTCCTACACTATGATAGACACGACACACCCGCCTTACTATACGCGTAACAGAGTCGGTGGCACTAGATGCGATAAGCAGAAGCACTTTCCCCGAGAACATCAGCGCAGCCGCGTCCCCCTAAACTAACGATGTCCTGTGCGTCCTCCTCGGCGTCCAACAGAAGCTAAGCGCGCGTGAAGTCTAACCCCCGCAATGTGTCGGCGGGCCGACAAGTCCTCTTGAATTCCGAGCTGAGGCACAACAGAACAATGACGAGTGGCTCTACGTGTCCATCATGTCGGGCATCGTGCAGCTCGGGCCCGGGGCGAGCGTCGGGCTCTCTGCGCCCAGAAGCACGAGACCAACCCAGCCTAGGGATGTAGCCAGTCTTGAAGCTCGAAGCCCTTGTCGATCGATGGTGGCTGGCGGATGTGGGGTGCGAAGCCAGAGCCGGCGGGCCACAGGGTCCCCGGTTCTTCTTCTCGGCGAGCAGACATCCTCCCAACTATTCCGCACAGGCGCGCTTGCCTCTGGGCCCACAGCCAGATGACCCCTCGTCTCTTCCCGATCCTTCTCTACAGACTGTAGTCCTCGCCGCCGACCCCTGGACAGGCGGCATCGTGTCCTGTAGGCGCGAAGAGGCGACCCTCCCACCCGCGTCGAAGCGCGGGGCTCCGCACAGCTTCTCGACCTCCAGCCCTTCGCCCGCTCTTCCTTCTCAACTTCCCACCCGCGCCGAAAAACCCTCTCCTCACGCCGCATCCCTGGACCAGCATTCGCGTATTCGTCTTCCAGTTCCAACAGAAATATCCCAATGCGGCGCCCACGCTATGGCCGCCCCTTGCACGTAAGCGGCGCGGTCACGCGGGTAGACGCGCCTGCCTGCCCGACACCTCGCCTGCCGCGTCAGGGCAGGCCGGCTACACCACCGCGGGCAAAGCGGAAAGTCATCCGTAGTGCGCTCTCTACTGGAGGTATGGAATCATCCGCTGAGGGTGTATTGGTGTCCGATGTTGGCAAATCAGACGGAGGCGGTGACGGAGTGCCGTGTCGGCGTGGTTTGAAGATTAGAACAAGAACGAGGCCGACAATGATGAGTATGAGTAGAAAGATGCATTTGCGCCGGCCGGTGTTTGCTTGATACCTGTCGAAAGAAGACGTGTGAGTGAGAGCTTAAGCGGAGAAGTGTGTATGTTGAACGTGGCACGAGCGAATAGAAAGGGCTGGAGAAACGAGGGTCCAGGCGAGTGTAGGACGTGTAACTCGTACGGTCAACTCGGAAAGGAGATAGAAGACACTGGAACTGATAACAGTGCCACTGGACGCGTGAGATGGAACAGCACGAGCTCGCGACGAGGCTGAGATCCAGAACGGGAATAACACGGCTGAGCCGTACGCCTGGTCCATCTACGCGGCACGTCCCGAAGGAGCGGTGAACGCGTGCTCTCATCGCGACGTAAAAGACCCTCCTATTGGAGTAGACATAATGAAGAGAGCGCGTGCCGTCGTAGAGCACAAGACCAACGGGAGAAGACACGTCTTCCGTTGATTGTGGTTTCGGGATCGCCTGCTTCCTTCACGAGTGTTCCGCAACCACACAGTGTGGCGCCTGCGGTTCAAAGGAGGAGCGAGGGTGCGAGGGGCATGCTCGGCGCAGATAGTAAGGAGGGTACACTGCATGAGTGCGCGCCCCGTTGCGAACCTTCCAAACAGGCGAAGATCAAGGCGCGCCTGCTGAACGAACTGTGGGGGCGCTTGACGGGGCTTCGGAAACGGTGAAGTTCCAAATGCGACTGTGAAATTTCGGTGTATCGCCACCCAAACACAGCAAGCGAGGCGTACGCGCCCGCGCGCTTGCAGGGTCGTGATGGCCCGCACAAAAAGGAATAAGGCGTAGGTGTCCCACGCACGACAGTTTCACAAACATGCGCAGGCAGCGGGGTAACCCGAGTAACCGAGCGCGCGGCGCATTCACGGCAGGGAATGGAATATCGGAAGAAAGTGAAATGAAAAGCGCGAGGCGGTGCTGCAGGTGGAAAGCAAATGGGAAGGATGGGAGAGGGGATACGTCCATGGCGCCCGGAAAGAGGACCTGCATGAACCCGCGGCTATGCACATGCCCAAACAAAAACCGCAGATAGACGCGCGATGCCGGGATGAACACGCTCGGAGATGGTTGACCCACGAGGCAACGGAGCGCAGATTATCGGTCCGAAGGCGGTGACGTTTCATGTTCGCCAAAACGATTTGGGGAAACAGCAAGCGAACTCCGGAGAGGAGGAACAATAATGAGGATAGAGGATGTTAGCACGTACCGTGTGGCGATCTCGAGTTCCTTCACGGCCTCTCCAACTTGGACAGCTGTCTGCTCGATGTTGTATTCGACACTGTCTAATAAGGTGCCTTGATCGATGACGAGAGCACTCAGGTCCTTGAAGAGTTCGGCGAGTTGAGCGATGCTTCTGGTGATATTCTGCAGCTCGCGATCACGCGCTCGAATTTCTTCGTCTGGCAGGAGACTCTGGCTCTGTGCTTGTGCCTGTGACTGGGTTTGGAGCGACGCTTGCACATCCTCGTCAGCAGCGGACAATGCGTCAGCGTTTGAGCCCCGCAATGTTGTCACGCCTGAAGCGACGAGTAAGTCCTGGTTCTTGATGGCATGCCCTTGGAGCTCTGTGGGATACAACACGTCAGAAATGTAGACGGCAAGCACGGTCAACGTGATATGAGACATGAGATCCGCGTAGGTAGTCGGGCGCTTCGTCGCGATGGATACGATATGCGATAGAGTATGCCCCGGAAACGACTGTGGGGCAAGGGTACTCGTAGAGGCGGACCGGCCTCCGGTGGAGCGCGCGTTGTTGGATGCGCGGTTCGGGAATGTAGAGACGGAGCAAGAGATGCGCGGAGCAATATGCGCGGAACGGAGTACGTGTGAATACGTACTCTCCATGTAAACCCGTTGCTTCTTGCGGAATGTCGCACTGAGTTCCTGCACCTTGGCTGCGAGCCCGCGCTGGGTATTCTTTGCCGCAAGCGCATCGTTACGTCGGCCTTGGGCAGTAGGTGGAAAGGATGTCGCGGGCTCTATGCGTTGTATGAGCGCTTGACAGCGTCTAAAGTCCTGTAACGCCATTGAGCACGTTGGGCGTGACGGAGCGCGCGAGGCAGTGACGCGTCTTACCTTTGTGATGTCCGTGGTAGCGGCCTCTATTTCGCGTTCTTCAGCAGAGCGGTCCGCGAAGCCTGGCAGCACATGCTTCGCGTGAAGTTTGTCGAGCGCGGCGACTTGATGTTGCCAATTGTCAGCACAAAGGATGCGACGGGGATCACAGGCTAGAATGGACGCACTCTTCGCCTGGGTGGCGGCGAGGATCTCCTGCACTTGATCTGCGTAATCTGCCCTGTGTGTGGTTTGGCTAAATATGGAAGACAAAGGATGCGTATTACGTACCATTTCGGTGGAAGGTCATTATCGAGAGAAATGGTTGACGGGCCCGCGCCCGCACTCATGAGCCCTTCGGCCTCGTCACCCTCCTGGGTATACGCATCATATTGCGAGTGATTTATGGAGCGCTTCGGGCGAGCAGAAGAGTCACGGTATGAGAAGAAGAGTAATGTGCGCGAGCGAGTAGTGGGCGCGGTATTCAAGTTGGCCATTGTGACGGCTCGAACTGAGCGTGCCACACTGAGAGAGCCTTCGCCCGGAATTCGGGCCGATCAGGTGGGTGGTGGAGCCTCGTGGGTGACGAGCGCTTCGTCTGTTTCCTGCAATCGATCCCCCACCCTCCGGTGCACTCCTTCCTCTTTCGCTTCAGCGTTCTTGTACGCCCTGCCAGCTCGAACTCTACACCGCGTGTTGGCATTGGCACATCCGACGGCGCACGACATTCGGCCCCAGTCCGCTTGGGTCTCGTGGCCGGAGCGTCGCACACTCGTCGCAGAGCTGATCTTTAGCCACGCACTGATCTGGCGATATAACCGCACCGCCCTTTTATTCCTCCTTAATATAAATACGGACCGTCCTTTCTCTCCGCTCCCTCCATCCCACTCCTCGCCGAGCACCTCCGCCCTTCCTGCGATACTGGCTGCATCCTCTGCTTCAACCACTCTCAGCTAGCCGTCCGCGCAACCTCACCACACCGTACACCCAACGCACAAACCTCCACCACAACCCGTACAGCAATGTGCAACCTCGATACGTGCGTACTCTCACTCCGTCACCCATCTCCGAGCCTTCCGCTGACAGGCACCGAAGCGAAGGAACCCAGCACGGCTGCGGCGTATGTTTCCATTCTTTGACACCCCGTTGCCCAACGGAAGCACTGACGTCAGCTTCCGGATCACACAGCACTATGTTATCGTACGTGCCCGTTCCGTTGCTCACTCTCCTCTGCCGAGATTCTGACGACTCTCCCAGACCAAGAAGCTCAGGAAGAACGACTGTGGCAGCAGGTGGTGTGCCGCGTCCGTCGCGCACCCAAAGGACTGCCGCAACTGTCAGTGCGACAAGGTACGTCCGTCGGTGCCCCCGCCCTGAACCGCGCTCACCTCCGGCCGCCGACAGTTCCTGGGGCCCGACGCCAGTGAGACCATCACATGCCGCACAGACGAGTACTGCTCGACGTGCCACTACTGGTACGCATCGCGCCGCATACTCGAGATAAGAATCCCGCTCACATCCGCCTGCAGGTATCGCGGCCCCGGACGCGCAATCCGTGCCCAATGATCACCGCAGATCTGCGCTCTCAGCCCGCCACTCGTCTTCGATATCCACCTGTTTTCAACGACGCACCAACGCCCGCCTAAACTATTATGTATAATTCTAATTCGTCAAGCCCCAAGCCTCGCACGCACGCAACCCAAACGCTCTGCCGCATCCGACTCGCCATGCTCTCTCGTCGCATTGTATCCATCACTGGCTTCCTGTCTCGGTCCCGGCTTGCTGCACTTATTTAACTTCCCTTTCTTCACACTATTCTATCATGGCTCTACGAGTCCTTCACCTTTCAATCCGATCATCCCTTCGTATACATCTTGCCTTCATCCCCGCGACGCAAGCCGTACGATATCCCATTTACCTTCCTCCACCCTTTGGTGTTCCACTTTTTTACCTTTTGCCTGGGTTTGTGCTGCTGGTTTGCCTGCTCCCATCAACAACGCATGTAGTGTACGATAGCGCCGAAGCAATGAATTCCAACTGTATCACCTCTATCTGGCCCGATCTCTTTGACAAGACACGGGTGACTCGACGCCGAAGCTTCAGGGCACAATGCATTCTTGACTCGAAAGTGCTCCGAGCCTGACATCCGCGCCGACAAGATCCATATCTAGATCACGGAGGCGGGGCTCGGGGCTCGAATGGGAAGAAGGTTGGCGCACGTAGTGTGGACAGCCCGATGTGGCTCCTTGTGGCTCGCGAGCATCAAGGAAGATGACAGTTGACATGTCCGAGTGTAGGATCATGTGCCAAATCAGCTATTCCTCAGATTCAGACAGCTTCGGATCGCTAGCTCTCCTGCTGCAGAAGTACGGAACTTTGAACAACAATGAGACTACCATTATGGAACACGGGAGCCTAGGTCATACTTGTCTGGGATCCAAGCCGTCCACAGAGTTACCGGGCAAAGGCCCCACGGTGCGTCTTACTTCTAAGGCCAGTGAGCCAACAATGAGCGACATCGTTATCATCTGTATCGGGCGCTGCAGTCTGGGTTCGGGCGCTCCCAGCTGCCTTCAGCATGCGCATCGTGCCAGAAAACGCGCTGCACGTGTGCGCGTCCGTGTGCCTTACGTTTGAGACGCGTCGCGTCGTGTTTCCTTACGACCGCGACGACGAGCGTGCGGACGCGTTTTTGACCGTCTGGTCTCTTGTCTAGACTTGGAGTTGACCTCTTGTATCTTTCCCGGACACATGTCGCCATCTATATACGAGGTCTACGGGAAGCAATGGGATACTTCGGCATGGGCGGCAGAGTGGATGGTCAACGCAGCCAGGTACTACTAAGGCATCTAGAACTGCGTAGTCAGAAGCTCACACGCGCAGGTACTGTAATACCTCAGAAGGTCGACGTAGACTGGAAGAGTGGTGCGCTCGGCCATAAACAAACATGAGTACATACTTGGATGCTGAACTAGTACTTATAGGACCATCGAACGGTTTGGCGAACGCGAAGGAAGAGAACGACTCCGAAAGGCTTACGCACCATTCAAAGGCCCGTTGAAGATATCAATGTCCGACGTAAATGCCGTTATGTTTGCGAAGGTAGCAGTACGGATACGTCCTCTTTCTAGTGAGACTATTAGTGCTGACACTAAACTCGTAGAGTGGCATCACGCAGTTAATGGGCAAAGAGGTCACGCCAGACGCCATCACACTGTATGTTACCTTCGTTCAAGAGAACGTGCTATGTATGCCTGCTCGTGACAAACCTGCCCCGACCCGTCGTAAAGACGAGACCGCTGCTGCCTGGCTAGGTGTGAGTGTTTCCAACCGCGTTTCTTGCTCGCACACTGAGTAGGCATCCATATCTAGCGACGTAACGGTGCGATTGTTTTGATATCATCTGCTTGAAGGACTTTACTCATAGCGTTGCTTAGAGGCTCTTATACAGGGTGCCCAATATCCGGAACTAGACCTTCGTGCTTGTAAGAAAGCGGCATTGAGCGAGCTGGTATGAACCTTTCCACGTGGCTAACCTGATAACTGCTCATCTGCCATAGGATCGCGTCAGAGACGAGACATCGGCCCTTCGCTCGGATATCTCCTTCTTCTATGACATCCTGAAGACCCGCCAACGGAGTGTTATTCCTTCTCCCTGGGTCTTCGAAATGAACAGGCAGCGTCCGGGGTTTCTCGCGGAGGAGACCTTCGATGACTCTTGGCGCGCATGGCTAACACTCCATAATGTGAGTAGCGGTACTGGCGTCGTATGCACCATATACTGATCGCAACGCTCAAGGTCTCTCATTACGGATGGTACATGTGTGCCGAGTTGTTCGAGGAAATAACGCGTAGAAACATTCGGACCCCGAGAGCACTCGAGCAAGCCTACAAGTCAGATGATGCGTTATTTTGGCAGATAGTGCAGGCTCTCACTGCGTTAGAGGCGTACTTGCGTATCGCAACAGGATGGATGAACCAGGTCATCACTGGGACTGAGTACTATGCCAAGTGGTTCTCACGCGTGCGAGTGAGTTCATGCATGTTGGCACGGCCGTCACCAGTGACTGAAGTGCACACATCGAGACACACCATGGCGCTGCTGTGATCCGGCTCGACCCTGCGAAAGTGGCAAGATCGGATTTGGATCGTCTTGACACGAGGATACTACAGACCTTCGGTCAAGATGGCGCGGACCATTATTGGCACTTTTTCAGCGACCTGCAAAAGATGACGGTGCGTCCCGAGTGGCAGCCAATCACTCTACCAGTCCTCTGACATTTATTGTGTAGGAGAAAGTGCCTTCTGCCGCGCGTCGTTTTGGTGCTGACGCGTATGAAGCCATTGGAAACTATGCTGTCGGTATGATTCACAGTGCACAATCATTGATTTGTACCTTGATACTCAGACTCTTCTTCAGCGGATGACGTGTTCAACAACATGTACTACTCACCATGGGGTATCCAGTTCAAACAATACGCCGACAGCATGCTCGCAAAGAGCACGGACGGGAAGATTATGGCACGCCTTGGCTTTATGAAGCCCGATCCACGAATCACAAGGCTGCCAAAGGCGGAGCTATGGAACCGGTTTGGTGTTGCCAGCCAATACGCTGATATTCTGCAGTCGTGCTGGATGGAGAAACGTCCGGTATGCACAATTCTTACGCGTGCTACGCTTGCGCTGACAGCACGCATTGCAGTACGGCGGTCAACGGCTCCATGGAGGACCCGAGGGTTTCTTCATTGACGAAGATATCAAACCTGAGAAGTTTGATCGATTGCTTCTTCGTATGGACCGCCAACTATGGGAGGCCGCATTAAGCCTTGATCCACCCGGTCAACGCGGATCTGTTGCTCGTATCCTAGGTCTTTATGATCCCAATGATCCCGAGCGACCGAGTGTCACCCGCCGCTTGGAAGCTATCAAAGAGCGGGAGAGAGCGCGCCTTGAAGCTCGGCTTGCTGCGAAGGAAGCAGCAAAACCATTGGGTACCTTCGAGGAAACCATCCCTGTCGCTGTTCCTGGTATCAAGGACGAAGCGGCTGTACCAGGCCATGCCTACGCGGCTGAAGCCGAGGCTGTTGTCGGCGCGAAGACCAAAAGCAAGAAGAAAAAGAAGGGCAAGTCGAAGGCAGGGAAGACTGCAGTACGTTATACGTTCATCGTCCCGTTGCCAGTACCAGTATGCTAACCTTCAATCGCTTTCCAGGTTTCCGAGGCAACTGAGAAGGCGCCCACGGATGCTGACAACGTAGCCGACGACCTCTCCTCGATGACTCTTGATCCAGATGCGTTCCCCGATTATCTCCCTGCGAAGTTCGTCCTTCCTCGCAAGATGGCCAAGGCACGTCCTCTCTGCTAGAGCTCCTTCTCATTAACTGATGTATGATCTTGTCCAGGTGTTCCATCGTCTTCTTGACGGTAGGTACGATGATGCTTCGGACAAGTCAGAGGAAGAAGCGCCCATGAAAGGAGAGGTACAGTGGAAGGACTTCGAAAAGGTTTGCTCAACTTGAAGCTTAAGTATGCTTAACCTGTTCACCTACGATCTCCCAGGTGATGCGTCGCATTGGTTTCTCGATTGAGCAAACCGCAGGCTCTTCGGTGCGCTTCGATCCGCCGGCAAAGCTCGCGCGGCCCATCACGTTCCATAGGGTGAGTGTCTAAGTATCTTATGATCAGTATCTCTGTCCCCTCACGTTGACGTTCTTGCAGCCTCACCCGGATGCGGTCATGACGAACGTGCTGGCACGAAGTGTCGGATGGCGGCTCTCCAAGCGATATGGATGGACCATGTCGACATTCGAAGAGAAAAGCGGTGCCGATGAGTAGGTCCGCGCCCTTTGTGGATCTGGAATGCCGTTCGTTTCAGACTATTGTCTTTCTTGTATACATACCACGACCTACGTCGGGACTCCTGCTGCTGGTACGAATGCATATATGTAGTCGCATCGCTTGGGTTACAACTTACATGTTCGCGAACTCAACCGACGTCATCAGCCAGAAATGTTTCATCGTGAGATCGGAGAGCCACAGCGTCAGAACAGGCTGCGCCTTCGCGTTCACAGGCGAGCACATCCGTGTCTAGTCATGTATAACGTGCACTATTCCAGTATGATCCTCTACCACTTAACACCGAGCCCGATAACCTCGCTCTCTACCGCCCGATACGACGTCCTGAAGAGCTTCCGCCTGCGCTCCTCAGCCTCGCCATCCATCCGATCCCCCCAGCGCGCGACATCTGTCCCGCACAGTTCTCCGAGAATGCGCGCCGCTAGTCCGTCCGCGCGGGAATGCGCCAGAGCTGTTGCATCCATGGCACACTCCCCTCCCTGATCCACACGATCGCAGTCGCAGTCTGTACAGCGTGGTGCTGTAGCGCTATCGTCCACGATGTTCGCAGACGTGCCGCGAGGCGACGCGGGCGGGGTGAGCAATCCAAAACGTGCTCCAGGTGCAGGCTCGCGTCCGTCCCAGTATGCGCGCTCCACCTCCTTCGTCCACGCTCGGTCGGCCCAACGATTGCCCATGCCTCCATCACCATCGTTGGCCTCCGTGGCACCATCTGTGACAGTGGTCTGCACAGCCTCTGGCCGCGGCAACTGCCCACCACCGTTAACACATCCGCCAGGACATGCCATGACTTCGACGTAATCATATGCACGGCCAGGTTGAGCGCGACGCGAGAGTGCGCCGGCTGCGCGACCTCGCACTACGCGAATGCCTGCGTCGCGTGCGACACGGCGCACAATGTTCTGCAGGTTGCGGAACCCGTAGCAAGTCGCAGCGCGGAAGACTACGTTTCCTTCGGGGTCCGTGAGGGTGTACTCGGTGCTGTCTGCGTTCTGTGCCTGCTTCGCCGTCGCCGACGTGGACCCAGTCGTGAGCGTGAGAGGAACCGAAGAGGTGCGTATGACATGTGAGAGCAATGCATGCAGATATGAGCCAGACGATGTGCCGGGGTGAGATACTAGAGCAGGGATATCTGCCGGTGTTGGGGTGGAGGGTGGAGAGGTGGGCGCGGGAGCCGACAAGTCGAAGCCTCGTTCACGCATGAGAAGCGCGAGCTCGCCGGTCGTGAGGACACAGTCTACGTCGCGCGTATTGGACTCCTCATCGAAGAAGTCTGGTCGAGAGGCTTCAAGCTTCTTGTCGTAGCAGGGCATCACAGTAACATGGTAGACGTCTTGGGGCCTTACAAAGGTATTAGATGAGCGAGACTCAAGGAGGACGAGTGGATGAACGTACTGTTTACCCCACTGCCGTGCGAGCCATCCCTTCACCAATGTACCCATCATCGCTTGCGGGCTCTTCGTCCGGCTGATGAAGGGCAGCATTTCTCCATGAGTCTTCTCGGCGTAGCACACCCAACCCGGACATGCGCTGGCTAACATCGGCAGCCGACCATCGCCTTCGCCGTCTCCGGTCTTCTGCGCATGACTATTGCAAGAGTCGGTGCCATGTTTCCCACAGCATGCCTTCTCCGTCTTCGGCTCCGCCTTCGCTGTCGATGCTCGCGTAGATGATCCTGCAGCGGTTGCAGCGCGTCGCTCGTCGAATTCGCGCACGTGCTCGAGTAGAGATAGATGCCGAGCGAATGTGGTGTCGTAGACATGCTCGAATTCCAGATGCTCCTTCACGAATAAGGACACTCGAGCCAGCACTTCGGCCAGGGGAGCCGTCGAACTCGCGGATGAAGACGACGCGAGTGATGCGGCCAAGGAGGCAAGACTCTGCGGAGCGATGGACATGACAGGCGTGCGATGGCCAGCTTCGGCGGAGGGCGGATTTGACTCGAGAAAGTTGAGGACCTCCGTATGCGACTGCATCGTGATGAGGACTGACTCTGCCGATGTGATACAGCCGCTGCACGCCAGACAGTCGTTCAAGCTGATCTCGGCCTGCTGAAGCTTCTGTTGCCCCGCATCTCCAGAAGAAACTTCGTAGTACGAGCCTCCAGCATCGATCCGGATTTCGGTCTACTATGCCATCAGCATCAAGAATAAAGAAGGCTTCAAACTTCACGCACAGCCGCAGCACCTGGCACACTCGATGGGGCAGGTGTCTTCTGCTCAACGGGCTTGATGCAAGCTTGCGATGGTGTAATGTAATCATTCAGGTCCGTGAGCGTCTGGGAGTATGTTAGTCTCTCAAGTATTTTGCACGGCTCTCCACTCTGATACGCACAAGAGCACCCGAGAAGGCCATGGCTGAGGCCGATGATGGGAGGGGGAATGAAGTTGAACGGCATGGTGCGGCTGACTGAGGCTTTCAGGAGTGGCGCAGGAGGAAAGCTTGAGAAATCGGCCGGCTCATCGGCCACGGCCGAGAGTCGGCGAGAGCGGCTCGGCCGCACTCGACTTGCTCCCGCCAACCATCACTCGAGCAAAACTCATACGACCCTCCTGAAATCAGTACTGGCATGCAGAGAAGAGCCATGCGTCGTGTCGAAGTCGGCGCATTTCCCATAGATTGTCCTCCGAGCGTGCTTCTAGCTCGACCAAACAATTGGACCTCGTCATCCCTTGTCCCGTTGCAGGCGCTTGTTTGTTCCCGTACCGCCTTTCTTCCGGGCCTGCGAGCGCCAATCTGCCATCTCCATGACAGCCACCACCCAGTTCCCGTCTGGGGAGCCTGGCTGTTGTTCTCTGGCTGATGCCCATTATGGGCTCTTTTGTCCTGTGCACAGGGCTCGGGATTCATAAACGCCGGGTGCAACGAGGCTCTCATTCACAGATCTGCGGCGCAGGTTATTGATCACCAAGGTGAGCGCCCCCAACGTGCTCTCGCCACAAATCGGTATCTCATGCTCACACATCAGTCGACAGTCCAAAGTGGCCTCCACACGTCGCCTACTAGGGCACGAACACTACACGTCGCTCATATCAGCCTAAGCCCATTGTACACCACGCTATAGACATGGCGAAGATATCCACAACTAAAGCACGCCGTCAACGACGTGTCGTAAACCCGGACAACGTCAAACCTCCGCGGCCGCTCAACAAGTTCTTTCTCTTCAAGCAAGCTTTTGTCGCCGATTGGCCGGAGCCAAAGCCGGAGAATAAAGTCATGGTCAAGGCCGCTGGCGATGCCTGGAAGAACCTTCCTCCTTCCGAGATTGCTCACTGGACGAGAGTCCAAGAAGAGGCCGCAATGGAGCATGCGCGTCTCTACCCAAACTACAAGTACGAACCGGCGAAGAGGGGCGAGAAAACCGCCGCTCGCGCAAGGGCAAGGAGGAAGCGCGCCGAAGACACATACGACTGGGATACGCCGAGCCTACGTGCGAGTTCGCTCGAAAGCTCGCCTGCGTCAAGCTCAGTAGCGCTCTACCATCCGCATTCCGAGCCGGCGTCTCCCACGCCACCAATTCGCCCAATCGAGCCCGAGCTGTGGGTGCCGCCGACAGGCGGGCCCAACGATGAAGAATACATACATGAAAACACGCTTTCGGTACATCTCATTCACCCTGAATCTCTGTGGCATTGCTAATCATCCCTTCAGTCACTACCTGAGTTTGCGATCGAGACCTTCGAAACGCAAGTGCAGGAACCCGTCCCGACAAAGCAGCAGGACGACTGGGCTCAGTACATCGACCCAGATCTCCTTGCGATGGACGAGTATGACGGCTACTCTAAGGATCATCCCGCACCAGGAGAGCTCGATGATTCCGGTTTGGACGTCCAACCGCAAACGGACCGGATAACGGCGTCTCCCCTCCTATCCCCGCGGCCGATGACATGCATCGACCCCAGTCTGCTATAGCATGCAGTGGACAAAGACTGACTTGCTGTATCCTGTGCTCGCTATCACCTACTGTACAATCATTCTCGTCATTTAAGTACGGATCTTCTTCATCATCACCGGCGCATTTTTTTGTTGTTGTGAATATTGGTACATCTTCTGTGGTTGCGTATTGATGCCCCCGGTGTGGCTCGTCGACATCATGACATTGTGTCAAGAACAACCACAGGAATAATCTCGACCTTCAAAAACATTCAGCGACGCGTTTCATCTTCCTTCCAACCTTCACCTTTCTCGCCTGTTGTATTGACTACTCTCTTCCCGTCTTCATGCGTACGTGAACTACATGAATATGTTCTTTCCAACTAATGATCACGCAGGATGACGGACCGTTTCCCCTTCGCGAGGCCACCATACATGGCGGACGACATTCCTCACGCCAATGAAGTGTTCAGGCTACGCTCAATGTTCATGGTTATGTTCAAGGCGAGCCATAATAAGATGGAGATAATGAACCCGATATCGTCCATGGCTATCTATTCGCTCCCTGATAACGACCCTCTACGCCGACATCTGCTCGCTGAGATGGCTTCCTTCACGGAGGCGCAGTACGCCGTAGAGAGCGACCTCCTACCTGAGGACGAGTTCTACAACCGGATGGAATTGCTTTTCCGCGCTGTACAAGCGACTCTCGCTCCTGGGGGCGCATTTCTTACACAGATATCTGAACCACACTTCGAAAGGCTGGCACCAGCCAAAGCGAGAGAGCGTCGTACCGAGTGGCTTGAGAGGGAAACCAAACTCCGCGTGCAGCTCGAGAAAAGTTCCTTCAAGGACTGGCACACTAGCGCTGCTCGTCGTCTGGCGCAAGATGCTAAGACGAAGGAGGAGAGGGAGGAAGCGAGAGAGAAGCGGAGCAGAAGAAAGAAAGCCAAGAAAGTCAAGAGCTCAGCGGTGGTATGTCTGCACATGTTGGTGAGAAACTGCGCTAGGGTTTTTTGTTGACCAGTCTGCAGGACGCCCCTTCCCATGAAGCCACTATCGTAGCATCCGTGGTCAACGACGACGGACCAGTCGTGCCATCCGAGTCACAGGATCCAGCGCCGCCCAACTGGCTTACACCGCCATACGCGACGCCGACTCAGCGGACCTCGGCCGCACCGTCTCACTCGTACGATTACCACGAGGCTTCTGGCTTTCGCTACGACGAGTACGCTGGAAACAACGACCCCTTCGCCAGCGCTTATGATAACACACATGCGGCAGTCTCGTCTACAACGCATCGTCAAGAGCTTGCTCTCAACCCTCGCTTTACGCCCAACTTCGCCAGTTTTTCCGACAACAATCACCATGGCGCTTATATCCCGCCGACTTCGTGGTCGCCGGGCTCGCTTCGCACCTCCGACCCGCACGAGTTCAGGGACGCGCATGCAATGCAGTGGTCTCCGGACGAAGATATGATCATCGACAACCTCACGGGCCGTCCTCAAGGTCAGGCTACGCTGTCCCGTCCCGTGGAGCATGACTGGCGAGTCACTCCTGCCAATTTATCCCCTCGACTCTCGCCTTCCTACTACAACCACTCCGATCTCCCTTCTTCTGATATTCAGAGCCCTTTCTTCGATCATTCTCTGGCAACTGCACCTTCCACGTCCCTCAGCCATGGCTGGGAGCAGCAGGATGCCCGGCTCTTTGACGACAAGCTGCGTGGGGATCACTGGGAGCCATATTCGTCTGGCACCTCTCAACACTACCACCCCGATACCTCTCAGCCTCGCGGGCATATGGTTCTGCAGCAGCAACAGTCTGCACCCAGATTCAATGCGATGGAATATGGGTATCCTATGGGCGGCAGCAACTTCTCCGGTTACGCATATCAGGCAGCCCGGATGCGTTGACCGCTGCACCCTGACGACGACAGGGCCGTCCACAGCCCGCGATCAAGCATCATCTTTCTACTTTCTCCTGCTTTATAATACCCTACTCGTTACATGTCTCGCTCTCACTTCTCCTCACGTGTATGTCGTTACATCGTCTGTCTTGTTACCTCACGTTCCACGCCGTCTAAAGGATGAACTCTACTGCCCCCGACGCTTAAGGCGTCTAGCACTCTCATTCCCACATATAGCTCGATCTATATCCTCATATATCTACCCTCACACGCCCCTTTCACGACCATCATATCTTCCTCTCACCGTCTGACGGACGGTTCATACTGTACTCTGCGCCCAAGGCGCTACTTGTACTCTCCCATCATCCTACCACATCTTCCAATCCTGTTTCAATACTGCCACACCTTATACCCTCACCTCATCGTCTCGTTGCTTAGGCAGATTTGAATGTCTACGTTTGTATCATCCGATCCGGAAGCGACTTCAAGCTACAGCTCGTTCGCTCGCGTGCCTGCATATATGCGACACGCGCCAAACACCGATCAACTCTGTCCCGAGACGCGTCGCGCTAACCGCGTGTCGAACCATCTTGTCCTCGTTCCACCATGTCTTCGCCAACTGTCGTCTCAGCCCCGGGGAAGGTTTTAGCCGCGGGAGGCTACCTAGTCCTTGATCCAGCACACTCCGGGCTGGTGATCGCCACGTCTGCGCGTTTCTACACCGCGATCTCCGTTCCTAGTTCTCCGGCGCCCCGCACGATCCGTGTGCGCTCTCCGCAGTTCGAGGATGCGACGTGGGTATACACTGTGTTTGAGACTGGAGAGGTAGAACAGAGGTGCGTGACTTGGTGCACACAATATGCCTAGATAAAGATTGACGTGAGGATCAAGCGAGTAGTTCCCCTGGCGCCCCGAACAAGTTCGTACAACTCGCTCTAGCACAGACACTCAAGCTCGCACGCGAGTACGGCACCGGCAGTGAAGCATTGCAACGTGGTTTGGACATCACAATTGCAGGAGACAACGATTTCTATTCGCAACGCGACCAGGTAAGCTCGAGCGCCTATCTTGCCAGTTGTTCGCACGAGTTGATCAATGGGCGTCTATCTCGCAGTTGAAAGCTCTGAGCCTTCCGCCAACAGTCGCGTCCCTCTCGCACATCCCTCCCTTCGTGCCTACACACTCGACACTCAAAGATGTAGCCAAGACCGGCATGGGATCCTCCGCGGCTCTCATCACCTCCCTCACCTCCGCTCTACTTATTCGCCTCGGCGTTCTATCGGCGTCCGACTTGCAGGTGGAGAATGGTAGGGAACAAGCGCACAATCTCGCGCAGTTCGTACATTGTTTCGCGCAAGGGAAGGTCGGGAGTGGATTCGACGTTGCGAGTGCTGTGTTCGGAAGTCAACTTTATACGAGGTTCAGGCCGGCTGTACTTGCGCCGTTGATGGACGATCCTGTACGCTCTCTCGCTTTATCCCATCGTGTCATCTCTGATAGCCATGTGTATAGAAATTGTCACTCGCTGCAGCGCTTGCCCCTCGCGCTCCTGGCTGGGATCACAAAGTTGTTCCTTTCGCCCTCCCACCCTCTACCCGCTTACTACTCGCCGACGTCCACATGGGTTCCAACACACCCCTCCTCGTCGGCCAAGTCCTCAAATGGCGCGCAGCGAACCCGGAAGAATCAACCACGCGCTGGGCTGCCATCGACGCGCGCAACACGGCTTTGGCTACCTCTCTGTCACAGCTGTCGAAGTTGCATAAGGAGAAGCCGGAGGTGTATGAGAGTGCTATCAAGCTCGCGGCTGGACGTAGTGCGAGTGATTGGGCGTCGGTTGCGGCGGGGAAAGGCGGCGAAGAGGGCAAAGTGATCAAGGTGCTCGCGGAAGCGCATACAGCCGCGGAGTCCGTTCGTACGGCTATGCGTGCACTAGGCACTGCGTGCGGTGTGGACATTGAGCCAGCGCAGCAGACGGAGTTGCTGGACGCCAGTTGCGCGTTGCCCGGTGTACTCGGTGGTGGTGTACCCGGCGCGGGAGGGTTCGATGCAATCTGGCTACTGTTGCTTGACCCGACGGAGGAAGGGAAGGTCGTGCTGGATGGCGTGGAGAAGCTGTGGGGTGAGAGGGAAGGCGTCACACCGTTAAGATGCAGTGAGAGCGACAAGGCCGGTGTGCAGGTTGAGGATCTGGGAGATGTTCCGGGACTCAAGGCGCTCGTGGACGCGCCATGGTAGTAATCGAACTGGAATCACACATAGAGGATATTGTCAGTCAGTGCATTAGATGATACCGGAGATTTATCGTGTAAAGTACCGTCCGTCCCGGAATCACGAAATAAGCAAGAAGCAATATACCCATCCTTACATACAAATCCTCGCCTGCCCTTCACTTGTCCACACCTTCTGCAACGCCAGCCCTAAACTCAATACGAGTACCACCGCTCCAAATGCCGCGCACGCCGCCGCCGGCCAGATCCTTCTGCTCGTCCATTTCGTCCCTGGCGGAGCAAGCTTGATGTAGCACGCAGCCGGGAAGATGTACGCCAGGGCTGTCGCGGATACGCCACCGGTGATCTCGAGCATGACACCCAGATCGCACGTTACGATGGACAGGAGTGTCGACGAGAAAAGGATAACGGTCGTGAAGAATAGGTGGCGCGTGCTGTTGAAAGGTTCGTGGGAAAAGAAGTATTGGTCTATTACTTCGCGGCACACGAATAGTTCGAGCGGCAGGGTGGTGAACATGTTGAGGCCGAAACAGAAGCGGGCGATGTTGATGAGCGTATCATCCTATACACCTCTCCTATTAGCATACAGGTGTCTCTGATCCGTTGTAAGGGAGACTGACCAAGGGAAAGTTATTCAGGATATTTCCCTGCGTCTTGTCCGTGAAGACGACATAGCCCGCGATGGCCATTGTCGCACATGCCACCAGACTCAACGCCACACTGACATGCGTAACCTGCGCGAATCGATCCAGCGTCGGCACCTTCAAGCTTCCATAGATCAACAGCGTGTTGTGGTGGCACACATACGCGAAGCTGATCACGCCAATAGCGTTGAACAGCCCTGCTCCTGGTTCGATAATACTCCACGTTTTGCTCGGATCACCTCTGAGTGCAGGGGGTACGGTAGGACCGCGCACTAGCACGGAGAAGACTATCACGCCCATCCCGATCAAGGCGAGGAAGGAGGCGAACGACAGCTTGTGTATGTCGCGGTTGAGGGAGAGCGGGTACGAGACCGTCAACGTGCAGAATGCGATCACGAATTGACGGTTGGCAAAAAGTGAGAGTACCGGGGTCGTGCTGAGGCCGGGAAAGGTTTGCCGGAGAACGTGTGGGATTGTGTCTCCGATGATGATGCCAAAGGCGCACATGCCTGTAGCAGACATGAGAAAGGGGACGCATGGCTATATGCAAGAAGACTTGCCGCCGAAGGCGAACGCGAATTGAAAGAATGATACGGCTGCTCGACCGGATTGCCCGAAGCAACGGTGCATGACAGCAATGTAGCTGTTCGTACCGCTCAGCTTCGCGTTGAGCACTATCAGCCGTATCGTCCAGTCCGTTACCGCGCATAGCGCGGTGAGCAGTAAGAGCCCAGTAACGAAGCCTGCGCGGCTAACAGCATATGGCAGTCCTGAGATATCCTTCCGTTAGGCGCCCAATTCATCCACGTATTTGGAAATGATATGTACCGATTATGCCTACACACATGCTAAGATCGGTCACGTCGAGCTATGGCAGATGGAGAAGCTTGAGCGCACCTGCGCCGAGGATCGAGTTTGCCATGTTCGCGATGGAGTTGGCCAGTCCACCGCCAGCATGTTGCCGCCTCTCGAGCTCTTCAATGTCGGCAGGATCGCTGCGTTCAATGGGGTCAAAGTCCAGTTCTGCGACGTCATCCGCCCGTCGTACGCTCGATGCGTCTAGTAAACCGACAAGTAGCGGTTGAGTCTGTTCGCGCCTTCCTCTCTGTGGTCTTCCATTTCCTCTTCCACCAGGCGGCGATAGATGCTCTAGCTGCGCTACGGCCGCATCGTCGAGTTCGTCGGAGTCGTGCTCGAACTCTGGAGAATAGGACGCGCGAGCGGTGATGAGCATTGGCAGAATATTATGAATACGAGTAGAAGGCTCACCTGCCTCGCGCGACTGCTGGGACCACTCGGGCGCGTATATCCGGACGTCGACGCGTTCTTGGAACCGCACGCCTGTGTTGGGCGTATGAACGCCATCAGACCCGCTTTCGCTCTCGTGCTCGTCGTCGTCCGCGACGCTGAACAGTACCGGATCCTCGTGCTCGGCGGAATCGCGTTGTAATAATGGCTCACTGGCCTCGCCTGCGCCGCGCTCTGATTTGGCACGGCTGAACATGGTTATTTGAAATCAAGGAGTTAAGGACAGGTCAAGGCCATGGAGGGCAGTGCGAAACGGCGCGGTGTGGCCATCGTGTGGCTCCCAGGCTCGGCCTGAAACCTGCTGCGCTCTCGCACACTTGGCTTCCGACCGTCATCTCTGGGCGTCTCTTATATATACTTTATACCCCCATTTGCTTGCTCTTGCCGCTTTCCTTCAAGGCTGGCCCCTTGACAACGACCATGTCTTCCTCATCGCTCTTTATACTCGCAGCCCTCGCCTCCACATCATATGCTCAATCTAGTGCACCCTTTGCTGCGAGCACAACAACTACCATCCCGTTTCCCAGCGCTACTCTTGCCAACTCGGACACGCAGAGCTTCATTCAGTCTAATTGGGGCCTGTCCAAGGGCACAATTCAGAACGGCGCAAACAATACCGCCTTCGTTTCAGACCCGTTCCCGGATAATCCTGCCCCGAGAATCTCGAGTAACACGACCGGCCCAGTCCTGCAAGTGACCTACCCCGAGGGCTCATTTAGCGACGACAACTCGGGAGGAACGCAGTTCTACGCTTTATGGAACACGAGCGGCGATCCGTTCGAAAGCATGATGCTTTCATACGAAGTCGCCTTTGACGACAACTTCGATTGGAACAAGGGCGGAAAGCTCCCCGGCCTCCGCGGTGGTGCGCCGAACGGCTGCTCGGGCGGCAACCAGGCGGACGGCGAGAGCTGTTTCAGCACGCGGATGATGTGGAGGAAGAACGCCGCCGGGGAGATCTACGCGTACATACCGCGAGACAACGATATTTGTGACGCGTCGGGCGTACTCTGCAATGACGAGTTTGGCGCCTCCATCGGGAGAGGCGACTTCTCGTTCGCTAGCGGCCAATGGAACAAAGTCTCGCTCGCTATCCAGCTCAACAACCCCGTCGACACCGCCAACGGACGTGCACAAGTCTACTACAATGACATCCTGCTCATCGACCGGTCCGACCTCGTCTTCCGCACCAACGACAACCTTACAGCAAACGGGATGTACTTCTCGACGTTCTTTGGCGGGAACGACGCGAGTTGGGCACCTGACGCCGATACGCACACTTACTTCCGCAACATCGAGCTGTGGGCAGGAACGAGCCCGAGCAATGCGACGGGCGCCAAGATCAGTAACGCTGCGGCGGGATTAAGGAAGGCGGGCGGCGGGAGCCCGGTGTGGTCTTGGCTCTGGTTGGGGTGTGCTGCGCTCGGAGCACTCATGTTCTGAGCGAGTGTCACGCGAGGGTTAAGACGGCGAGAGGAGGGGGTGCTAGACCATTCGAACACTCACGGACATGTGATCTGCATACATATCTCGGGATATACCTTGCCCAGTCGCCATCAAGTTGCTGTAATCATTTCAAGGACGATATCGGACCTATTGCTTGCGACTGGGACATCGCTACCTGTACCCTACAGACATACGTTTTGACAACTTGTCGAATGCGGGGACGGCTGTGTATGACGTTCATCTCGCGCCCCTGGTTCCAGAGACATCAAGTCTCTATCCTCTCGGTTGTGAAGCGCAAGGCATCAAACTAACCAAGGCTCCCCGATCGTAGGCATAAAAGTAATTGTGGGCACCGGCCGAGTGCGTTACATTGACCAGATAATGCAGACGCCTGGTCCCTGGACCATCATCGCGCGCCGCGGTTCGTCCAGAGGCACCATTTTATTCAGTGTTCGCAATGGTGTCAGAACGAAAGTTTCAATCACAAAGTTCAACGTCGTGAAGAAGATACATTCTCATCGTAACTATTTTATCATCCTTTCCGTTTACATTCCGTGACCGTTTTGATAACCAGCCGTCTTTGACAGAAACGCAACACAATCACCGTCACGACCCATCGACGATGGGACTGGCCATAACGGCATGCGAGTGTACGACATTAGATCGTAGAAGCGGTGGCGTTTGCAACAGCACTTCCGCTCGCCATCGTCTTGGAAGGGAAGGATGAGTTAGAGCCGGGTCTGTGATGCTGCATGTCAGCACTGACGAGGGGCGACACTAGGTCTCGTATGGGCTCACCCAGTCTCTGTGAGATACATCAGCTTCCAGGATACACGGAATTGGCATGGAATCAACTCACGGATTGCCCTGAAGGTAGGCTGCTTCTGTGGAATCGTGCCGCTGGGCGCGATGGTGAAGAAGAAAGGCGTGCTGATGTTGACTCCAGTGTACGGCCCGTCGAACCAGCTGTCGGCGACGTCGACGGTGATCTTCCCAGCCGATCCATCCGTGGGATTTGTGATGTTGTATAGCCCAAGAACGCTGGGCTCGATATCGCCGAGGGCGCGGAAGACCTTGATGTCAACGATGCCAGACTGAGCGAACTCCGGAAGATTGGAGTTCCCTGACGACAAGCATCCGTGTTAGAGACGGGATTATGAGAAGCAAGGGGCGCGACGTACAGACGAAGTCGATAGTATCGCCTTGATAGACGGTGGTCCTGTCAGTAGGGAAGCAAGACACGATGGTGGCGCCCGGGTTGGAGCACTGCTGAATCGCAGACGCTGTAGAGATCCTCAGTGTCCATGAGACGTGTATCTTGAAGGGAGAACCTACGCGGTGCGGCCAGGTAGCTCACGATAGACATGACTGGAAAGATGGTCGACGAAGGGAGGTAAAGGAAAGCTAGAATATGAGGCGAGAGTTCCTGAAGAAAGAGGTCACGTCTGTCCAATCTATTTTATACGGAGGGCGTGAGTACCACAACAGCTCTTTTCAATACAGATACAAATGGGCTTATGACACAAGGTGAGGCATGCGTGAAGAGCAGAAACAAGGCGCCCAAGGCAGTGCAAGCGAGGCGTACTTTCACATACACCTCGAGTCAACTTCCGTGGTTATATCCTCGAGCCTAACACGTAGCACCGACTCTGCGGTCTGAAGTGCAAACGAGCATCCTGCCGATTGGGCATGAAGCCACTATGAGTCTGACACAGCGGCGAGGCGTCGTAACGTCAATGGCAGAAGGTTGGACAAGCCTCGTCAAGAACGGGCTTCTTTCGCCTGTTTGAGAAACGGCATCGGTCGATGGGGCCGCAGAATCGACATTCGTGGGGAGCGGTGGATGTTATGAACACCGGCGTACGACGGTCCACGGGCTGTGCTACGACCGGAAAGATGGGTGCGCCAGCACAGCGGCATTAGCCTCGCGTGCACCGTCGTTTCATACCTCGGTCGCTCTAGACGGATTACGAGGTCATCTCTTGCGGCTATGTCGAATACGAATTTTCAAAGCAAGCAGAACGCGGCTGATGTAGCCTAAGTCCAGAAGCGGCATGGTGATGATGGTTCTCAAATCCAAGCTGCGAGGCGCCAACAGCTCGAATCTACCCTGATTAAACCTCGAAGTGCTCTTATTTGGCACGCCAACAATATAGTTGGAAGATGTCAGAGGTATTTATCAGGGAGAAAATTCTCCAGGATAAGCTACAGACGAACAGTATACAAGTGGGCATGTCCCCCCAAAGCGCATTCATGTACGATACAACGGCCATGCAGAGTACAAATCGAGCCCTCAAGGATAACAATCTTTGCCCCGTTTCCCCTATCCGTCGCCCACGGGTACAAGGCGACGTAGTGAATATGAGGCATGCATATGATACACGAAGAATCCGAATCTCTCTTTCTCTCTCGGATCGGAGCAGATGGGTGTGCAAAGCGAATGGCATTGGTGTCACGATACACACATTCCGGCCGCCGTAGCGGCTTTTGGGGCGTCGTGATATGCGAGGATGCGGCATATGGGATGCGGCATATGGGTTGCTTGATTGGGAGGCTGCAGCACAATACATGGACTTATCGCATAGGAAGACCGGGCGGAGGGAAAATGTACAGGAAAGGGAGGGGAGAAAGCATGCGGGGTAAGCGAGAATCGCTTATGAACGGGGCTTCTCCTGTAAATAGCGTAAGTAAGAATTGTATTGGAGGAATATTGGGATCGCCGCACCTTCTTCTCCTTCCAGAGAGCGAGGAGACCGACACCAGAGACCTTGACGATCTTGAAGCGGACACCGGGAATATCACCCTTTGCCTTACCGCGGCGACCGAAACCGGAGATCAGGACCTCGTCGTTCTCGTCGACAAAGTTCAAGCAGCCGTCATTCTGGAGCCACAATCAGTATTTGATATATAATCCAAACAGGATATACGCACGGGGACGAAGGCGGTGACCTTCTTTCCGTTCTTGATGAGCTGCACGCGGACGCACTTGCGGATGGCAGAGTTTGGCTGCTTTGCCTCGACGCCGACCTTCTCGAGGACGATGCCCTTAGCGTGGGAGGATCCACCGGTGGGGGAGGTCTTGTAGAAGTTGCCGAGCGCACGCTTCTTGTACGACTTGTCCGCCTACAATTTCCAATAAAATCAGCCCTATATTCGCCTCCACCCGCAACACTCGACGCACCCAGCGGTTCTCGCGACGGCCGTTACGGAGCTTGCGCGCTGCCTGCAATCCACGCGGTTTGTTGGCTGCAATATATGATTATCAGAGATATAGACGAGTGAACGATAATGACGACGTACAGCCCATGGTCTTGACGTTGAGGACGGTGCGGTGCGCGACGAGCTCGAATTGTCGGTGCAAACACGCGCGTGCGAAAGTAGTTTGGCCGCCGCGCTTTCTCAGCCCTCGGAGTCTGCCGCGCTAGTCATGTGCCATCTGGGGTTAAGGTCGGCCGACACGTTCCGTTCCTCTCCGACGTCTCGACCACCACTTTGATGCGGGTATCATTTGCCGCGAAACGTGTCATAGACGCTGTGAAGTTCTGAGACTTACATCTTAACATCATCGTGCTTGCATTTCGCTTGAGCCATCTGGAAGCCAGGCCATACCAGCGTCGTGTTGAAGTCCGAAAATGACCGATCCGCTTGCGTCTGAGAAAGCACTGACTTCGGTGGACCTGCTCATCATCATATTCTCTTATGTCTCTCGAGATGACGCGGCGCATGCAGCCCTTGTCTGTCGAGGCTGGCTTGAGCTCGCTCGGGACGTCATATGGGAAACGATCAAGAAGCCCGAACAACTATTCTCGTTGTTGGCTCCCATCGAAACAGCCGCCACATCTGAGCAGGTTAGTCTTAGAACACCCTGAACAATTCATTGTCCAGTAAGGCTCACTCTCAATACTCTAGCGCTTTACCCGTGCACCCTCTGAGCACGACTGGCAGCGTTTTGCCGTGTTCGCGCGAAGGGTCCGCCATCTTCGCATCGTCCTTCGAAAAGGCAACTATACCGCAATTCTCCGCACTGTAGCTTCGTCGATGCCATCTCAACAACATTTCCTCCCTAGACTGACGAGTCTCGTCTGGGAGGACTGGAATCATGGCGAGGCGGACTATGGTTTGGACCCCATGCATCTCTTCCTCGTCCCTTCGCTCCGTTCGATACACATGAGCACACCTTACGGTGTATTCGGGGCTGACATCGGCACATTCTTCGAAGGATTGCCCGGGAGATCCCCTGCTCTCGAGGAGCTGACCCTTCGGGTCAGCTTTGGCGTTGAATCTTGCGATCTGGAAGCGGGCCTCTGTCGTCTTATCCGGACCGTGCCGCTACGAAGCGTAGATCTTCCATTGTACTTCTTCACGCCGGCCGTCCTTTTTACTGCAGTACAGTGCCCGACGGTGGCGAACATCCGTACTGAAGAAGCAGTGATCGAACCATGGCTATCGCGGCAGATCTGGCAGCCGTGTACGGGCTTTCCGCGTGTGATGGGCACAGGGGCGGCAGCAGCCGACATTGAAACCTTGGTCTTGGCCATACCCTTGGAAGAGCTGAACATCCTGCTTAGCCGAGAGTTCTTTTCTCAACTCCAAGAGCTATCCCTTTGAGTTATCGGGACTACGGCCCGCACAACAGTCACGGAGTTCTGTCTCTCCGCTACGGAGTATTGCCCACGCCTCAAGACGATCAAGCTCAACATGCGGTGTCCTTCTCGCCAGCCGAATTCATGGGGACCTCCTTCCGAGTCCGACGCCATCTCAATTGACGACTTGTCCCCCCTCATTCGTCTCAACAGCCTGAGATGTATCGATATCGCGCATGTGTACCCAATCAAAGTCACGGATGCAGAGCTTGTAGCATTTGCTGGTGCTCTCCCTCAGCTTGAAGCGCTGATACTCAACGAGTGCCCGTCCATCCGCGATGTCGCGCCCACATTGACCATCGACTGCTTACCCGCCCTTGCGCAAGTACTCCCCCGTTTGGAGATCCTAGGCTTATTCTTTGATGCGTCGAATGAAGCCGCTTACAAGCCCGCCAGCCACACCTTCCAACGTCTCAAGCTCGCGCGCCTCAATCGCTCGCCAGTTAACCACGGGCAGTGCCGCGACATCGCCTTATACCTATCTACCGTCCTCACGGACGGCACGGAGCTTGACATGACAATCAAGCACATACGCTTTGACGTTCTTACGATGCCTTGTCCTTCATGTAGGCATTGGAAAGAGATAGATCGGTATTTCAGCGTGATCATGGAGTCGAGGAGATGGACAAGGGAAGCTCGGGCGATGCTTTCATTACATAGCTTGACGATGTAACCTACTCCACAGCCATGTACGATAAATCGTCTGCGTGCGAAGCGCAAAGACCAGCATAACGTATTTATCATCCGATAAGCCATTGCCACCCGCTTCTTCGTGGGATAGTAGGGTTAGGGTTAGGCGCTTGCCGCGCGCGTCGGCGTCGCACGAAGCACGACATGACTTGAACCTGCACGATCACCATGGGAAGATCCTCATTGCATGGTGCAGGGGTTAGATCACGACCAAACATCTCCCAGTCTTTATGTTGACTCTCACAACACCGTGATCGACCTGTGGATTCCTAACGCCTGCTGCAACATGGCTTGTGCGCGTGTGATGTCTTCGCCTGGCTTATTGGCTCTTATAATCAACGAGTTTGAGCGCAACGATCTCCCTGTACCTGCTCTCGTATGTAGACGCTGGTCTTCGATTGCACGGGATGCGATATGGAGACATATCGAGAACCCGCTGGAGCTCTTTTCGCTACTTGCGCCCTTGGAGACCGTCGAGGGCAGACTGGTGCGTGCGATCCGAGCGTTGTGGGTGGACAAAGATGCGACTGAACATGCGACACTCAGGAGTTTCAACGTACTCCGTCGTATCTCGACTGGCAACGGTTTCAACCGCTGGCACGCCGAGTGCGATCCTTCACAGCAACATTGCATGCTTCATCGTCAGACACCAATATCGCGCATCTACTTCATGTCTTGAAATCAACATGTCCTTACGAATCTATCTTCCCTCATTTAGAGGAGTTGGTCTGGCACAATCACGACGAGCCCGATGGGTACCCAGAGCTCATCTGCGTTTTCCTGACCGCCACGGTCAAGAGTCTCAAGATCTTCACTCCCACTGGCAGCTCCAGGTACTCTGTTGAGATTCTATCCGAGGACGTAGCGGGAAGATGTCCCAATCTAGAATCGCTTCACATCGAGCCCGTGAATCATGCTTACGCAACCACGCTCGAGCCCGCCCTCATCCAGCTCATCCAACGGCTCCCCTTGAAATCGATTCGCTTGCCATTGTACTTCCTGACTCCTCGAGTCCTGGCAGCCACGTCAGACTGTAAGGACCTGCAAGTCATTGAAGTTGGCGTCAATCGCAGCGACCAGAGTCATAACTGGAGCTACGCTCGCGGGTTCCCGGACGTACTGCTGCACGCCTTGTCGTCCAGCTCTCTACAGTCCTTGGGACTCGCCATCCCGCTCATGGAGATGAACGCTCTGCTCGTGCGCGACCCGTCGCATTTGCGGTTCATTCATCGGCTTTCCGTCCGTGCCGTCGGCATGACAAAGCGCGACGTGATGCGTCTGTTCTGCGAGACTATATCCAAGAGATGCACGCATCTACGCGAGCTCCTGCTCGTCACAAACAGACCCAGTCGAGAAACCAGACACAGCCGCTGGGAGAAGACGCCGGGGTCGGAGGCAATCACGCTCGAGACCCTCTTACCTTTAAGCGAGCTGGGCACATTGACGTACCTCGAACTCAGCCACGAGCATCCTGTTCTTTTGACAGACGAGGAACTGCTCGCGTTGGTTACACCGCTACCTCGACTGGAGGTGCTGCTCATGAACGAATGTCCAGCGAACTTGACCAAGCCAAATCTGACAATGAACTGCCTCCCTCATTTGGCACGAGCCCTGCCGAACCTGAGGGAGCTGGGCGTCTGTCTTGACCTTTCTGAGCGTGTCCCCGATGGTCCATCGCCAAATCGCTTCCAATCGCTCAAGTTGCTCTGCCCCCATTTCTCGCCAGTGAAGAAAGGCCACGAAGAAGACGTGGCGCTCTTCATCTCAACCCTTCTTCCACTCCGAGGAGGGATTGAAGACGCGGACGCCGAAGACCGTCCGGATCGTTCCTTCGATGTGATCCTAACGCAACCTCCGACGGCGGGAGTTTGGAGGAAGATACGAGGGCATGTTGACTTGATCATGAGGGGCAGGGAGTGGAATGCGTGATGTATATAGTCAACACCATATTTATGTCGTGCTAGGTCATACCGTGTTACCTTGCGAGGGACGAGCAAGGTCCTGCACCCCCTGAAATGGCACCAGGCACGGTCTGCCACCGTGGGATAAACGCGGAAGCAGGTATGCCCCCGCTCACTTGTCTGCGATTCCGGCTTGGACAAGTGTAACGCTTGAGGCATCAGCACCGAACGGTACAGTGCATAGTACAACTAGCAGACGCGTCGGGGTTCGGTAGAAAGGGTCTGGATAGATATCCCGTGCCGCGGCAGGCCACGCGCCTGTGCGCTGGATGGACGGAATCGCCATCGCATAGAGCGAATCATAGGCCTTCCGCACTTTTTGTAGCTCGTATCATTGAAGCGCGACCAGTATAGAGCAAGCATTCCCGAGCAAGGTTGGCCCCGCGGGACGCGGGATTTCGAGTACAGTAGTGCGCGTGAAACGCGAACAAAGAACATTGAAAGTCACGAGAGCGCGTCTAGACACAGGCCCGGAAAGTCCGCGGCCAGCGGCGAACTGCGCGCGCGTACGACTTGACCGTCGCAATCACCAACCCCGCCTTCTTCCACCCTCCTTTCTCCCTTCAACTTAGCTTTCGGATACCCACTCCCACTGCACTGGCCGGGTGCTGATTTGATTCCCAATATGTTTGCCTCGACTGTGGCGCTTGTAGCGCTGCTCGCGGCCCAGAGCGCGCACGCGTTCTACCTTCCTGGAGCGGCGCCTAAGGACTACAAGAAGGGCGACAAGGTCGACCTGTTTGTCAACGCCTTGACACCGATGCTTTCTGGGAAGGAGAACTCCAAATTGGTGCGCTCTCCGCTTATATCCGTTAACTACTTCACTGACGCTTACGCGGGGTAGAAATCACTAATCAACTGTGAGCTTTGCTCTCTATGACGCGCCTGGATGGCATCTAATAAAAATACGACATAGACGACTACTATAACCCGCACTTCCACTTCTGCGAGCCTGAAGGAGGCCCAGTAAAGCAACCAGAGTCGCTGGGCTCCATCTTGTTCGGTGATCGCATATTCAACTCCCCATATGATGTACGTGTACAGTTCAGTAGGACTATCTGCGTACTCACAGTTGTACAGATCCGTATGCTAGAGGATAATGGGACATGCCGCTCGCTCTGCCACTCCTCAATACCGAGAGAGGACACTACGTTCTTGAATGATCGTATCCGGGAGGACTACGCTCTGAACTGGATCATTGATGGTCTGCCCGCTGCCGAGATGAAGGTTGACCTCAAGACCGGAGACATGTTCTTCGACATGGGCTTCAATCTGGGCAACGACGAGCCGCCATTCTCAGAAGAGAAGCCGGCGTTAAACAACCACTACGATATCGTGCTAAGGTACGTCGGGCTGTTTCAGAGCAGCAGAGCACCATACTGAATGAGGCACAGGTATCATGAGCCCCGACCTGGAGAGTATCGCATCGTCGGTGTACTTGTTTGGCCGTCAAGGTACGCATACAGCTGCGCCCGTTGACAATGATCTTACCATTCAACAGTCGAGGTGGTTCCCAGGATGGTTCCTTGGATTGCGATACCACAGTGCCAATCGAACTGGATGAGAGTACGCCGTGGAAGGTTCGCTATACTTACCGTGTGATGTGGAATGTGAGTGATCCGCTCTGCGCCCCATATCCCCTCATACTCATGCTGCCATAGCAATCTGATACGCCATGGGCTACCCGTTGGGATAATTATCTGCATATTTTTGACCCTCGCATTCACTGGTTTAGTCTGATCAACTCGCTTGTTATTGTGGTCTTCTTGTGCATAATGGTCTCTATGATCCTCCTGAGAAGCGTTTCGCGCGATGTGAGTTCTCTTCAAACTCTGAACCCAAGCCACTCTGATGAGCCCGTGCAGATCTCGCGTTACAACGCGATTGACCTTAGCGAAGACGTCCAAGAAGACTGGGGCTGGAAGCTCGTTCATGGCGAGGTGTTCCGCACACCGAAGAACCCCATGGTGTTGTCCATCCTAGTCGGAAACGGTGCCCAGCTGTGCGCGATGGTTGCGGTCACACTGATCTTCGCACTGCTCGGCTTCCTCTCACCATCCAATCGCGGATCCCTTGCTACTGTCATGATGGTCTGCTGGACGTTCTTTGGGAGGTATGGGTATCGCTGCTCCTTGCGCCACGCTCTTCGTACTTATCTTCGATGATCAGCGTGAGCGGCTACGTTTCAAGCAGAGTCTACGCCTCGATGGGTGGCGCCGAGCGTCGCAAGAACGCATTCCTCACTGCCACTCTCCTTCCCACGTATGTCCTTTACTCTTGGTCGCTGTGTCCCAGCTCATATGATCCAATACAGCTTCGTTTTCGCCATCGTCTTCCTCCTGAACCTATTCCTCATCACAGCTGGCTCGTCTGGCGCTGTACCCTTCGGCACTATGTTGCTGATTGTTTTGCTCTGGTTCGGCATCTCGGCACCGCTATCATGGATTGGCGCCTACTTCGGCGCTAAGCATGGCGTAAGGGCGTCAAGCTCTACCTATTCTACGCACTATTGACGGTCGATTACAGGCTGTCACGAACCCGGTCCGTGTCAACCCCATTCCGCGCCAGATCCCTCCGGGTCCCAAGTATTTGCGCCCATGGGCCGCGACCTTGTTGGCCGGTATTTTGCCCTTTGGTCAGCTCTTCTCCGTCACGATACCTCCCAGAGCTTCGCTCATGTTTCTCCCAGGTGCCGCATTTGTCGAGCTGTACTTCATGCTCTCCAGCCTGTTCGCTTCAAGGGCATATTACGCCTTTGGCTTCTTGGCTCTGACCGCTGGTGTTGTCGCACTTACGACGGCGACCGTCACAATCCTCTTCTCCTACTTCATCCTCTGCGCTGAAGAGTATAGGTATGTCTTACCTGCTAAAGATGGGATCTTACGCTAACGTGTGCTCGTAGGTGGCACTGGCGCGCATTCTTGACTGGCGGCGGCAGTGCCTTCTGGCTCTTCGCGTACGGCATGTTCTACTGGGCTTCGCGCCTATCCCTCGACTCGTTCTCTGGATTCGTACTATACCTCGGATACTTATTATTGCTCTGCATATTTGACTTCCTCGTCACGGGTACGCTCGCTTTCGTCGCGATACTCTTGCATGTCGCTGACACTCCCCCACAGGTACCATCGGCTTTTTGGCCACCTACTGGGCTGTCCGCCGGCTGTATACGTCCATCCGTATTGACTAGGCAGGAATAGGAGTGGGATGTGGATAGCTTGTGGTTATACGTGTGAATAGGCGTTATTACGGCTTCCACAGCGACAGGATGCTTCGTCACAATGAAAATCAAGATTTCTTATCGCGGTGTCTTGCCGGGCGAGCGTTGACGAGTACTCAGGGGAAAAATCCTCGCTTATTGCTAACCAGTCTGTCGTGTGAATGTGCAATCAATGCGTGATGCGACCTATGTGTGCATCTCCGCTGAAATCGATTGAATGAACTTGTGAGCCCACAGACAAGGTCGCTCGTAGTTTCGTAGCATGCAAGCAAAACGGTCATGCACCTCTTATATGAGCAGAGAATTAGTGTACAAATGCTGGTAGCACTCAAGCCCAAGATGGTATACAAATACTGGGATAGATATCTTAGTAATAGTCATCATCATAGTCGCTCCTACACTCCGGACAACCTTCGCCGTCGCAGTAATCGCACATTTCGTCCTCCTCATCCGTTTCTCCTGTCCTACCATCCCAATCAACCTCCAGACCCAGATTACCCAGCTTGGTAGAGACATCGTCTCCCATACTGCACCTCTCGATGACAATCTTCTTGAACGGGGCAGACCTTAGTCGGTGCTTGATACAAGGAACCAACTTCCCGGCCAGATCATGGTTCTCGGTGTCACAGTTACTGCCAATTATGCGCAGTTCAGTCATTGCCGGAAACAACATCGCGCTGGCGGGGGGTGGAGGAGTCTTCAACAAGTTCTTCTTGGTCCCCTTTTCCGCATTATCCGTGGTAGCGGGAGACGTAGATGGCGAGGTAACGGGTAGGGCAATCGCTCCGAGCAAGTTGAGCGCGCAAGGACCGTGGAAGTGGAGTATTTCAACCTTCTTCGCCGGGGCAAGGAGTCTGTGCCATGTCGGTTTTTTCCAGATAAAATCTCCGTTATATGTATTGGAAAAGTCGACGTTAACCCGGCGCAGCGATGTAACATTGATATCCTTGCAAATATTGTAGACGTTCGAGCCGAAGACTTTCGTCGAGCGTAGCATCACTTCGATGTGTGGCGGGGTTGGGGTGGACGTATAATACATGGGATCAACATCGGACGTCCACGCCCGCAAGCGAACATGACCGACGGCTTTCTCTGCGTCTATGGCCAGGGTTTGGAGGTTCACGGGAGGGTTTGGGTCGTCAAACCCGCTGTGCGCGCGTAAGAGTGGATTGACGACTGAGAGTTCCGCGGTCCCACGCGCATCCTCAAATAGTGTAACGGACAGAGAAGCCGTCGATGAAATGCGGATAGCGTCGAAGAACGCTCGACAGTCGGCGGCGTACGCATTGATGGCGAACACCCTCAGGCGTGATAGGTGTACGACGGTAGAGTCGGCCTTGACGATATTGTCCATGGGTACGGTTCCTAGCTTGAGCTGAAGTTCTTCCAGGACAGACGCCGATCGTAAGCCAGCGATCAAGGCTGCTAAGTTGGTGACTGCAGAACTCCGCGGGGGGCCGCTAACCACCAAACGACGAAGGCTAGGCCACGGCAACGTATCCCATGCAAAAGGTACGTTCTGAAGTGACACGTCCTGCAGATTCTGCGCTCCGATGAGACGCATCAGGTTGAGGTTGGACGTCTGGGGCCCGACGTAAAGGTCGTATCGCGGTGGCAACTCGAGGACGAGCTTCCGAAGTGATTGGGGCGCCGACGCCGCAGATAGCTCGCAGAACTTGGAGACAGCAATTTGGCCGGATAGTTCAATGCTCGCGAGACGGGCAAACTGCTCGGTGATGATTTCATATAGCCAGGATGACTGGATGTTCTGAGCGACAGGACTAGCCAAACAGATAGGTGCGGCTTTGGAACGAGTGACGAAAGCGTGCGCCCATCGACGTCCGGCTCCAAGGGGTATCTCTTTCCACAGTGCGGCACATCCCAGCGCCACAGACCTCCATGTACGACAGACGTATGTCACGGCTACCCAGCTCGAAAAGACCGAATGCGCGTACGTGTTACGCAACGGCCGACTGAGCGAAAGTTCGCGGAAAATATGGGAGAGGATTTCCGAGGGTAATTTATTGATGGGATGCAGTAGGTTCTGGTGAGAGCGTAGACTTGCAATGGCGAGGAGGGCGCCTTGGACCTCTTTCTCAACGAAATCGGCAATTGTGTCATACGGCACTCGCGGTTCAGAACCCGGGCGTATATTCATTGTGGCCAATCTTTCCTTCGCGAGTGACAGCCATGGTTCAGCGTGCGCGCTGAAAACACATCATGAGGTATATTAGATATGGGAGGTACAGTGGCGCGTGTGCGATACCTACGTACGCGAGTACATCTTCGATAATCGCTTCCTCTCCCGACGTCTGGTCAACCTTGCTGCTCATGGGCGTCGAACGTCGATGCTCGGTAGAACCTATGTAGTCGGTCGCTAGCAGTTGAGTGGACGAACAGGTCAATGAGGTGCGGGCCGTGCTGAGATTCGGGATGGTGGCGGTTGCGGGCAAGAGGCTGCCTCGCCTGGACGTCTGACGTCCTCACTCGCGCCGCAGCCCCACGCGACAAGCCATTTAGAAGATGTCACGCGTAAGCGCGTATGAGATGAGTTCGGGCGTTGTGGTTTCGAACGTTGTAACCGACCAATCAAGCACTGTGTAGAAGTATAGGTAGCGCATGTGGCTTGTAGACTACAGCGATGGTACTGAATACATCACTTCGGCGGTCGCGGGCCCTCCGCACCCTTGAGCTTTTCCTGCAACAGCTCCTGGAACTCTTCTCTGAGCACCTGCTCCCTCCGTTCGCGCTCCTCCTGCTGCAACTTCAAGATACCACGCTTCTCCTCCGCGCTGATGACCTGGTTCTCCTTGCGCATCCGCACAGCGTTCATGACGCGGTGCCGACTGCCACTCATCACGTATCCTGCCGCCTCGTACTTCGCAATCTCGTCCGACGCCAGACCGATCTCACCACGACGCGGGATACGCGCGTCAGGATCGTCTTTCAAGAACGCAGCCATCGCGCTACCTTCGCCACGCAGGAGTTGACCACCATACTGCTTCTCGTCCTGCCTGCTCTTGCTGATCTGGGCTGCGGTAGGCTCAGGCTTGGGCCCAACCTCATCATCGTCATCGTCCGATGGCGGCGGCGAAGCACGTGAACTTGAGGCTCGAGGTGGCGGCGAGAGTTTTCGCGGGACAGCAGACTCCGGAGCCTTCTCGACCCATTGGTCCTCAGGCGAGCGAGAACGGCGACGCGGTGACACCGAACGCGTGCGCGTACGATGCCGTATCCTGTCCGAGCGATCGTGCTCTTTCTCCTTCTTCGCCCGTTTCTTCTCTTTCCTGCGTCGTCTCCGTCTGCGCTCCTCTTCGCTGTCGGAGCTCGAGGAGGTAGACGAAGATCGGTCACGTCTGTGTTTCCGCTTGTGTTTGTGCTTATGACTGCGCTCGGGCGACCTAAATGTCGTGATTAGCCATATGAATGCAGAGCAAATCGATTAACATACAAGCTGCGAGCGGGCTCTTTTGGAGACGGAGGCCATATACTCAATGTGTTATTAGCGCGCTGTTGGCGGCGACTGCCGGAGATATATCAGCACAAAGATTGCGCGTTTGCAGTAAATGAATATATACCTCTCAAAGTAGTCACTACCACCGCCATTCGGTGGAAAGGGAGGTCTGTCACCCGGTGGACCATCTCTTCTATTGCGCGCAGGGTACATATTTCCTTGGTCATGCCATGGTGCGGCTGGACCATCACGTGGTGGCGGTGGCGGCGAAGGTCGTTTGTACTCCCCGTACGCCGGACTGGCGCGGCGCACAGGCGCGCTTTCCCTGTCCCTGCTCCGACTCCTGGTTCTCCCTCGTCCTCTATCGTCTCGTTCCCTGCCATTATCTCTCCTTTCGGGCCGATCACGGTCGTCGGGGCCCCGGTCATCCCACCTGCGCCGGGCCGGACGCGAGTCTGGGCTTCGCCGGCGAGATGGTTCTGCAGAACGTCGCGGAGAGGATGAATGGCGCCGCGGTGGAGAGGGTGCTCGTTTACGAGGAGCATCCCGCATATTCTGCGGGATTAGTCCCAGACGAGATGGATGAATGGCAGCCATGCCGGTGTGGCGGTAGCGCGAAGGCAGTGAGGGTGAGAGTCAAGACGTGTCTTGCGCTTCGACTTCACCGTGAGTCGGCCGCGCTCCTTGACGCTTGCCGTACGGATGCGATGCCACGTGGGCTACTAAAGTGCAGAATGCAGGCAAAGTATTTTAGGAGTAGGGATGTGATACAAGTACAGAGTCCGAGGCCACGGTATACAGTACAGGATGGTTGAGAAGTACAAAATGCAGAAGGTCTTGGTAAGTAGTACATTGCAGAGTTGTTTGGGGTCATCACATCCAGGGTATCAGCAGTAGCACGTCAAGCAGCGACAGTTCAATCGTCCAGTATCATGACCGCGTCATCTAAAGACAGTCTTCTTCGCGAGTCGAATCGCGCGAGGTACTCCTTTATTCTATCCACCCACAACTCGCATCCGTCGTATAGGTTCGCCGGGAGCTTGTCCTTGCGCTGATCCCACGGCTTCACATCCACCAGCTCGCAACGTTCCAAGCAGACGAGGATCAGCCCGAAGCTGTACGCGTCGGCGAGCCGCGCATCCTGACACTCTCCTCGCAGGATCTCGGGCGCCGAGAAGGGGCGAGTACCCGGGTGAATCTGCTCGACCCTGGGCCTGCCCGCATTCTGTGGCGCCATCCACGCGAAAGGGTCGACTGGATCCCCATCTGGTGGAGCGTAGAGAGAATCTGCAGCGACAGAACGGCCAAAGTCAAAAACCTTGAGCGTCGCGCCATTCTGTACGACTTGAATGTTGAGAGTTGAGAGATCGCCATGACTGAGGCCGTAGGAATGGATGTGGCACAAGGCGTCGAGCAGCTGATTGTGAAAGTCGCATTTGCGTGCGCGACTGAGTGGCGGGCGGTCTTTGATGACCTGGTATAGTGTGCGGCCGTCCAGATACTCCATCACCATGCCGATGCCGTCCAAACAGCCAAGGAAGACCGGAAGGTTGCGATGTCGAGACACGGTCGTGTAAACGCGTAGTTCTGCGAGAAACTGAGCAGCAACGTCCGTCGCGTTACTCTGGATCTCGCCGTTGATCTCCAGAGTGACGTATTCCGGCTTCTTGACAACAGTCTTGAATAGCTCAGACGCAGCGCCTTGTGTGAATGGAACCATAGAAGCCGTCGGATTGGGTTGCGCAGAATAGATCGGTGGAGTGGGGAACGAGAAGATGGCGTTGGGTCTACGGGGCGGATTGTACGCCTCGGGTATAGGAGACGCTGGTCGTGAAGGGGGTAGAGAGCGTTGTGGCACCGAGTGAACAGACTCTCTGCGGTGATCAGGGCGATGGTCGAAGTAGCGCTCGACTCTGGGCGTCGGTTCAGGCTCGGCACGCATCACCTGCTCGCTCCCGGTGGGCAAGCCATTGAACATCGAGTGGCGTGGTGGCGGCTCATCCTCCTCATCAAGTTCAACTGTCAAAAGCGGTCAAGATCAAATTCTCATGGCAGATATGGCGCCTCAAACGCACCCATCCACCAGTTTTTTTTGGAGGTCAGCGTGACGCGCTTTATGTGCATCGGCTTGGACGTCGTTGACGAAGACGAGGACTGTCGCGTGGCCATTGGTGGAGGCATAGTAGTCGGACTTGTCACGGCTTGTTGAGGAAAGAAATGGTGTGGCGTCCCGTGCGGGGTGCCCCGACCGTGAAGGTGCTGGTGGACCGGGAAGAACGCGTTCGGCGTGCCATTCAAGGGGTTAGCCGTCGCGAGAGGCGATAGAGCAGTCCCTCTGCGTTCGCGGCTCATGATCGATAATTGATGCTCGAATCGTGGTACAGAGGAAGGTTCGCCACGGCGCCAACCAGGTGCACGCGCAACTGGTGACTGATTGCCCCGCAGGGCTGCGCTGTATTGAAGGAAGCGCAAGCCAGCTGATTCTGGCCAAGATTGTCTAGTCCGTCCGTCGAGGTCGTCGACCGTTCTATGGCTGAGCTCACGTCTTCTGGATCCATGCTTCAATCAGAGCCCTACGCGAACGCTAAGTGGATAGCCCAAAGCAAACGCGATGATGTAGGAGGCGAACATGGTCCTTCGGCAATGCCCGAGGTTCGTCTTACATCCCCAGACGCGGCTTCGACCGTATCACCGACGAGCAGGGACAGCTTGAGTAACTTGCTCCCTCCTTCGCTTGACGTCTCTTTGTGAGATGACACTCCTGGCCATAGGTATAGATTGGAAAACACATCTGTGGTCTACGGAGGGTCCAGCTCCCTTGCCATGATGCTTGATGTTTGATGACCGTTCCCTACCATCACGACATCAAACGCCCGGATCGGCAGGCGATATTCAACCTCTGCAATCATATGTGCAGACCACTACTGATGCCGAACATGATTTACCCGAATAAACCGGGGCACCCGACAATCCTGCTCGAGGATCTCCTCCTCGGGTTTCACCTTGCTGTGGAAGATGTCAAGCAACGTATCTGTGGCTGCAGCAGTAGCCCTCCATCTCTTGATCTCCTCAAGAATTCAGGGAGACTCATCAGGGAAGCCCATTGACCAGGGCGCAACCGGTCGTATCACACAGCCCCGCCCGTTTTTTGGACTTGTAGCCTGTTCCGATCGACATGCATGTGGATATAACCAGTGCCTCTCCAACATGACCGCGCTTTCGTCTTTCGCCCCCTTCTGCACTACGTGCGCTTAGTAGAGGCTGGTCCTCAGATCTTCACGTAGCTAGACTACCACGACCCTTTTCACGAGACGCCTGACGAGCGCTCCTTATGCCTTTCGCCGAAGGCGTATTCGGGACGACATGTACAGAGGAGGAGTACCAAGCGTCCCTGGTCACGGCGGATAACCCATACCCGAACATAACCTGCCTATCGCGAGGACAGAACATCGGGCTTGCGGTTCGTCTGTCCGTCCCCCACCATCGCTATATTGTACTCATCTCCCTCTCAGTTCCTCGTGCAAGCCAGCTTCTTGTCGCTCCTGTCGGTTTTCGTCATCTACGGCCTCATACTCAGGAATATACAAAGACATCGTCGGTTTGGAAAATGGAGACTGTTCAAGTTACCTACGGATATCTACATGGTGCGCACTGGTCGCCTCCTCTACGTCCCACGTACTCACAATCATTACAGTTTACTCTTCTGTCTCTCGATATCATACAGGCCATGGGTCAAGTTCTCTCTATCCGATGGGCGTACATGGGCAAGCTCGAGACTGGAGGATATTGTACGACGCAGGGTCTCTTTCAGCAGTTCGGCGAAGCCGGCGTCGCACTTTGTACCCTCGCGATCACCATGCACACCTTCGTCAGCGTCTTCTGGCGTAAAGGAGTACATAATCGCCGCGCCGCTATCATCGTTGTCTGCCTCATACTCCTCTTCGTCACGCTCTTCGTGGGCATCGGTGCAGGCGTACACAATGACGCTGATGCGCCATACATCACGCCAACACCGGTACGTAGTCAGTCATGTCGATCGTGGACGATCAGTTGAACGAATGATGTAGTATTGGTGCTGGATCAGCGCACGATACGCGGGCGAACGCCTAGGTGGAGAATACATATGGCTTTGGATCGCCCTTTTCACGTCTTTCCTCGTCTACGTGCCGCTCTTTCTCTGGAGCGAGGGCTACCTCGCAGTCGACGCCATATCATGGTGGCGTTTCCACCTAACCTATCGCCACAAGCTGGTTGAAGTCCACGGCGGGCGTCGACGTGCTGTGGCCATCCTCGCCTACCCCGTCGTCTACTCTGTCCTTGTTTGCCCTGTGTCCATCATCCGATGGATCGGTTTCGGTTTGGAGACGCGCGGACAATCAATCCCATCGGTCGGCACATTCATCTCCATCTCCATCTTCGCATTGTCAGGCTTGAGCAACGTATTGCTGCTCATCACTACACGGCCCAATCTCTTGCTCTTCGGCAGTGTACCGGGAGTGCAGACGGACTACGAAAGCAGTCGTGAATCGGATGATCAATCGGCTGGTGGTGGCGGTGGCATCGGGGCCGGTATCGTGGCCGCGAGCATGGGTGGCGTGGCGATTGGCATCATGCAGGAAACTGTGATCGGAGATCCTGGCGAGGACATCATAGGTCATATGCACGCCCGGAGCCAGAGCCAGGCCAGCACTTCCACGATGGTCAGCGATTCCGCCCAGCCGATGGGCGTCAAGGAGTCGGACAGGATGTCGCATATGACACAGCATAGCGAGTCGCCCTCGGCCTACACGACAAGCGAAGCGCATCTCTGATCTACATTGGTCTGATTGAGGCCCACCTTGTTGTAGTTATCACGAATATTGTTCATACAGTGCGATTACAGGTCGTCCATCCATTCCTTCATAAGTTATAATAATTTATGCGTAACAATGTGTCTCCATCACTGTAAAGGAACAAGCGAGCATCCATCGCGATCCTCTAGTTTCCATCCTGCTCGCGCGAACAAGCCGTATACGAGTGCGAATCCATCTGACCGCAAGAACGTCTCTAGACGCCGGCGTGTAAGATGCATCAGCCGAACCACCTGCAGACCCGGGGCCTCCATGGTCGATACATGCCCGAGCATCACGACGAGCTCCCGCGCCTCTCCATCCACCTCGTGCACGTAAATCCCGAGTCGACGTAAAGACAGCGGCATGCGCCAAAGCGACAACGCGCGCACCATATCGGGTGACATATGGAGTATGAGCGTATCAAGCTGCTCGCATGCCATCAGCGGCGCGAGCGCCTCCTGGTCCTCCACGGCTACTTCCACGATGGCAGATCGGAGGGTGGGCGCATGCGCACGTACAAATGCGTCGACGCATCCACTCTGCGCGGATTTGCCGATGATGATGTGGCGTAAAGACGGGAACGTGGGCGGATCGACGCCATGATCGTCGTGTCCATTCAGCAACGTCATGCTATCGAGTCTCTTGAGGACGGGAAGGGTATACGGGCAACCAAGAGCGTATCCTGTTTCGCAGTCGGGCCAATATAGCTGCCCTAGCGAGCGTAGATTCCGTGTGGCGCAGAGAAGTGATTGCAGTTGTTGAACGGTGGGGTATAGAGCGGAGGTTGGATCCCAAGAAAGCGAGAGTAGTGAGGGTGCGCACGTCTCTCGCAGCGCGCACATCGCGCGGTGAGGAATGAGGATCTTGGCGTCCGCTCGTGTCGCAATGTGCAATATTTCAAGTTGAGACATGTGCGAGAAGATCTTTTCAAGCGGCGAGATCTCGTGGCACTCATCATCCGCGAGAAATAGGTCCAGGCGCCGCACCAGCTTGCCATGGCGAGTGAGGGCTTCTGCGAGAGGTGGGAGCGCAGAGCTCGACGGCACGCAGATGGCCGCATAGAGGTACGGCGTAGCTATGGTGTTCCAGATTCTGCATACGCGCACGATGGCTGCTCGGGTTGTTTGTGTTGCGAGAAATTCGGCGCGTGCGGACTGAGGGGAAAGGATGTGCGGCAGAGCGAGCGCAACGGCGCCATCATCGAGCGGTTTCTGAGCATCGACTTGCATTTGCCCAGACACTGTCGTGGCAAACTGCAAGATCCGTATCCAGAGTTCGGGAGGAAGCAGCGTCCTCGACGGTACATCTGTGGGTTGCACTCAGCACCACCGTGAGCAGCATCAGTGCAGGATGAATGTACCGTTACAGTCAGGCAGTCCGGTCATGTCGCTTGTGGCACAAGTTATGATGGGGGTATAGGTCGAAGTCGGTTGACTATACGGGGCAGGATGCCAGGCCTCTGACAGATGGTAAGGCGCCCATCTTGTTGTCGTTGATGCCTCGAAGTGGCAGTGAAGGATGTAATGTCGTCAAGACCCGAGATCAGCCCTTGGCATTGCCCCGTAGAGTGCCATCCAATTCCGACATAACGCGCCTGTCAATGGCTAGAGAAACACAGTGGAGTGAAGGAAGGCTGCGATAATGGGTGCGGTAGTGTTGCGTACAATAGGACGGGCCGCGAACCTGTGGGAATTCCGCGCACTAAGCGCCCACGCGGCCACGCCTGCTCGCGTCAGGCGCGCCTCCGGTTGCGACGAACCGCGATGGCAGTGTTCACCCACAGGCCCGAGAATTCTTGTTACTCAAATGGATGATAGCGTTATGCGAAGGCCGTGAAGTGAGAGCTTAGACTGTCTTAGCGCGCGAGCGAGAGGTGGGCTCGGACACCCGTGTCTCGCGCGCATGACCAGTTTACCGATGACGCAGATTAGCGAAGGATGTTCTCGACGTCGCACCTGTTCTCTTGCTTACAGCTCTACCTCTCACACTGCCGAAGCTGCTGCACATAAAACTCCGCAACACGCCTTTCTGAATCTGAAGAACCGAGTCGTCCCGCTTCTGAATCATGTCCTCGCTTCTGAACGAGCAACATCCATCGACTGAGCTTCATGGTTTTTATGGGTGGACTGAAACGCTCAAGGGCGTCTACTATGGACCAGGCAGTATTGAAACATCTCTGCCCAAGCTTCGTAGCCTTATCGGTGGCACCAAAGCTCTGATCGTGACAGGCAAGAGCCTGCACAACAAGGTCGATCATTGGCCTTTTCATACGCTGCGCAGGTTCTAACACTTCTTCTCAACGTAGACCGACGTTATCAAGAAGGTTGAAGCACTCCTCAAACGGGATGACGCGTACGGAGGGACCTTCTACGACATAGGCGAGCATGCACCCATCGCGGGCATACGTGCAGGCGTAGAAGCTTTCCGCAAAGCAGGCGCCGATCACATCGTATCTGTCGGCGGTGGCAGCCCAATCGATGCGAGTAAAGCTATCCTCTACATGCTCCGCAAAGAGGACGGCGGGTCCGGAGAACTTCTGCGCCAAATCGCCGTTCCGACTACGCTCAGTGCAGCTGAGTATACGGTGCGTACCTTGCTCCGTGCCCATCCTGAAGATTCTCAGATCCGTGCTTGTAGATTGGCGCTGGATTCACCAACGAGAAGGGTGTCAAGGATAGCGTCAACGATCCGGCGCTCGCACCTGCCGGTATCATTCTCGATGCGGAATTGACGCTCGCGACACCTGAGCGTCTGTGGTGCGTGAAAGGACCCTTGCCGAATAGCCCCAGTGCTCATTGAGTGCTAGGCTCTCAACCGGCATGCGTGCCGTTGACCATGCTGTAGAGAACCTTTATCGCCCTCAAGTGATACCACCCATGAAGGCGCTGATGTATCAGGCCTTGTACGATTTGTTCACGTATCTCCCGCAGTCCAAGGCAAATCCCCAAGACGTTGCTATTCGCCAGAAACTGCAGTTGGCGAGCTGGATGAGCCTGTGGCCTATGCGCATGGAGAAGTACTCGGCTATCGGGTTGAGTCATGCTCTCGGGCATAAGCTCGGTGCGGCGTACTCTATTCCTCATGGGATAACCTCAGTAAGCATTGTGTGGAAGTAACATAGACCGAGCACTAACACAAGTGGCAGTGCCTCACTCTCGCACCCGTAGTGCGCCTCAAGGCACGCCACGCCTCGCAAGAGGATAAAGAATGGCTTGCGGGAGCACTCTTCTATCTTCGTCAAACGCCTACCGGCAGTATTGATGGCGATGTGGCGCGACTCGCCGACCTTATTGAGAAGTGCGTCCGCGCCATGAGATAAGATCTCAACCATTAACGAGCTCAATCCTAGGCTGGTCATTGATCTTGGTCTCGAGAGCACGCTTACGGAGTACAACGTCCCTCGCGACCACGCTCCGCAGATCGCCGAGAAAGCGATGGGAGGCCAATCTGACAAGACGTACCCTGACGTTGTAAAGCTTCTTGAGGGTCTATACGTGTAAGGCGCCTTGTGTATATCCGGGGGTCTGATGAATACGTATCGTCTTGTAATGAAGCCTCCTTACGGTACGAGCATGCAATCAGTTTGATGTAATATGGATGCTTCACAGGAACATTCCCGAGGACTGCTTCATTCCTTGAGAGTGATATCGCAGCACTGGAGCGCCTAACCAAAGGGGGCAGTAGAAGATAGGTGACTGTTTGAATGCCGCAAGCACGGTGTCTGTGTATGGAATGCAGCCCGCAACGTACCGTCTTTACTCGCTAACAAGTTGACAATGGGTGCGAGATCTGACACTGTCATACCTTGGATGGATCTTGGACACTGACAGCACGTCTCCCTTGATCTCAAAGTCTAAATGGGAGTTGATTTACTTGGTCAAGAAGATTATGGCAGAAGGTATAGGATCATCCTATATTTTGCTATCCGGATACCCCCATAACACCTCGCGACTTGGATCCAGTCACTTGTAACTTCAAGATGCCTGCCCAGTATCTCCACCGTCGTCCCCGATCATCATCTTCTATCGGCTGTATCGGGTAGATCAAGTACTAGGCGCCGATACTGCTTCCAGCAGGCGCTCCCTGAATTCATCCTGAACAGAATCGAGCGATAGCGCAGGCCCGCACAGCATCAGCACTGTGAGAAAAGCGCTCGGTAATCGCCGTGATTGTCGCCACTCCCTTGCCAGCTGAACCTGACCACCACATCGGACCACGTCCGAGTAAGGCTACGCAGTTTGACATCGCTATCTCGTGGATCAAACACCCATTTGGGATGGCCGGCCGGCGCCTTCGATGAAGTGACTTCAAACAGTTACTGAGACGGCGCCAAACACGACCCTCAACGTTCAACGTTCAACCCCGAGACTGGCGTTCAACGAAGCACAAAAGCTTCCTTTGGCCGTCTGCTCAGCTGCGCGTGTCACTCTCTGAAGCCATACCTGCCTCTGCGCTACCCATGAGTGCTATGCATTGACGTACCTTTAACCGTGTACGAGTCAGACTCAACTCCCATGCAACCGGCGATGGGATACATAAGACAGCGCGAACCATCTGATACCGACGGAGAAGCGCATGTCAATATGCGTTAGTCGTCTATCTTTCCTAAGCTGTCCTAGTACTGATATAGAGTCAGCCATTGATCCTGAAGAGTATACCCATTGGAAACGCGCCCAAACTTCAAGTTCAACCGCCGTAGACAGTGACGACGAGCGTTCCGTCTTGGGGATGTCTTCGAACTATGACCCCCTCCCATCACCGACCCTGATTGAGACTGCGTCGCTACTCTCCGACAGCACTTCCAGAGGCTCTTACCACACCTGTAACAAAATAGACGCCGCCGTCACCGGACGTTCAAGCTCCCAACGCACGCCGTCGACGATATACATCATTATATTGGCCAGCGTGACGGGTGCCGGTGCTGTTGTTGGCGCCTTATCAGCTCCTATGTCGGTCAGATCAGCACTCAGGATGGTTGGATTCCGCCCTGGTGGTATCGCTAAAGGTTGGGCCCCTCTCACTCTTCATCTTCGATATCATACGATAATGCATCCCTATAGGATCGTGGGCCGCCAGATGGAAATCAAGAATTGGCGACGTTGCTGCGGGCTCACTCTTCTCCGTGGCGCAGGCTATCATGGCCGGCTCAAGCCTGCCCATGTCATGGTATGCTGCTGCAACTCTTGTCGGTGGACTCTTCGCGATCGGGCTGTATGTCATGCTATTCTTCCTTATGAGGAAGTGGGTGGACCGCAGGTTCTGATGTGATGATGCTGAGAACATCCCCGAGCCGTCTAAAAATTATGACACATGTCGTGTAATGGGTTCTTTTTCGAATCAAATACTCTCTTTGCGAACCTCGATGCGCGATATCACGCGGTGATGACCTTGCTCTCACACGGATGACGGTGTCGACCCAAAGCGCAGTTTTTCTATACGGTGTTTCTCTATTCCGGATGCTTGTACCTTCCCCCTTCGGTTCTGGCCTAGAATGCAAAGCTAACGCAGGCACTAGGCAGGTAATACGAACATGGTCCCCGAGGCATCCTTAGTCAAAGCCGGGCAAGTCCATGGAGAAAATGTTGGCGTCCTCCCGAACAGCGCGTTGTCCAGGCATCCAATTCACGACCGGCAGGTTGACGTTTAATTAATGTGGCTACCCACATTATACGAACGTACCTTCTTGTATATTGTGAATGCTCGGCGAAATGGCGTTCACACGTCAGAAATCGCCGAGATCGCGTCCCGGGTACCTTGGGGGCCATAGACGATCAGATTTTCTGGACCCTGGAGTGATCCGTGGTTCTCCATGAAACCTTGCTTTGGACCACCCGCATCGGCAAGCTATGCTGACCTCCCGCTAACAGAATAAAGAAATAGGGGCCCAGAGCTAGGCGTGGAACGAGGTATCCTCAAGGCACGAATCGAGATTGTGCTGGACACTACTGTGGCTTCCTCATCTGGTAACTTGAGCGCCATCTAGTGGACCAGCCCTCGTGCTTGTACGGCCATATAACCCTCGCCGTTCAATACAAGCGAATTACGACCTCTGTGAATAGCCCTCCATCGACCCTACCCTTCCGTGCTCACGCTTCCGGGCACAATGTCCGCTGTACCTTGTACTACCCTCATCTTCGACATCGGCGATGTCCTCTTCAGCTGGTCTCCGGTGACCTCGACGTCGATCAAGCCCAAGCAGCTCAAAGCCATCTTGAATAGCCCAACATGGCATTCATACGAGTGCGGCGCTTTGGACGAACAGGACTGCTATGCCAGGGTTGGGGCTCAGTTCTCGCTCGATCCTGCGGAGGTACGACAAGCCTTCGCGGACGCTCGCGCATCGCTTCAGCCCGACGACACCTTCCTATCCTTCATACGCAAGCTTCAGGTTGAAACCGGCAACTCGTTACGCATATTTGCTATGTCAAACATTTCCGCTCCCGATTACGAGGTCCTACGCACCAAGTCAGCTGATTGGAGTATCTTCGAACGCGTCTTCACCTCGGCCGCTGCGGGACAGCGCAAACCAAACTTGGGATTCTACCGCTACGTGCTTTCCGAGACTGGTGTAGACCCAGCCCGCACCGTTTTCGTTGACGACAAACCTGAGAACGTTCTCTCGGCCCGCGCGTGTGGGCTCAATGCCATCGTCTTCGACAAGCCTGCGGACGTATGCCGCGCGTTGCGCAACTACGTTCTCGATCCTGTTGCGAGAGCACACTCCTTTCTGAAGTCGCGTGCCGGCTATCACGACTCCTTCACGGATACGGGCGTCACCATAGGCGACAACTTCTGCCAACTCCTTCTTCTCGAGGCTACGCACGACCGCTCTCTTGTTCGCTATATGCAATACCCTGACAAGTGGAACTTCTTCCGTGGTGAGTAGCCCATTGTCGGCGCGCTTTCGTGCGCATATATGCGCTCCCTCTGACGTTCATCATAGAGAAACCGACGCTCACGACAGAGTCCTTCCCGTGTGATCTCGACACGACATCGATAGGGCTCATGGTCACCCAGCCCGCTCCAGAGGTGTTTGCACGCGTGATGGATGAGATGCTGACGTACCGGACCGACGAGGGGATTGTTCTAGTGCGCGCCACCCACACAGTAGCCCCTGCCGCGGGCTTGCATCTGACCTAAGATCACCTTCACAGACGTACTTCGACCCTGAACGGCCACGAGTGGACCCAGTTGTATGCTGCAACGTTCTCTCGCTATTCTATAGTCAAGGCCGAGGCGCGGATGTTGCTGTCACGCTCAACTTCGTTGCCGCCGTACTCAAGCATCGCGCCTACGAGGATGGAACAAGATACTACGAGGGCGCAGAGCCATTCCTCTTCTTCCTCTCGCGCCTGTTGAAGTTCAACGATGACACCGCCCTGCACGCGCGGCTCGACACTCTTTTCGCCGCGCGCATTGCGGAACGCGTCGGCAGTCCGGGTGATGCGCTTGCGCTCGCTATGAGGATACTCGCGTGCGCCCAGGCCGGCATCCGTAATGAAATCGATCTGCGTACGCTGCGCATGATGCAGGAGGAGGACGGAGGATGGCCGAGTGGTTGGTTTTACAAGTACGGCTCGTCAGGCGTGCGGATCGGCAATCGCGGCCTGACAACTGCGCTGGCAATTAACGCGCTCAACGTGTTTTCGGCTGGCCGATTCATCGACGTCGTGCCCACCACGAGGACCGTCGGGTCAAGGCCAATATCCACGACCGCGTCGTCGCTTGTGCCGCGGGGCCATCGCAAACGTCGCTCCGTACGCGAGATCGCGAAAGAGATGCGCGCATACGTCTTCGCTCGGCCTGTTGTCCTTCATGCTCGTAAGGGCTCTGACACCTCGAGCGACGAGGATTCGAGCTTTTGATCTTAGATCTGACCCTGTTCCCGTCCTGAACATTTCATGCCGCTCCTTCGGACATCCCTCCGCTATCATCTCGCTTTCCCTACCTTTTCCGATGTATAGTATTCGAGCTATGCCGCCTGTGGCTAGCCGCAGATATGGTCCTCCTGTTGTACTTGTAGTCCATTCCGATGCGTTATCACTTTGGCACTAGCATGTCTGCACCCTACTTGGCCCCAGTCTGTAGAACACACTATCACGATCACCCACAGAATGATCAGAGCCATATAAGGCTAGTTTTGACCTGCATTACTCACTGTGCGATCTATATGCCTGAACTATTTTTCATCTTTCTCGGCCGCGCAGGGCGCTCGAGGTACTGTACCGAGCCGAGCCGTTTAGTGGCGATGCTGGCGGATAAAGCGAGACCGAACGTCCGCAAAACTCCGACTGTATGCGCTACAGTCGCTCTCCTAGGCCGTTCCGTAGATGGCGACCAGAGTTGCCTTACACAGAGATAGAAACGAAGATCCTTGTCCGTGGTGAACGCATTGCCTGTACTGTCCACACTGAGTATAATGCGTGGTTCCTGTCGGAGGTGACTACCGCCGTTCTGATCAGTATGTTCTTAGAGTCAGTCCGCCGCACTTGACCGCCGGCCGCGACGTCAGGGAGAAGCTTGTATACGCTCTAGTCGGCGGCAAGAAACACCGCTGAGGTCATCGGGAGCGGTATAACATGCGTGTCGGCAGCTAGCATCAGGAGGAGCAAAAGGGCTGCGCGGGCCATGGCTGACCGGCCGGTGATCATCATAGCATCGAGCTCGTAGCCGCATGGCATGCAGCTGCGCGCGGCCGCTGTGCGCCTGCATTCTGGAGTCGGTTCCGAATAGGTGCTACAGCCATAGCATCCGTGTGCGCCCGTGAGGAGCGCCTTTCCCAGGACGCGGTGAACTCGAGCGATCGCGTACGTCGGTAGACGTGTAACGGCAGAGTTGGTGGCAACGCTTCTCAGCGCTCAAAACAAAGAATAGAGTGTCCCCGTACATAGAGTAGGACCTTGATAACGGCAGGAGATCCGATAAAGCGATAGGTCCAGGATCACCTTAGAGGGTACTTGACCGGAAGCCGCTCGACGACCTGGACCTGGTGACCAACGAGCGCGCGGAGCGCCTTCAGCGCTCGACGCTTGCTCTCGCCGACGGAGACCTCGCAGGCTCCGCCGCGTTCGGCTTTGACACATATCTGCACGAGTTTCGTGTCATCGTATACGTCTGTGCACGCGCCAAACACGGTAAGATGAGAGGGGAAAGCAAGACGCGTCTCGTGTGACCGCGGTTGCGCGCCGCGCGCCGCGTTCCTCTCCGTCCCTCTGCCCGTCATGGTCCTCAATATTCGGTCATGTAAAATATCTGACTGTTGATCTCCTTCTACTTTCTTTGCCACGTAAAGGATGCGCGACTGTAGTCTTGGCATAGATTGAGCCACTTAGTTGCAAACCGTGTTGCGAGTGCCCTCTTCAGCTTGCTTCTCCGGAGTCCAGTTGACCGAGGAAGGGGGCCACACTCGAGAGGCGGCTCGGATGCAGCGTACTTGGTTGGTCTTCCTTATGAGAAGCGAAGCTTGTACTGGACTCTCCCTCTGCTGCTTCGCCTTGACCTTGTAACCCGAGCCACACCCTTCCCAGCATCTGGCGAACTCATGGCCCAGCGCACAGTCTCTTGGCCCCATCCACCGAAGTTGATTCGCCCCTACCCGCTTCAGGCAGTTGCAGGATCCTGGACCTCGTCGACGAGCGCCTATGCAGGCTGGTGCATGAGGTGGTCAAAGATGGGCCGATCGATTGGAGTTGCAGTGCGAGGTCGTACGATGGACTCAGCATTGCACACACACGCATCCGATGATCAGCAAACGGTGGCTGTTTGTGCATGGCAGCAATGGCTTTGCCCGGACGCATGAGTCTTTGGGAGAGCGTGTAGGATATGCTGCGTGCGCATGGGCGTGTCGTGCCTGTACGCGTATAAGCACCTGTGTGAATTGTTCGCCACACTCGCACCCGTGAGGATCGGCGCGCAGCCTACGGGTGCGGTCTCGAGGCATCCGCTCGGCGTGCCGTATGTCTCAAGCGGCTGGTGAATAGCTTGCGATCTGTGTCGTCTTCGAGAACGAGTGAATTCAGCCACTTATTCCGATTGACATGTCTGACGGCGCCTTTTCCTTCAGGCAGCGACGATGGCATATTGACACACTAGCTCAAGCGGCATGCTGCGTGAGCGAACCTATCGATAGAACATCCAACTATTCGAGAGTCTTTGGCGTCGATCCGCTCGTACGTACCACGCAGGGCGGGCCACCGCGAAAAGATCGTTGGTCCTGATCGGACCGGTATCCGGACTATAGGCATAGCGGACCGTGCGCTGCGTCAGCTCGTACACCGGCAGAGCTCACGCGCTCCTTTGAGCCAGGTAGAGGAGGAGGATCTCTTCGACAGTGACGGACTGACCCTCAGCAACTAGTGCCTGAGGCATGCCCGAACGCATTTGTTCGTCGCATCACGTCCTTTGCTCCAAGCGCGTACGGTGCACATGATAATACAACACGAGTAAGTACATTAGTGTACACACACAACCCTCTACTTCCTCAAATACCTCCTATACACCGCATTCCCCGTCTCCTCCACATACGGATACCCCAGCTCTCTCAAAAACCCATCAAACTCGCCCTCCTCCCCCTCCGGCACCTGTATGCCCGCCAACACCTTTCCCAAATCCGCCCCATGGTTCCTATAATGGAACAAACTGATATTCCACCCGCGATGCAGCGTCTCCAAAAACCGCCTCAGCGCCCCCGGCCGCTCGGGGAACTCGAAGCGGAACACGCGCTCGTTGCGCACGTCCGACGTGCCGCCGATCATGTACCGCGCGTGCGTCTTGGACAGCTCGTCATCGGAAATATCGTGCCCGTTCATCCCGCCCTCTTCGAGCTGCTTGAGCACAGCGCCGACCTCGCTCGCGCGGTCCCTTGTCGACAAATGGAACGATATAAAGATATGCGCCCTGTTCGCGTCGTTGTACCGGTATATGAACTCCGTGACGGGCCGCGGGTGTATGACGGTGTGCAGCGCGAAGAAGCTGCCGGGCGTTTCGGGGATCTCGACTGAGAGTAAAGCTTCGCGGCCCTCGCCGAGTTCGGCGCGCTCGGCGACGAAGCGGAGGCGGTCGAAGTTCATGTTTGCGCCCGAGACGACCGCTACGAATTTTTTGTTGGAGCCGATGAGTTTGTGGTGGACGATGTAGCGTTTGAGGCCGGCGAGGGCGAGTGCGCCTGCGGGTTCGGTTATACTGCGCGTTTCTAGATGTACACGGTTCAGCAAGAGTGATGCGAGGATAAGATGGCAAGCGCACCTTCGAATATATCCTTGATCGCCGCCGAAATCTCGTCGTTCTCGACCTTCACGACCCCATCCAACAACTTCCGACAAACGCGGAACGGCTCCTCGCCGACGATCTTCACGGCCGTCCCATCGCTGAACGGGCCGACCTCGTCCAGCGTCACTCTCTCCCCAGCTTTGAGACTGCGGTCCATCGCGTCGCCATCGAACGTCTCGACGCCGACGACTTTGCTCGTGGGCGCCCCGATGCGTTTCACGTAGCTCGCGATTCCCGCGCTCAGGCCTCCGCCTCCGACGGCGGCGAATACGGCTTCGAGGGTTCCGGCGTCGGGTAGTTGTTTGAGGATTTCGAGCCCGATTGTGCCTTGGCCCGCGATGACGAGCGGATCGTCGTACGGCGGGACAAACACGAGACCGTGTGTCGATGCCAGGCGCGCACATTCGGCTTTGGCTGCGTCGAAGTCCGCGCCGTGCAGAACGACTTTGGCGCCGAGGCGCGCGACGTTGCGCACTTTGATGTTGGGTGTGCCCGTGGGCATTACAATGGTGCAGGGGATGCCGAGGCGGGCGCCGGAGAGGGCTACGCCTTGCGCGTGGTTACCTGCCAGTTTGTGCGTGTTAGCGTCGGCTGGGTGGAAAGTTGGGAAGGGAGAGGAAAGACGCACTGACCGGCGCTGCAAGTGACGACGCCCTTCCAGCGCTCCTCCTCGCTCAGACTCGCCATGAAATTGTACGCCCCGCGGATCTTGAAGCTGAACACTTCCTGCAAGTCTTCGCGTTTGAGGTAGATCTGGTTGCCGAGTTTTGCGCTGAGGTTTGTGGCGAGGACCAGGGGTGTCTCTTGGACGATGTCGTAGACTTTTGAGGTGAGGATCAGGCGGAGGTAGTCTGGTTCTGGAGGATTTGTTGGGAGGAGGAGATGTGGCGGGAGGCGCGGGTAGGGGTTTGCGGTTGGTGTGCTGGGCGCGACGGGCTCGGGCGCGTGGGATGAGTATTCAAGCTGCTCCATTGTGGTAGGATGTGAGTAGGGCAGCGATGGGAAGGAGAGATGAAAGTTGGGAGCAAGGCTTGACTCGGACCGCGCAGATCGTACCGTCGGCGGTAATCGGGCTTATCATAACGCCGACAGAGCCGCCTAGGCGCGCTCGTCGTGCCAATCCAGTCCGAGTCCAGACACATCAGACCGCTCAACGTCGAGAGACAGAGACGCGTCGCTTTTGGCAAAGGAGATGCCAGGAACGGACGGGGGACGCGTCGGAGGGTGGGCGCGGCCAATGGCGAGGCTTGGACGCGTTTGGAACTGCGGCTGATAAGGGGGCACATGGTCATACCCATGACATCCTCGACGCACAACACTCGCCCTCCCCACCCCGGCCCAGCTCAACCTTGCACTCCACAGGCAAAGCTAGACTGATTCGCAAATGGAAAAGGAGTGGCGAGAGGTGACAGCGGCGCTCGGGGGAAGGGCAGATCGGAAGAAAGAAGCCGGAAATAATGTTCGGGCGCTTGTGGACGAACGAGCATCGACTGACGGTGGAATGAGATGCACATCGGATTGGATTGTGAAGAAATAAGGAGGTGGGGAGAAGGGGATGATGGTGGGTGAAAGGCAAGTTCTGAGCGTGAGACGATGGGCCTGCACTCACTTCCGGGACGGGGCCTGGGCAGGGTTTAGCATTGACCACCACCTGATGGGCATGGACTCGCGCCGTCGCTCAGCCACCTCCTCCCGGCGCATCGCTTCCTCCTCCCACTCCTCCAAATCGGACAGCCCAGAGCACGAACCGGCCCGACCTCCCCGCCCGTCGATGCCCAGCAGCCGCCCCAAGCGTCCCCAGCCCAAACACGACGACCCGGCAGAGCCCGACGGCGACGCCCTCCTCCCGCGCAACACCCTCAACGGCAGCGCACGTGCCAAGCGGAAGGGCAAGGACAAGCTCGCGGACGTCGTCGTCGAGGAGCCCAGCCACGGCACCGACGACGACGCGGCCATGGATCTTGGCGAGCCTGAGCTGGACAACGAGCCAGAAGAGGAGCAGGGCGTCACGAGGTGTATCTGTGGCAAGACCGGTACGCGTTTTGGATGTTGTGCGTTGTTTGTGCCATCGCTGACGGGGTCGCGCCAGGGGAGGACGGGGACGAGACGGGCGAGTTTATGGTCCAGTGCGAGACGTGCGACGTCTGGCAGCACGGGCAGTGCATGGGTTTTCCGACCGAGGCTGACCTGCCGCCGGGCGAGTACCACTGCGAGCTCTGCCGCCCCGATCTCCACGTCGACCGCCTCGAAAAGTCCGCCTCCCATTTTACTTGTCAATTTCACATACTCAAGCGCGCAACAGGCAGAAAGAGAGGGAACGGACGCGCGCGGCCCGACTCAGCCGGTCGCACTCGCCGACGACGCTCCTCAAGCCGGCAAAGCGGCGGAACACGATGAACTCGCGCGCCGCCGACGCCTACGACGAGTCGCTCAAGGACATCATCGAGGCCTCCGCGCTCGAGGCCCAGCAACAACACCGCGCACGCTCTCCCTCGGCCGTCGCCAGCCCCGCACAGGACGACGAGCCGGCGCCACCACCCAAGAACGGGGCCGCAGCCAAGAAACGCAAACGGACCGACGACGACGCGTGCGTCCCTTTTCCACACAATTATCTGCGCCCGATCGTACTTATATTCGCCTGCAGTCCTCCCACCAAACGCACTCGCTCGGCTTCTACGGCGTCAGACCGCGCACCGCTCCAACGCGAGCGCGAAGAAACACCAGCCTCGACGGCCGCCGCCTCGGCCCCTCCGCGGTCCATGCCTCCGCCCGCACCGCCCAAGCCACGCAACAAACGCGGCGGCCAGCGCAAGAGCGCAAAGATCGAGAGCACACCCGACATCCCAGACGGCGAAGACGGTGCGTGGTTTTGTCTTCTTTATTGCACCATCCAGTCCCATATCCAGTTCCGTCTGTTCGTTTTGAATCCGCGCTCCCGCTTCCGCGCTCTCGGCCCGGTCCGCGCTATCCGAACCCATCTCGATCCAATTATCGAGCCGCTTACACGATCATGTGACTTATGTTCTTCTTCTTTCTTTCTTTAGCGGCCTCCGCTACGGGTAACAGCAGCACTGCGGGCCAGCGCCGGACGGCGAGCGCGCGGGCCAAAGCGAATAGTAAACGTGGGAATGCCGGCGGCGGGAATAACGAGCGCGCGAGGGGTGGTACGAGGAGTACGGCCCAGGACGCGTATGATGACGGGAACGGACACGCTGCCGCCGGCATTGGTTTACCGGACCATCTCGCGCATCTCGAGCCTTTATTCGGGCCTCCCACTTCCACCACCAACGACGACTTGCCCACTCCCAGTAAAACCGACTCGGAAGACTCTGTGCGCGTACGCTGGCCCGCAAAACGGATGAGCGTGGGCGATATGAATAAGCGCGTGCGGGCGCTCGTCGAGTGGGTTGGGCGCGAACAAGCCAGCTTGGGCGAGCGCGCGAGGAGAAGGAGTGCGCTTTGCGTCGCGCTTCGGGAGGGCGAGGTCGGGAAGGAAGACGAGACGATGCGGATGATGGAGGAGCTCATGAGCGAGCTTATCGGGTTCCAGGAGCGGTTTGGGCCCGGTGCGAAGGGGAGGGAGAGGAGAGGCGCATCATGACACCGCGCCTCTTTGCTCCGTATGCCCTCGTCCTTCTCCTTCGCATGCTCTCTATGCTTCCACTTCATGCCCTTGCTTCCCCATGCGCCCATGCTTCGGCCCACTCGGATTTGCTCGCGTCTGCTTGTATCACGACCACAATCAAATTCCAACCCCAATCCCAACCCAACTCGATCCCACACATCCTCTTGTTCGATTCTGTTTATAATCTCTACCCTTCGATGCTTCTCTGCTGTTTGTTCTCTTTTCTTTGTCTGTTTCCCCACCTCAGTCTCTAGCCCGCGTGTGTTCGAATGTGATCTTGTACATTGTTATCTTAGTGATCCTGCGTCTATAGTCAATCCCATCGAAACTCCTTTCGACCGTCGCGTATCCGGTTCATTCAGCCGATGAGGTGATGTCATGCAGCGTACGAAGCCCTTGTAGTCCTTACTCGGCACATGTCGGGCTTCTTCCGAGCGCGATATGCTATATATGTCACTGTCAGAGTGCGTTCTGACCAAGGGAGGTGCGATCTTCTTCAGCCCTACAACACGTGTCTGTGCGCAGTGCCACACTCGCGATTCTCTGTCTCGAGAAGCTCACCCTATTCGGCAAATGTCTTGCACCATCCTGGCTCGATGCAGTGGGTGCGTTTCCGAATGTGTATGCCATGTAGCTGGAGTCCATGGGGGCCGACACTCGCGGTGACAGATTGGCAGGACTTTATCGTGGTATTCCCGAATCGAGTCGCGCGGTGTTGCGCTATAAGAATACCAGCAGTCTGAGCACTGCCTGCACGCTCCTCCCCGAGAAACCACCCTTGTCGGGTATCATCACACCCCACGTACACTTCTTGTACTTGAGAATGGGTCGGTCCTACTTGATGTGCTCTTCTGGAGCGATGATGGCTGACGCTTGGAAGGCTTTCGGAGGTTCTTGCGTAGGATGGTGGCAGCCGTGAAGGTCACTGTCCGCCGAGGTGCGACGAAGCTCAGCGAGAGGATCGCTTCTGGTACGTAGGATGATGGATGTCAAAGTCCGGACGTGCATGCTGAAGGCCTTCAATAGCTATCGGCTGGCTCGCTACGCCCGCGGGACGAAGAACAGTCCGCATTGTGTCGATCACAATCAGGTTGGCACTGGCAGTTGCGGCACTCCTGAATCCCGAGTTGTCATTGGCTCTCGGAGCCGTAGGGGTCGCGGTTTGGTTGTTGTCACTGGCGTGGGATCGGTGCATCGGGGGCTCTAGGCAAGCTGTGGGGGTTGCCGGGCGTAGAGACTGAGTAGCGAGCAGACCTCTCTGTGAACACTGAACGGAATGCGATAGAAGCAAGCGTTACTTTCTCTATACATCAGCCATCTTCCCGAATCTAAGCGCGCTTTCCGTCAATGCCCGACCCCCCTTCTGAGGCCTGGATTATTGCGGAGAGAGTATTTTAGCGCCCGCGATCGTACAGAAAGACTCGGGAAGCGATGACCGAAGTTTCGTCTCAACGTACAGCGAGTAGCTGTCCAGTAGGCAAGAAGTAGGATTTGGAGGAATCCGCGCTGTGCACTGTACCTAAGTAGGACGATGGTGGTCGAGGTGTAAGTAAATCTGGATTGTGCCGCCGCGCGGCGCGCCGTGCGGCCATATCACCGCGACCAGTACTGTACTCCGTCTACCATCATGCATCATCCTCGAGCCCGGCAGTACTGGATATACCCACTCTGGAGAGCACCCCTCGCCCCCTCGTGGCAATCGTCGACCCAACTTGGCCACCAAGCGCTTGAGAACGACCACGTTTGACAGGTCTGACCTGGGCTATGACGACGCTCTGCCCGAAATGCCCGAGGCCATTCAACGACGGCGTACTTGATGCAACATGCGTCTACTGAGCTTGGACCAAGCTTCTCATCGCCTCCCTTGCCGGCCGTGTCATTGCTTGCTCCTCAAACCGATTTGAGGCTCACTCATCATGACCATTTTCATCAACCCACCCGACGCGGAGGAGTTCAAGCCGTCGTTGGACCTCCAGGATATCATGGGCACTTGGTACGTACATCTGTCTCATCTCCCCACGGCGTTTTCCGCTGACTTGAAATGCTCATAGGTACGTGACGCACTCGACATTACCCATGTGGAAGAGCAAGAAGGACGTGACGATCACCTACGCGCCCATCGCAGACGACGCGACGCGCTTCGACGACGTCGTCGAGTACCGCTCGCTCTCGTCTTCTCCAGACAAGGACCGCACGAAGATTGTTGGCGTCGATACACTGGTGGCGCCGGAAGGCAAACCCGCGGTACGGTTCAAGTGGCGCGGGCGCGGTTGGCTCGTCATCGCCAGTTCGCGGTGGCAGCTTCTTGGGTACGGGAACGGAAGCGCGGATGCGGACGACGGGCCAGCATGGGCCGTGACGTTCTTCGAGAAGACGATGTTCACGCCGGCGGGCATCGACATCTACGCGCGTACTTCTGAAGGGCTACCGGATACACTCGTAGAGCAGATCAAGTCCGGGCTCGCCTCTCTCGGTGGGCAGGTGGGCGATCTTGCTGGAGATATCTTCGCCATTGAGCATACTAAACCGTAACTGTTCATACTTGGATGTGACTGAGATCCCGCCTTTGAACAATCGGATTATGCAGCGAGGACCCTTTGAATACGCCCGCCTGGTCAGTGGTTACATAATGTTTCATGCATGTTGCAATGAACATCGCACGATTGGATTCACTACAAGCAAACTGCAAGATGACATCACATAGCAGTTCAAGGTCGATTAAGTATGTAACATTCTTGCTTACAGCCACCGGACAATTCATAGAATGACGGTTTTGGGACGAATCCAACGTGATGCCATACTTGTAAATGATTGCTCTATTCTATCAAGCTTGGGGTACATATCTAGTACGCGACTACGGGATAGCACTAGGATTAGGTCCCCTGCAGAACCGTACATCTCCATCCCATTCGACAACCAGACCATCAATTTGTCGGAATATATCCACCCATTCGGCAAATACGCTGCATTCCTGAATCCTTAGCTTCCGCACGCCGCAGTGATCTCGTCGCTCAAGCCACTTGCGCAACGCAAGCAACGCCGGAGGGACGACGTCCGGTTGAGGGTCATCGGAGTCATAGAAGACACTGTATAGGTGCAATGTATGGAGACGAGGAAACAGCGTAGGGCCGTTCTTGCGCGTGGAGTACAAGGCTGCCTTTGCCAAGTTCTCGGTCGTTTCCGGGCCGCAGGCGGACAAGCAAAGCACCTCGATGTGCGCAGTCTCTTCTAGGACATCAGCCCAGTAGAACCAATGGATCATCGCGGAGAGTTCCAAAAGTCTGCAGGTGTGCATGGGCATTGCACGTATGACGGCGACGAAATCGTAAGGCCGGCTAGAACTCTGTTTATCTTGCACTTCAATGACACGCGCATCGTCCTTGAATGGTAGCGTACCCCCCTCGGGTTCAGGGTAGGCGGCGATGATGAGGGCATCTCGGGAGACCTCCAGAGAAAGACCTGGGAGAGGATATGCCAAGCGATCCATATGCTGGCGCGTCGCAGATAGAATAGTGGTCAGGCTCTCCTCGCGGCCGTCGATACGGAGCTCGTCACGCGTTGGCTGCTCAAACGAGAGCCGGACCACGGCCAAAGACGGAACGACAAGTGTTCCCCAGACGGCCATGACACCGTCGGAATCGCCGGTCACATCTATGCGTTCTAGGTGATCGAGATGAATTGTCGAACTAGGTGATGGTGCCGGAATCGAGTAGGAATGCCGAAGCTGGCGGATCAAGAGGCGTTCTAATAGAGGGGTTGTAGCCAGGGCGGATTGAAGTTGAGAGGCGTCGAAGGGGATATCGACGAGCTGCAAGTTCCTGAGGTTCGGCCACGACGCCATGGAGAGGTCGGGAGACACTCTGAAGACTACGAGGTCGCGAAGCTCAGGCGCCGAGAAGGGTCCACCGTGTATATATTTGGCATGATCGCCAGGCCAAGAGTATGCATAGAAAACGTCGACGTGTGTCAGAACGGGGGCGTCGATATCGACGACCTCCTGAATCCATTTCTTTTCACTGACAGTGAATCCGACAGCCAGTCCTCGAAGGCGAAACTTGTGAGCCTTGACGAAGTCCTCAACCCAGGTGCCCATTCGTCCCCTTCTGTGTGACTCCCGGCCCACGACAATGTCGATAGGCATAGCTCCGGAAAGAGCAGAAAACTGGCGCGCCCAGTGCTGGCCCCAATCGAGCGGAAAAGGCACGCTCGACCACAGGGCAGGGCACTCGAACGCAGTCTCGCGCCACTCGTGGCAGACTTGAACGACGTCCAACCATCCGGTCCCTATCTGACGCCGATAGCTGACGACGACTTTGTCCTTTAACGAGAATTCGGCCGCTGACGGGGCCTCGTTAAACTTGGGCAGGGCAGCGTACGCGCAGAAGATGCGAGCGAGGAGCTCCGGGGGAAGCTTGGAGATGGGGCGGAGGGCGTTCGCGCGTCTACGAGCGGTCACGGTATCCGTAGACGCTGGGTCATCCATCGAGAGATGGGCCATTTGTTGGATCATTTGCTGTCCACCTGACGTCGAACCCCTTTCCTGGATGCTGCTAGTTCTATTCGAGCGTCACTGTATCGAATCGCATCCCACAAGGCAAGGTACGTACGCCATTAGGACGTATGTGCGTTTCGAAAAGCGTAAACGCACTCGGAGGCGAGTTTCACAATGACCTGAGTGGGGGCAAGAGGTAAGTAACAGTTTGCCACGAATTCACCCCTGAAAGTCAGACTGTCTCAAAGCAGTATCACCGCTGCCGCGCTAAGGGACGCATTTGGCGGATTACAGACGGGATAGTTCCGTCTGGCGCTCTAATCTCCACGTATCGTTAAGAATAAGTCGAACGCGCCCGACCAGTAACGAAAGGATTGCGGCATACATTATCTGTTTGAGTTCCCGATGCCTTTAGAAGACTGCCTAAACCGTTACTAATACTAAGTAGACAGCGGCGATGAGAACGGTGCGAGCGGCGGGTGTCGCAAGTGGTGCACTTCAAATTGAACAGTCTTTCTTGACCTCGACTGAGTTGGCGACAACTATCTAGTCCTCGTGTACAGAACAGGTCACAGCAAGGTCACAGGGCGAGTTGAGTCGAGGTATCGGGTCATGCTAGTCTCGCATCCAGCCGTTTGGGAGGTCCGATGACGCGGCGGCCGGGCACCTGACCGTGCCGGGCAAGCTTGAAGCCGGTCGGTCTGTTCGCGACTTCACATCTCTTCTGACCATGCACTCGGAGACGGCCGAGGCGGCAGTTGCTGCGCCAGCCACTGACAGCCACTGGGCGATCCATTCTCTTTCGGAATGGTGGGTTTTAAACGAATCCAACGCCGTTCAACAATTGAGATCGATCCTGATATATATGTATGTCAAGTACTCTGCTACGAGGTAGCACCAAGACTAGGTCCCATGCAGAGCCGGACATCTCCATCCCATTCAACAGCCAGACCATCAATCTGTCTGAACATATCCACCCATTCGGGAAACACGCTGCATCCCTGAATCCTGAGCTTCCGTACGCCGCAGTGATCCCGCCGCTCAAGCCACTCGCGCAATGCAACCAACGCCGGAGGGACGACATCCGGTTGAGAACTGTCACTCCGAGAGCCATATAGAACACGGTATAGGTGCAATGTGTGAAGACGAGGGAAGAACGTAGAGTCGGTTTCGCCCTTGTCGTCGAAGGAGTACGACACAGCCTTTGCCAAGTTCTCGGTCGTTTCCGGGTTGGAATCGGACAAGCAAAGCGCCTCGATGTGCGCCGTCTCTGCCAGGACGCGGTCCCACCAGAACCGTTCGATCATCGCGGAGAGTTGCAGATATTTACAAGCGTGCATGGGCAGCGCACGCATGACGGAGGGAAGCTCGTATGAAGAGCACTGGTAGTATTCCACTTTGATGACGCTTGTATCCTCCTTGAATGGTAGTATATCCTCTGAATCCTCGCGTTCTCTATAGGCGGCGATGGTGATGGTGTCCTGGTATGACTGGAGAGAAAGGCCTGGAAGAGGGTGTACCGAGCGATCCATGTGTCGGCGCGTCGCAGTCAAGACTGTATTCAAGTCTCCTTCGCGATCATCCTCATCCGTGGGCTCCTCAAACGAGAACCGGACCATGGCCGAAGACGGAACGACAAGCGTTTTCCAGACGGTCATGACGCCGCCGAACTGGCCGGTCACATCCATGCGTTCCAAGTGATCGAGGTGGATCATGGGGATGGTTGACTGCGTAGAGGTCGGAGAGGCACGGTGGACTTGGCCAATCAGGAGGCGTTCCAAGAGAGGAGCTGTAGCAAGGGCGGATAGGAGGAGAGAGACGTCGACCGACGGTTCACGGCCTCCCAGCTGCAAATTCCTGAGATTCGGCCACGACGCCCGAGATAGATCGGGGGAAAAACTGAAGAGTACGAGGTCGCGTAGCTTAGGCGCTGCGAAAGAACCACCGTGTATATATTCCGCGTAGTCTCCGGGCCAAGAGTAGGAGTAACCGGCGTCGACGTGTGTTAAAACGGGGGTGTCGACGTCGAGCTCGTGGATCCAGTTCTTATCAACCACAAAGAACCCGACGACCAGCTTTCGAAGGCGAAACTTGTGAGCCTTGACGAAATCCTCGACCCAATCGCCCATTAGTCCCCTTCTCTCTGGCTCCCGGCCCACGACAATGTCGATAGGGAGAGCTCCAGAGCGAGCAGAAAACTGGCGCGCCCAGTGCTGGCCCCAATCGAGCGGAAGTGGCACGCTCGACCACAGGGCGGGGCACTCGAACGCAGTCTCGCGCCACTCGTGGCAGACTTGAACGATATCCAACCATCCGGTCCCTATCTGACGCCGATAGCTGATGACTTTGTCCTCCAACGAGTATTCGGCCGCTGACGGGGCCTCGTTATACTTGGGTAGGGCAGCGTACGCGCAGAAGATGCGGGCGAGGAGCTCCGGTGGAAGCTTGGAGATGGGGCGGAGGGCGTTCGCGTGTCTACGAGCGGCCACGGTATCGGTAGACGCTGGGTCGTCCATCGAGAGATGGGCCATTTGCTGGCCTATTGACGACAATCCCGTATCCTGAGTACTATTCAACTCGCGTGTTAGGGCATTAAACCGCATTCACAGCAATGGGTCACGTACTCCATAAAAATGTGTATGCGGCGTGAATGCGCGCGTAGGTGAAGTGCACCGACGGCCTAAGTGGGGGTAAGAGGTGAGTAACACTTCGCTATAAACGCACCCCTGAAAGTCAGACAGACTGTCTCCGGAAACGGACACAATTCACGAGACCCAAGACGAATTACTTCCGCCCGGTTCTCAAATCTCCACGTACCAGTAAGAATCAATCGAGCGCGCGCCCGACCAGCAAACGAAACAGAGACATGAAAGAAAACTCGTATCAACTACTGAAACTAGCCTACCGCAGAATCAGAAAGCAGTTTGAATCAAGAGGACGCCGACGAACAGCAGAGAAACAGAATCGAAGAGAATAATCGGATGAAGATGGGGTCGAAAATCAGTAAACGACGTGCAAATTGCGTGAATAGGAGCCGAGGGGGTATTGTTGTTACATGTGAGGAGAGACGGCGGAATCAAAAGGGAGGCGCTGAGATGGGTAGATAGCGGGGGATCGATTAAGTTACTATGTGAGTGTGTGCGAATGGGTGGCTGTGAAATGGGTGGGGGAGGGAAGATGTGAATTCCGATGGGCGATAAAGGTAGCGAGAGGAGGTGGGTAGGTGGGGGGTTTGCATGGTACTCAGACAGACAGAATGCAACGAGAAAGATGAGGACTAGTCAACAATCAATGAGACGAGACGGGACGAAATCAGGACGATGGCAGTAAAAGCAATAACCAAGAATACGCGGCGAACCAGAAGACCCGCCCAAAAGAGAGATACGACCGCCGTGCGTGCGAGCGATTCTACGACGACGCCGTGCGCTCGGCGCCCAGCCACCCCGCATCGGCAGCGAGCAACACACTACTCGCCCACTCCCCATCGAGCCCCCCGTCCGCCGCATCCGACTCGTCCTCCCAGAGGCTGAGCCGGTTATACGGCGCCGGAAGCTCGCCGAGCGGCGTGATCTCCGTCTTGCTCGTATCGGTGTGCTGCTCGTTCGCCGCGGCTGTATCGATCGGCGGTGTTGTGCGCCGCACGACCTCTGGCACCGCCGTCTGCATAGGCGAGAACTCCTCCGTGGCCAGCGGCGAGATCATCCCCGGCACGCGCAGCGGACTCGTCTCGATCCCGAGCTCAAGCACAGGCGGCGCGCTCTCCACGCGTTCTCTCTCCTCGCTCGCTTTGGCCGCAGGATCCATCACGCTCGCGCGCCGACTCAACGCGCTCGCCCTACGCGACAGCGACAGTCCCATATCCAGCACACTCGCGCGGCGCGATACACCAGCGCTGGCACTCGCACTGGCGCCTTCGCTCGCGCTACCTCCGTAGACCGTATCCCTCGTCCCGGCGCCATCCGACGCGCGAGACTGTACGAGCGGTTGGCTGGCCGTACGCGGGCTCAGCGGGCTGAGGTTCATAATCCTCGAGTTCCGCAGACTCGAGAGACTCCGCTTGCCAAAGAGCATCGTCAAGCTCGGCCGCTTCGCCCTCGCCAGAGGTCGCGAGAACGGCCTTTCCTGCGGCTGCTCGGGGTCATCTTCAGACTCTGTGCGCGGGAAGTGCGTGCCGGGGACTGTGGAGGGGAACTGCTGCATCTCAGAGCCAGGACCGAGCGATGGCGTCGGCGACGGGAAGCTGATGGCCGTGCTCGTCGTGGGTGAAGAAACATCCATAAGCTCCAACGGGCCCGAGATCTTGACGTTCGAGCTCGCAAGACTGCTCTTTGAGCTGAAACTCCGGATGCTCATACCGGGCGCCACTGCTCTCCTCAAGCTGAGATTCGGCGCACTGGGGCTTGTGTGTATCGGTGTACGACGGGCATGCAATGCCAGCTCTTCGCGAGATGCTGCGTTGCTGTCGGGTGTAGCCAGCGAAGACGAAGACGCGGAGGAAAGCGCGAAGGACGCAGTGTCGTTATCCTGAGTGTGCTGCGAAGCCGAAGTCGGGAGCGCATTGATGGCGTACATCGCACGGACGTCGGCGGGCGTCTGTGGTACGGGCGTCTCTGGCTCGGGAACTTCGATCTCCTGGCCGCTTCCATCGGAGCCATCCCTGTCGGAGGTAGCGCTCTCGAGCACCTCTTGCTCCCTCCGCATCTCCTCGATCTCCTCATTGCTAAGCGGTGTCCAGATCTCCTCTTGCTCGCACAATACGCGCAGAATACTCGGGCTGAGACCCAGACTAGGGCAGAAAACAACCGTCAAGTTGCTCAGCGGCATACGCGTCTCTTTTCGTGATGCAGTCGCCCGGATAAGACTGGAAACGGTCCGAAGAAGATCGCGATGTGCGCGTGGTAAGCGGGCGACAAGAGCCCGGAACCGACGCAAAAGCGCCGCGGAGGGCGGCGCGATCGCTAATGCGGGTTGTGTCAACGACGGGATCGGGCCGGCGGGCGGCGACATCGGGGACGAAGCCGTAGACGCGGGCGAGGACGAAAGCGGCGAGGGCCTGTTCACGCTGTTGTTCACGGCCGCAGCAGCGGCCGCAGCGGCCGGTCGCGGGCTCGAGGGCAGACCACAGCCGCCGGACTCGAGCGTCAGGCGCCGCGGCATGGGCATGGGCATCTGCGTCGGCATGGAAGCGGGCGCAGACGCGACGGATGCGGCGGTATCGATGCTCCTTCTCGTCTCGTTCTCGGCGTCCATTGCGGCCTCGAAAAGCGGGGTCAGCTGCTTCGTCAGGATTGGATCGGGGACTGCGGGAGAAGTGCGGCATGTCAGTCGGGAGATCAGGAAGGGATCCAGGTAAGGTACGCACGTTCGCGCAGGTACGCCTTGAAGATGCTCGCGACGGCGTGCGGGTCGAGCTCGCCTGGCGGGCTCGCTTGGAGATCAAAATCGGCGCCTGTGTCGAACTCTGAGCGTAGGCGCGCGATGTGTGATGCGCGACCGCTGATTCTGGAAGCAATATCAGCGCCTTCTTTCATCTCGATTAGATAACGAATAACACATACCGGAAGAGCCCCTCCTCCTCGAGCCCCCAAGTCATGATATGCTGCACGCATCTCACGACGAGCGCCGGAAGCGCGCGGTCCGTGAGCGGTGCAGATGGGCCGGGGTCGGACCAGCCGTTTTCGCCTGTAGAAAGAGACCGAGCATCAGCGAAACCCGTATGGTGTAGATGTATGAATGGATGAGCCGCAGCGTGATCAAAAGCTGGAGCATCAGAGGGAACTAGCGTACCGTCCATCGCAGTGCGCACATGCTCGATGGCGGTATCGCGCACGGCGTCGTTGAGAGGGCGGCCAAAGACGAGGCCGCTCTGAGCCCTCGGACCTCGCAGACAGGGGCCGAGGGAGTTGCCTTGGGACTGAGAAGACATGCTCGAGTCGGCGGTGTGCACGCTCCATGTGCCGCTGGGTGCGTTGGGCGTGCGACGGGGGCCGCGGCGCTCAGGAGTCGGGCTACGGCTTGGCGGGGTGTCGTGCCCCTGACCGGGCATCTGCATGCCTAGCGCACGCACGACGCGACGGCCAAAGCCGAGCATGCCGGAGGGCGCCTGGGGCTGGGGCTCGTGCCGGACGAGTGTGGGTTCCCTGGCCAGCTTCTGCGGCACCCAGCCAGTGTGTTGAGGGGCAGCCCAGCCGCCGTGCTCGTCGACGGTGATGGCCGGCGGGGTGTTTCCGTGACCAGAAGCGGAGGCGGTGGTCCATGCCGCGAGCCTGCCGCGGATCTGGCTGCCGGCCGTGTGCGAGCTGCCGTCGCGCTGTGCGGCCCCGATGTAGCCCTCTGCCGCTGCGCTGCTTGTCGCGGGCGGAGTGGCGAGGGTGGGGGAGGGCGAGGCGGCAAAGTGGAGGGTCATCGAGTGGCGCTTCCTCGTCCCGTTTAGGGTGTTCAACCGCGCCTGTGCGTCGTCGTCGTCGGGGAGCACAAACTCAGCCTCTGCCACGAGGGCGCTGAGCCGGCGGTGCGCCATCACCGTGCTTGTGCTCTCCGCCATCGACACCGGTCGTGGTGCGGTGCCTGAGCGCGGGCGAATGGTGTGGTGGCTGGCCATCGTCGCGTCCGACCTGCGCCAGTCCTCCTTCTTGCCCGTGTCAACTTCCAGTGGCCGCTGCTGCCGCGGGAGTGGTTGCGGTGCAGGCGTAGGCGCTGGGGCGGGTGCGGGTGCCGGCGGCTGTGGTTGGGACCTGGGCGACTTTGGGGGCGGCGTCGGTGGATCGTGCGCGATGCCGAGCGGGGAGGTGGCCGGGGCGGTGACGGCGCGCTGCTTGCCCTTGTTCTTGAAGACGTTCCTGAGCCTGTTCGCGCCGGACTTGCCGGGCGAGGGCGGCGGCTGGAGGACTTGGGGCAGGGTGGACTGGGCGTTGCCCATGGCGAGCGACGTCGAGCGTGCGCTGGGCACGATCGCGAGGACTTTGGCTGCGAACCGGCCCGGGCCTGGTGACGCCGGCTCAGACGACGAAGAGTGTGTGTCCGAGCTGGTGGTGGCGCCCGTACGCGAGGCAGAGCGTGAGGCCCGGACCATGCTGCTCTCCTCGCGTGTATATAGCGTGCTACTAGGCGCCGGTGAGTATAGTCGTGGTCGGAGACAAAGTCTTTGCCCTCTTTCGCTTTCTGCCTCCGCCGTCACTCTCCTCGACGTCCGGCTGCTAACTCTGATCCGAACAATGCACACTCGCCGCAGCTTACCGACGCCCCTGGCCGAACACCGTCCCCGTAACCGTCTCATTGTCCTCTTCCTAGCATCGTGCCTTTCATCTCCCCCCTTTTGTGTATGCCTTTGTCTTTCTAAATTAAATTATATACCGGCACCACTATCTCTACGCGTTCCTTCCCACCAAAAAGTCCTTCGCCAGCTCGTACGTGAAAAAGCTCGTCGCGATGCTCGGCGCCACTTTGACTGCGGGAACACAACATAATCCTCAGCACATGCCTCTCACACTCACAGACGATTCACTCACGCAGGTTCGGCCACAAGCCACGATACATCCCCGCGAGCCCTTCCGTACGCACGATATGCCTCGCAGCGCTCAGCGCACCGTCGTACTGCTGCATCCCGCCGTTGCGCATGCCCGTCACCTGCATCTTTCGCCGCAGCACGTCGAACGGGTACGTCAGCGTTTGCGAGATGCTTCCTGGAAAGTCGATCGTCAGCCTTGTTCGCTTTCTTTCACACACGCTTGTGGTCGAAGTCAATGGAGAGAAGTTCGTGATCAAGTGGCCCGTGCCATGGTATGCATGACAGCCGACGTCATTGGGCGCTGCCGTTATCCCCGAATGCGAGCGCGCCGCAGTGCATACATCCTCCCACTGCGCGCACACAAGCGTACACGCTCAGCTGGGCGTCATCGACACAAGTCCGCCACCGAGCGACGTTCTGTACTGCGATGCGGCGATGTACACAAAGCTCCCCGTATGCCCAGTAGAGACGCCTGTGCCCGTCCAAGCTGCCCAACCGCCGGAGCATATACCACCCAATCCCGCACAAAGCAGCATTTAGACGGACAAGTCACAAGCGGGAGCATACGCGCTACCCCGGAGCGAAACAAACAAACAGCCCCGAAAAAGCCTCATCTCAAATGCGAAAACGCGGGGAAAGAATCAAACAAGAAATCTGAGACTCACCCGCCAACGCGCCACACGCCAGCTTCCGCCACGCGCTCTGCTTCCCCGGCGGCGTGATGTACCCTCGCAGCGCCTCGTACGCCGCAAAGTTGATGCCCACGTACGGCGCGACGCCCGCAGCCGTTGCGACGATGCCGCGATATAGCGCTCGTACGCCGCCCTCTTCCCTGAACACTTTCACGCCCATACCCCACATCGTGAGTTCGGCGGCGGTGTATTGGGGTTTGGGTTTTGGCGGGGGCGAGGAGGATAGGGCGGCGGAGGCTGTGGGCGTTATTGAGGGTGCCGGGACGTGCGCGTTGAGGGATGCGGTTGCGATTGAGAGGCGGGAGCGGATGAGGTCGAGGGGGTAGGTGGTGGATACGCTCGTTATGCCCGCTAGTGCGCCGGCTGCTAGACGCGTAGGGGTATCCAGCTGTCGCGTGCCGTTATTCGTGAATAACTAAATGTGATATGGAGATTTCAGTGTTCAGTCTTTGACTGCGCGGGTGTGTACAGTGGGGCATGCTGACCTTCTTGAGTTGCTCGTAGGTGGTGAACTGCACGGCACTGTAAGGTATGATGCGCACGCAGTTTATGCCGTTGCCGCGCATGAAACCTGCGAAGCCTTCTTCTCGCCACATCCGCGCTAGAGAGGCTGCTACGCCCTCATACGCAGCTGCGCTACCCCGTTGCTGAACCTGTCTACGGAAGTCAGCCTTTATTCGCATGCATGATAAAGTACCCAAAGATGTATTCCGCCGACCACTCCCATCCCCTCAAGCCAGCTCGTATTTGGGTCCCCCAGCCAAAATCCCGAGCCCTCATGCAAAGTACCCCAAGCAAAGAAACAGCAACGCACTGAATGATCTTCAACCTCTCCAGCGGACTAACGACCGTCCGACTCGCAGCGCCCGCAATACCACCCGCAATAAAGTAGCTGGTAATCTCCGGGCTCAAGAACCTGCTGGTCGGCTTGGGCGCGGGGGAAGAAGGGCGCGCGGGGTCTGGCACAGGCGGCGGCGCGGGCGAGGGAAGCGCTTCTGCTTCTTCTGGCGTCACTGTTGTCGCAGATGAAGAGACATCTTGTGATGTTGATGAGGACAGCGTTGCGGGGGATTGTATGGGCGCAGAGGGCGCGAGAGAGGACGGGCCCGCGGAGGAAGAGGGCGTTGATGTCATCCGTTCGAATTTACTTCACCGTGCCGGTGTAGTCGCGCAGTCTAGCCAAGTATTGTTTGGGCGTCTATTAGAAGCTCTAGCAGTTGATGTTGAGATGATGAGGTGTAATGCTGAGTGAGGCCCAGAGAAGCAGGTTGGGCGGTGATGAAAAGGAAAGATGAAGAGAGTGCGGGGCGGCGCGGGTGGCGGAACAGATGTATTGGGGCGTGCGAAGTTCGGACTTGGGTGCGGGCCAACCGCGCCGGTCCGGTTTCGCTCTTGCGTTCATGCAGCCGTATTGCGGCCCCGCTATATTCTACGCTCAATACTTTTACGATGGCTTCTGAGCACCAGCAAAGCAAAGGCGCTCGTACTTGTTCCCGCTCTCAGATCGAGAAAGCGAGGCTGAAACCAAGAACAAGACTCTTCTAGAGCTGTTGGTCATCTCCAGCTGTCCTTCTATAAACACGACTCGCGACTGCGAGGATGAACAGGCGCTTCATATAGGCCAACCCGGTCCGAAAAGTGAATACAGCACGCGCCTGGAAATGCAGAGCGCACCGAGACCGAACTGGTTCGCGCGGCTTGTCCTCCCCTCCGGCTGCATTGGGTAAAAGAAGGCGCATCATCAACATGCAGGCGCGGGCGTTTTCCATATCCGTCCACGCCGATTCCACCTCGTGTAGCACGTAGAAGGCCCCGCGCGCCAGGCCACGATGTTTTCATGATGTCGTCCGACACAGCCGCGAAGCGGCATCGACACGACCAAGCCTCATGGCGGCCTGTCTGCACTCGGGATCCGGCAACATATATATGCGCACTTTCAGCAGGACTTTCTCCACCACCTAACTCTATCACCGTTTTTGCGGCTGTTGTAACTCCCCGTTGTCTTCTTTTTGTTTATCGTTATGGCTTCGCCGTCCGACGAAAGCCTCGTCTCGACCAAGTCTAAGCGCTCGCGCTTCAGCAAGATCTTCCGGCGCAACTCGTCTTCGACTTCAGTCGCTACCGTACCGGCCTCTCCCGATGCTCACGAGTCTAGCAACACCAAGGCAGAACCTAGCCCGTCCAAAGCCGACTCCGGCAGCATCAAGTCGAAGCGCACGCCGATGGACAGGCTCCTTCGCCGCTCCTCGACTTCCTCGCTCGCCAGCGTCGGCGTCACAGACACGCAAGTCCAAGCGAGCCCCGAACCGCAACCCAAATCTCTCAAACGCACCGACTCCGCGTCCTCCTCCCTCTCCGCCGTCGTATCCGACGCAAAGGCCGAAGACACCGCTTCCACGAAGTCGAAGGGCAAGGGCGCCCTACGCCGCTCGCTCTCCGCGCTGAGCATCACACGACCGCGCCACCGCCGTGCCGCATCCGATCCGCTTGCCGTTGACACGCGCAGCGCGTCGCCGCCTCCGGTTGCACCGTCGGAGGGTCTACACAAGATGCTCAGCCCGGTCGAGGAGTCGCCGGTCGTTGTGCGGGGTTCTATTCTGGCGCTCGAGGTTCCGCCTGCGGAGCCGGCTGGCGCACCGGAGGTGCTCAGTGCATCTGGGGTGCTCGTTGATCGCCCTACCGAAGCGGATCCCGAGCCTGCGCAGAACGAGTCGATTGGCGAATCGGTTGCTGCGGCTTCAGGTGATGCTTCTGCGCAAGCGCCACCCACGCTTCTCGAGAGCACGCCCCAAGCGGACGACGCACGGGTCGCAGCCACTGTACCCGAGGTGCAGGCGCCTCAGGAGGTCGAGCCAGAACCACCCGTACAAGAGCCCGCTGCTGGTATCACTAGGTCTCCGAGTCCTACCGGCTCCGCCTGGACCGAAGCGGCGGCATCTTCGGCCGCTCTCGATGAGTCGGCGTCTGCTGTGGATAGCACGCTTGCTGTCGTGTCGGCCCCAGTCGGCGCACATTCGGATGTCCCTGCAGAACCTGTCGCAGAGTCTGCACCGCCCGTCGTCGATATCGTCAGGACGCCTAGCCCTGCTGCTTCTGTTTGGACCGAGGCGGATGCGAATACGGTGCCCGCTGGCGTCACAGACGGACCGTCTGTAGCGGAAGAGTTGCGCGCTACAGACTCTCAGTCGACTATACTGGAGCCCGATGTATCCTCGTCGCCCCCGTCCCAGCCTGTCGACGTTGACGCTGCCAGGCCGGCAAGTCCTTCGCCGTCTGCGTCTTGGACCGAGGCGGACATGTCCTCGAGCGGCGTCGAAGAGTCGCAACCTGTAGCTGCGCACCTCGACGAGCCGCAAATCGCCGTCGCAGAGGCACAGGTGACGCCTTTGGAACTCTCCCAGCTACCCATCTCGCCCGATCCCGCTGTCGAGGTCGCCAGTCCCACCAGCCCCGTACGGCATGAGACGAAAGCGCCGACGGATGTCATTGAGCACCCGGCGTCTCCGGCTGCAGATGCCCGCTCGGTCGATACCTGGTCTGACGTTTCTTCGGTGTCCTCCATCCACTTCGCCGCTCCCACTGGTGCTGCCGGTAACGCCGCTGGGCCATCTTCAGCAGGGCCAACGCATCTCGATCACCACGACGCACCTGCCCCGCCTGAACCTGAGTACGCGCATCTCGGCTGGGTTGTTCATCTGCCTGGCGTGGATGGATCGACGTACTTCACGCATCGCGGATACGACGTCGTCACCGACATCGACCTTCGCTCCAATGAGACCCTGTATCAGGTCTCCGAGGTTCTTTCGGGTTTGGGCGTGCCGCCTCCTACTGGGTGGGAGATGTGGCTCGGTGGCGATTCGCGCGCACCCGCATGCTCATTCGTCAACCATAACTTGCGTTTGGTGGCGTCTGAGCCTGTCCCCGCGACGTCTTCCATCGCTGAGCGTGAGTTTACACATCTCACAGTACATGAATCCCCTGTTGATATCGTTGTAGGAGCAAGATACTGGGCTTATGTCGAACAGCACCCCGCGCATTGCGCGCTGGCCATCTTGTCGGAGCAGAACATCAATCAGGCGAAGGGCGCGCTGTCGTGGGATCGCATGAATTGGCCTCTGACACCGACTGGTGAGCGGGTTGAACCGCCCTTGTTTACTGCAGACGAAAGAAGGCGCTTCGCTGCTTCTATCAACTCTCTTGAAGGTACGTATATCTTATGCCCTCCGCCACTTGCCTATGAAACTCACGATTACCAGGGCGTCCTTCCTCCTACGACCTGATCATCGCAACGCGGGACATCGCAGAGATTATGCGCCGTCTCTGTGAGCACTTGATCCTCTCGCGCCTCGTCGACCGCTAACATCACCTCCAGGTCATTGGGAGCTCAGCATACCCAAACCCGAGGCATCCACGTCAAGTCGCGCAAGGAACGAGTCTGCAAGAAGCGATCGCCGTCCAAGGATGTACCCTCGCAGAGGACCGCGCGCCATGCCGGGGTCGGGCCCTGGAGGCTCTGGCCCGTTGTGGATTGTTGCTGCCGGTGTAGCTGTGGGCGTCGGGTTTGCGTTGATTGGAGGTGGTATGAGTCGGCGCACACGCTAAGCACTTAGCCCTTGAGCTCACAGCTGGCTCGGCCATCGATTGCCATAAGTACGACAGTGCCTGCGACCAATGGCATGTTGAATCACTGAACCCACAGAAGCCTCGTCGCCAACGCATCGGCTCTTACGAAACCAACGATACGATTGTCTTTGACCATGCTATATTTGGCAACTCGTTGTATATGACGTGATACTCGTTCCGACACACGCAGTACTCAGCAGGCGATTGTACTGAGAATGTATAAATATATGTTCAAGGCGAATAGTTGTATCCATCAATAGTAGGCACTGCAGTTGGGTAGACTCATTGGAGCCTCTTTAGCGTCAGAACTATCCCGCGCGGCTTACACTCCTCGGCCCTCGACGTTGCTGTGGGATCGACAGTGAGCTTCGGCTACGATGTGTCAATCAACACACTGCACATACCCCGCATCAACATGCGGAACGTCAAATTCGGTGTACTGAGGCACCGACGAGGGCTCGCTGTCTACGTTCGCACGGGCCAATGAGTCCCCAGCGTCGCGAGTTACAGGGTGCGTGTGGTCGTTGATAAGGCTAACGAGACGTCAGTCTAACATGTATCGACCGACACTGGAGATACATACCCAATCTCGATGTCAATAGCAGACTTGTCCCGCAGCTGCTCGCCGAACTCGATCTCGCCTAACGACGCCTGCTGGTTCTGCGCACGCGGAGTGGGGGCCCAGCCGACCCAGTTACCGATAACGCAGATAACGCGCCAGTACGACGCGAGCGCCTCCGATGTAAGGCCGAATAAGCCGAATATAGAGAATGCAAGGATCGGGGACATCCAGTTGATGAAGTAGAAGTTGGCCGTATTAGTGGTCCCATCGGCCGTGATCTCAGCATAAGATACGCTGAGGGGCTCCCAATTAGTATGCAAAGAGGTCCAGCCCCAATAGAAAGGTAGCAGGTTATTCCTCAGTGCCGCAACTAGGGCTAGGACCAAGTTCACAATACCGATTGGTAACGTGATTAAGAGATCGATGCTGGCGAGGACCATGATACGGAAATAACTCGGGCGCGAAATTGAGTTATTGCTCCTCAGGAAGCGATTGATGTCCTTGCTTTGTCGATAGAATGTCCAAGCCACTCTCGCTAGTACCAATACATCCGGTTAGCCCAAGGTGATCGCTCGATCAAGCAAAGGTTCACTCACGGTAGTAGAAAACGATCGAAATCAACGGAGGCACGAGGATCCATGATTGAATAGTCAAGAGTTCCAGTATTGACAGGTCAAGACGATTGGTGCACCCAAACCCTTCCAAAACTTCGAATCGCACTCCTTGGTTGATATAGTCTGGCATAGTGCTTAATGTAACCTCCGCATTGACTGGGTGCAATACTCACATAGAGGGCCAGCAACTAGCAAGGGAATAACCAAGCCTAGACTCCATTCCACGATCAAGTTCAGACGTCTCTATGGTGACCGATCAGTCTCGGTGGAGGAAAATAAATAAATACCAAAAGGAAACTCACTGCTGATTGACTAGGTAGGTCCACGGACTGTAGATTGGCAATCAAGTAAAGTCGGCGGATGACTATGAGCGTTGACATCGGCTTGACGGTGTAAGTGATCAACTGTATATGCGACGCTGGAAACCAATCTATGTTCAATCTTGTAGTGCGATTCACATATAAGTAGAGATCTCACCAATGTCGCAATATACATATAGTTTAATGTCGGCATTATCGGACCAGATAATCGTGTTGGCACCATCTATCAGGGATTCCACGAATAGCCAGAAACACAAGAAGGCGACCCCAAGGTTCCAGTGTTGACGCATAAAGCTGGTCAAGAGAACGAGGAGCAGCCCAACTGCAGATAGAAGCCTCGCCACAGGTAGGAGTGGGTATGAAGGATCGACCGCTTTCATGTTCGCTAGAGTCGTTCTGGGGCATGTTGTGGTGGCGAGGATCGCGCTTTATAGTGCGTTCATTGTGTGAATATCTCACCCCTCAAACGTGGAGAATCTCATGCGATTCTGATGAAACTCGCCACTGCAGCTAACATCTGTGGCCCTAGATGACAACTATCTGAGAAAGACATTCCGTGGCCTGCATATGTGCTCGCCTGGGCGGCGGGAGAAGACGATGTGACTCTACATGCCATCTTTGCGCTCAGGAGTTGAACGTCGATAGGAGGTGAGAACACTCATCTGTTAAGGGCGTGTCCGCCTGTTCAGGCCATATCTGACCCATAAGGTGCAGCGTTTCGACGAGCGCATTAATAAACCAATCACGAGGATGATTTGAGCCGAATCAGGTCAACGACTTCCTGGGCTAAGGTGGTACTCTGCACCGCCATGTGTGTCCCGAACAGAAGAACTACGTGGGCTGTGAGCGAGATAAGAACCACGGCCAAATTTGGGTGCTCACATCGTATGGATGAATCCGATGAAGTAGCCGAACTGCGCCAAGGCGCGAGCATGGATTGTACACCATCGTGGTCACCTGAGGCCGTGGCAAAGCGAAGCGAGCTCATGAGACGTCATACTGCCGCATGTATGGGCGTCGAAGGCTGCCGTAGGTCTATGAGACTCCGGGCCACCAGAAAGTCTTTGGGGACTTGAGCGTCAGTGGTAATTGGCGGGCGCATGTCGAGCCTGAGGAGAGTCGCTCTCCCTTGTAAGCAGGTACCCTGAGTATATTCATCGGCAGGAACTCTTCATATTCGCGTTTCATGTCGGAAGCAACAATATGTGCGGTGCGTGACGCCGAATCCTGACGAAGACATCTACTTCACCTCGCAGATAGTTGTCGTCCGGATTGTTCACTGCCTGATCGATATTTCGGTCCCTCCAGCTTGTATCTCCATGCGTATCGGATGTCAAGCGACGAGAGGGAGTAGATGACCACACTATCAAGCATTCGGGCGGTATAGAGATATTCTCACCATGCAACGCGTCAACAACGCGTACATGAGCGTTCGGGCTGAGAAGGCCCATCTGCGTCGGACGCCGCGACTCTGCGTGATGACGACGGTCGCAGCCTGACCCGCTTCTTTTTCTTATCGTTGGGTTTGGAACGGCACATACGGTCTAGCTACTTGCGCGTGGGCTATGTGTGCACATAGTAAGTTATGTCAAATCCATAAGGGTCTGTTCGGCAACCTGATCTTCCGTCATGACGGAGGATTTTGGTCAAACTTATTGCCTTACAAGGCAAGAATATCGAGGTTCTCGAACTTTCGACGGCCTCTCCACCAATCATGGTCCTAGGTGCGGCTGCGGAAATCATGACGGAAACGCAAAATCAGGTTGCCGAACAGACCCTAAGCAACATGGCGTCATGATACTCCAGGTTATCGAGCGTGTGAAGGCCACGTCGCGGAATCAACACTGCTCAGTCTGCTGCGTGTCAGGCACACGTTCTACTTTGCCATGTTGCTTTCATGTTGTTCAAGTTCATGCCGGGTGCCAACTCTACATCTTCTACGTGGTTATACCCGCGAAGATCAAGACACAAGTAGAACTTCATAGTCGGGACGGGGGCTTGAACGTTGGACTGAACTGAGTCAGAGGGAAGGGGACCAAGTTCATTCGTGGCGCGGCACGATACACTATGGCAAACGCGCGTGGCTCCACCGTCGGGCGCCATGAAGTCTCCCCTATCTGAGGGCCAGCAGAAATGGAATGCAGGCAGTGGATAGAGGTACCGCCGAGGGCTTCGTGAATGGCGAACCGTTCTGATGGGCGAAGTTGCTCCTGGCTGGCTTGAGTTCACCACGCGCTCGATTTGCACGAAATACACGTTGCGAACATAGCCTCGCGCCTCGAGCCGCGCAGCGACGGGAATGCGGGTGCACGACTTCACCTCCTGGCGGCCTGCGTACTTTTGGCCTTCTCATATATAGACGACCGCCTCGACGTTTGCCTCACCCACGAACTGTGCTTGTCCGCACATCTACGCCATTCACGACCTTTCGCCTTGATTCTCTTGCTCACGACCTATCTATAACGTACTCGCACCTCGTCTATCATGGCCTCTCAATCCAATATCGGACCGGATGCCAAAGTCAAGCGCTCGCGCATGGACAAGTTCATACCGCGCCGCTCCAGCACGCTATCTTCCTCTGTAGGCCCTACGCAGCCCACCCCGACTACGACTCCCGAACGCACCCCGGCCAAGTCTGAACGGACGCGAATGGACAAGATTATGCGACGCCCGAGCACTTCGTCTACTCTCAGCTCATCGCCTCCTTCCAAGCCTCTAGCCGAGGCTACGCCGCCGAAAGAGCGTTCGGGTCTGCGCAAGGTTTTGCAACGCTCCAACACTTCGGCATCATCTATAGGATTATCGACTTCTCCTACGCCTCTCCCGGAGAGTACTCTTCCTAAGGCCGCAGGTTCGCGCATTCCGCGGCGCACGTCCACGGCCTCCATACGCGCGGCCACCGCACCTTCGGACACCACGGAGGCCGATGGCGCGAAGCCGGAACGTTCCCGCGTGGATAAGCTCTTGCGACGATCGCCATCTTCGTCTTCGTCTCTCGCTGGTGTGGCTCCTACAGGCATCCCGGAGCCGAATGGGCCGAAGTCTGAGCGCTCGCGGATGGACAAGATCCTGCGACGCTCACCATCTTCCACCTCTTCCCTCGCTATCTCCGCTTCTCCCGAAGCTCAGGATGCCACCCCGTCGAAGCCAGAGTCAAAGCGCAAGCGTATTGCCTCTCTCATCCACCGTCCGGATGCGTCCTCGTCCGATTCCATATCTATTGCACCCACCGATGCCGACGTCCAAGACGGCTCGCCGAAGCCGAAACGCACGCGCCCGGGCTCGGTCTTGCGTACTCTATCTGCGTTCAGCGTAAAGCACAAGCATGGCTCTTCTTCGTCCGAATCACTCGCAGTCGACACGCATACGCCACCTGCAGTCGAGCAGACATCCGTTGAACACAAGATGCTCAGCCCTGTTGCAGAGTCGCCCGCGGTCGAGCAGGGCCACCAAGGTTTCGCCTCACTGCCAGTGTCGTCGGAGGCCGTACCGCCCAGCATCTCTGAGGTGGTGCCGCCCGTTCCGTTGGTCGCGGTTGTAGACCCCACGCCCGTCGAAGCACCGGCTACTGCTGCGCCTGCCGTCGCGCCCGAGGTCCAGGCGGAGATTTCCGAGCCACCGCCACCCGTAGATGAGCCCGCCGCTCCTGCAGCTCAGCTAGATCTTCCTCCTGGGTTGACGGAGGAGCCGTCTTCATATGACGAACCAGCAGATGCAAGTGCTCCTGATGCCACAGGCGACGCTTCAGAAGAAGTTGCCGAAGCTGTTGTAGCGATGCCCCCTTCTCACGAGGACACGACTGTCGCCGGTTCTCTCGATAACGTGGTCGCCGAAGAGCCGCTCATCTTTGACGCGCCCGCCATCCCGCAAGAAAACGTCTCGCTCGTCCAGGATTCCACCTTTGCTGCCCCCGACGTACCTTTGGAGGAAGCAGAGCAGCCCGTTACCGCGACTGCAGATGTCCCCGCTATATCCGTTCAGCCGGTCGCCTCAGATGACGCGAGCGCTCGAGCCGAGTCCGAGGTCGACGGGCCGAACAGTTCGGTAGAGGCCACGAAGGCAACTTCATTCGTCGATGCGGGAGCGGCGCGCGAGACTGAGCCGCCGCAAACGCAAGGCGACGTCCCGTCTGTCATGAGCTTCGAGCAGTTTGGTTGGATCATGCATCACTCACCGGGAGAATCTGCCCCGTACTTCACGCTACATGGACACGACGTCGTTACGGATGTTGATCTTCGTGGTGATGGCGCGATCCTCAGCATCTACGAGCGCCTTTCCTGTTTGGATATGCCACCGGCGGATGGCTGGGAGCTTTGGTTACTCAATACTATTGGCGGATTCGTGCCCTCTCCGGACCATTACCTCGTGAACCACGACTTGCGCGTCGTGTCTTCTACGCCTAAATCCCCAAGGCCGACTGCTGCAGAGCGTACGTCGCCAAAGCCCCTTACAGATGACGTGCATACTGATGTTTATGCAGGTGAGAAGTACTGGGAATTCGTCGAGAAGCACCCTGTCCACTGCGCGCGCATCATCTCTTCGGAGGAGATCGTTGCCGGCACGAATGATGCGCTCACTTACGAGTTTGTCAAGTGGCCCGTACCTCCGGGATCTGGCTCTGGCGCGGACTCAGTCTCAGACGTTCCCTTCAATGAAGATGAGAGCGACGAGTTTTCGCGGTCGCTGAGTTCTTTTGGAGGTATGTATCCCATGCCGTGGCTGTGGTCCGTCTGCTGATACTCGCCTCTTCAGCAGACCCTTCCACTTCAACTCCCGAGGATATGGCCGTCGTTGCGCAGAACGTCGCCAAGGTCGAGCTTCGCCTTTGTGAGCATAGACTCTTCTACGTCATCATTTCTTACTGACCAGTCTCATAGGTCGCTGGGAGCAACGAATGCGCGAGTCTGGCAGGCTTGGGGAGGAGCGTTACGACTCGCCTTCAGGCGCTCTCATGAACTTGAGTCCTGATGCGCAACGCCAGATGATCCCGGCTCTCTCGCGCGTTCTGGGTGGGAGTGTCGGGAGATCTGGTGCATGGGGGTGCTCAATCCAATGACTATATTAAGTTGCATCTCTACGCTCTGTGTACACGGTTTATGTATGTTACAATCGTGGCTGGGCCACTGTCTCCTCGGCATTCTCTCCCCCATCACTATACCGGCTCTTCCGGCTACTCGTTCACTATCACATGTATCATGTCTGTACCTGTATCATTGATTATTGCAATGTAAATCAGCGCGTGTATTCCATGAAGTCGCTGTAGACGTTGCTGAGTCTTGGTCAAGCCAGACGGGCCAGCGTGCGAATATTATCGGGCACGCGCGGGCCACGATGCCGCGCGAGCGTGTTTGGCAGGCGTCCGCCATGCACCTTTCGCTTGTTTTCACTGCCCCGAAGACGCACAACTACCGAACGAGTACGTAGCCGGAGTAGTGACCCAGAGGATGTTCGTCTGACGCGAGGCCAGGGTAGAATGGAGGTCGTTGCAGTGTGCATGCATGTTGGAGCGGCCCTGTAACCTTCACAAGGCGCGACGGAGATGACAGTTCATTCGAACTCTCCACGGCGAAATCTGGGATTTATGCTCCCAGAGCGGCTTCGAGATGTAGACAGATAAGGCGTTTTGATAGAATCACATCGAGGCATAGCTGTGCTCAAAAGACGATCTTCGCCGACGATGGACGGTGGGGTCAACATGCGGAGGACCGCCCAAGGTTTGTGTGGAAGGCACGATGCTTCCATCGCCCTCTCGGCGCAGTCGTTAAGCAGCAACACGCCCCAGCCGCCTGTTGTCCTGCCTGCTATTGGACATGCTACTATATAGACGTCTAGATCGTCGCTCTGGTGCCTCCACCTCTTGTCCACAGCGATCGTCTCTCAACAGTTTTCCTCCCCGGCTGCGATCTTGTTCTTACCCACCTCGTACGCCATGTCTTCGACATCCGATATTGGACACAGCACCCCCTCGCAGAAGTCCAAGCGCTCCCGCATCTCCAGGTTGTTGCGGCGCGCGGACTCTTCCTCATCCTCAGTCGGCGCAACGCGATCCTCCGAAGTCAGCCCCGAGCGCACCAACACCAAGCGCTCTCGCGTCGGCACACTCTTCCGTCACCCCGGCTCCTCGTCTTCCTCCCTGTCTGTAGCGTCAGATGCCGAAGACGATGCCGCTACCAAGGCGAAGCGATCAGCTCTGCGACGCTCGCTGTCTGCGCTCAGCACCAAGGCTCGCCATGGCGCCTCGCATCGATCGTCTTTGGACTCAGAGACGCTCGGCCTCGACACCCGCGCAGCGTCCCCACCGCTCGACGCATCTGCCGACCACAAGATGCTCAGTCCTGTCGTTGAGTCTCCCATCGCTGACTCTCCCGGCGGACCCCACATCTTCTCGCCCATGCTCGTGGTATCCAATCCTCAAGAGCACGAGGCTCCTCCTGAAGCAATCGACATCCTGCCCGCTCCCCTTGAACCCACTACGGACGGTGCCACGCAAGCACCCTCTGCAGAAGTCTCGACGACGGCGCCGGCAGAAGAGCCTACGAAGTCGTCGCTCCCTGCCGCCGATGAGGGGTCGGGATCGACCGTCTCATCTGAGGCATCAGGCCCGCCAGTTGCCCGCGAAGCATCAACGACCGATGAGAGCAGCTCTGTGGACGCTCCTCGCGCACCGACGCTGAGCAACTCGTCCGTCTCGAGCGACTCCGACTCCGCGGCACCCTGGGAGGAGTACGAGAGTCTGGGATGGTCCATGTTTGAACTGCCAGGCGAGGCGGTATACTTCGCGCATCGGGCGAAGGGCATCGTGTCTGACGTCGATCTTCGCCGTGAGGGTGCCATGCGCGAAGTTTTCGAGTTCTTGGCGGGCCCGCACGTCACTCCTCTCCCTGGCTGGGAGCTCTGGTTACGCGACACAGGCAACTCGCCGTCTCGCGCTTCGGACTACTCCTTCGTCAACCATGGATTGCGATTGGTCAGCTTCACGCCTGAGCCGGCCGAGCCCACTGCAGCAGGACGTGAGTTTATCGACTCCTAGACGTTGTGAATATAGCGTGCTAACTATGCCGTAGAAGTTTTGTACTGGATGTATGTGGAGAAGCACCCCGCACACTGCGCGCCGGTCGTCCTCTCGGAAAAGACGGTTTCCGAGGCACACAATGCACTCACCTGGGAGGGCCGCAAACTACTTCCATCAGGCAACCGGATCGACGTGCCGATCTTCACTCAAGAGGAGCGCCAGCATTTTTCCGACTCGTTGAGGTCGTTCAATGGTGCGTACTATCATATGACAAGTATATCTATTGCATTAGCTAAGACGCGGACCTGCAGGTAACTCGACGCTTGCGGAAATGACGAGCATAACACGGGATATCGCTCGTATCTTGCTCCGTATGTGTGAGTTGTTGTACTGGCTTAGAAGCATCGCACGTCTGACAGAACTCCTGCAGGCCAATGGGAGCAAGATCAATGGCATGAGCTTGGTGGCGCGGAGCAGGTTGCGGCAGTACGCGAGTCCAAGTCTGCCGAGGTGACGGACGCGCCCAGCGAGCGCGCGATACCTGTACCCTTCAGCGACCAATACACCCTGGGGCTCAGGGATGTTGTTATGGTTGCTGTCGCCGCCGGTATGGTTGTCGGCTGCGCCGCTCTGCTCGGCCCGGCGGCTGCATTCGTGATGGTACTTCGTGAAGTAAGGCGCAGATAGGATTGGCTGAAGAGTCCGCTGGTCGGGCTGTTCTACATCTGTATCTTTATTGTATCCGGATTTCAGCCCGCTGTTGTGCGCGTATTTTTAGCTTTGGTTGTTGTTTGAGTACTCATGTATGTGTCATGTATTATGCATTGTTTACCATGTTATTCATATGTCAGCCTCAATACTACTAGTGCACTACGCAGCCGTACAAGAACAACGAAGGGGGATAAAAACCTGAAAAGAAGAGGATAAAGAGCCCAGCAAGCAGCTTTCGAGAGCTATGTCCACACAACCGCTCACCGGCGACAATTTTTGACTATGCGTTCGGTGGCGGGCCGCCGCGAGGCTCAAAGCCACCTAGGAGGATGGTGTCAGTCCGTAGCACTCCAGTCATCACGATGAGGCAGCGTACCACGACCGCGACCACGCCCACGTCCGCGCCACTCGCCATCATCGCCACCTCTCCAGCCGCCACGCCCGCCACGGAACCCTGGCATATGTATCAGCGCCTCATTTCCCGCCTTGGTATATCACGCTTACCTCCTCGTTCACCATCACCGCGGAATCCTCCAGCGCCACGGAATCCACCGCGATCACCTCCCCGGAAGCCGCCGCGATCACCACCTCTGAAGTTGCCGCGGTCACCGCCGCGGAAGCCACCACGGAAGCCCCGTCCGCCACGATTTTGGTCAGGGCCGCCACGACCACCACGGCCCCTCCCGACACTGACGAAGCCGTCATCCTCGGGTGCGGGTGGCGCAGGAGCAGGTGTAGACGTCGGGGCAGCGCCAGGTGTGGGGGCGGGTGCGAAGGCCGGCTGAGCCTCGGGCATTGTAGGTGCTGTAGGCTCGAGTGGCGCCGTTGGTGTTGCAGCGCCGGACGTACCGAATGTCGCGTGGAGTCCCGCGATAGATGGTAACCCGTCTTCGTCGTCGTCCTCGGCCCAATTGAGCGTCCCTTGTCTCTCAATCTACGTGATGTGTCAGAATATGCCATCAACGTGAGACAGGCCTATATCTTACTTCAGGTCTTGGCATGGGCGGAGCAGGAACCTCAACCTCGACTTCAACGGACACGATGTCAACGGCGGGCTCCGGTGTGGGCATAACGGGGGTCTCGACACTACCGTCGACCTTGACCCACTCTTGACTCTCGGAAGTAGTAACATCGATCTCGCTCTCGGTCATGAAGGAGATACCGCCACTTGGTGCAGGCTCCGGCATGCCTACTGCAACGACCTCGACAACAGGTTCAGGTACGGGCATCTCGGGCGCATATACGGGAAGCTGAATGTATTGAGTTGACAGCTCAAGCAAACGCGAATCTGACGTAGAGTCCGTGTGTGAGCGAAGGGTATATGCATCAAAGGACGCAATGACTTACGGGGTACACCGTGGAACTCGCCGTCACCAGTCATGAGTCCGCCAACGAGTGCAGCGCGTGCGTCGCCGAAGTCATGGAAAAGGGTGTGACCAGCATGGAAGATGGCGTTATGTTCCGCTTCAATAAGTCCGAGAGAACCAAGGCGAGGATCTTGAGCAGCGAGCGCCCCGTGTAAGCGCAAGAAAGTGAACAGCGCAGCTGCACGCTCCTGTCAATGGGCACGGACATTCAGTTCGCGGCCAAAATCAAGATCAGCTATACACCAACCTGAGCATCGCGCTCGGCCGCTGCAACACGCGCTGCGGCAGCCTCTTCGATCGCCGCGCGCTCTCGCTCGACCTCCGACTCATGCGTCTGAAACACATAAGCGCGTCAATATATGGCGGATGAACGCGGCAAAAGCCGATATGACGTGTTTACCTGCACGACTTTACGGACTTCCTCGAGCTCCTTTGCAACAGCCTCGAGTCCCGAGAGAGTCGCGCGTGCGCGGCGCTGATCATCGTTGAGCTGATCATCCGGAGTAGACGCGTATGTCTGTATTCGGGACTGCCAATAGATTCATTTGTCAGCGCATATATGCATGTGTACAAGATCAGGATCAACCCACAATCTTTTTCGAGGTTGCCTTGATGCGCTTCGTAATAAGCTCCTCGACCGCGCCAGGCTTGCGCGACTCGGCGTCCACTGCCGCTGCAGGTGTGGCGGGGGAGGCCGCCGCGGCGTCACCATTTACTGGCGGCTGGGCCACGAGCTCGTTCGCCACAGCTCCGGCTGCGATGTCAGTCGGTTCTGGCGCCTTCTCGGTCAGCGCCGCTGCGGTGCTGTCGGGCAGCGCGACGCTGGCGTTGGCTGCCTTGCGCCGTTTTTTCGCCTGGCTTTTTGATACCGCAGGCGGAGGGGCGCCGGGTACTACACGCGGCGTTGACGGTGCTGTGTGCGGCTCGCTCATTGTTCTGGATTTTTGGGAGGTGGTGGTCGTTGGAAAAGTCGGGGTGGTGGGCACCGGGACCGACGCGCGACGCGTCATGACTGCTTTGCTCTCTGCCTCCTCCCACCACCTCCGTGCTGGGAGTATCTTATCTACCGCGGAGTGCAATCGAACTTCGCTATGCATTTTCTCGTATATGATCTGAGACCATGACGCATCCATGCCTTCCTGCACTTCTGAATGCAATGGATCGGGCCATCCGACAGCTCGAAATGTGAACATGCGTGCTCCAACGTTTGAACGTGTTGTAGGGTTGTCTACACACCGTTACGATGTCCCCTCCTCCGACCGGGTCGCCCATGTCTACAAGCTCACCTATGGCTATGGACTCTCCTAGCTTGGAGCTATCTTCTAACGCGTCTAGCGCCCGTCCAGCCCTTCCTGATCCTTGGCTTTCGATCGTTCGCCCTACGGATGCTACTGAATGTCCCGACATGCCAATGGCCTCTCGCCCAAGCATGTCCTTTGAAGATGGAAACATTGCGCTGCTGGCCGGCTCTTCATACTTTCTAGTTCATCGCGGGGTTTTGAGTCGCCAGTCCGCTTTCCTCGCCAAGCTCGTCGGCAGCGTGTCCGCAAGTCGATTGCTTGACGGTCACCCAATTTTGGAACTCGACGAACATGCGGACGACGTCTCTTTGCTGTTACATACTATATACGACGGCACGTACGTGCACTGATTCTACACCACGATCCCTCAACACGTACTCACAGAAGCTCCAGGTCTTCCGTTTTAGAAGGTGCCGACGTATTCCATGTCAGCTTCGTCCTTCTACGTCTATCGCAGAAGTATGAGATCCCGCGCCTCAAGAAGGAAGCACTCGATGTCCTGCACGAAGCTTGGCCAAGTTCGCTGGCCCTTTGGGATCGGAGGACATCGGCATGCGGCGGATCTGATTGTGTTCGGGACAATTCTTTCCCACACCCTATGTGCGCCGCTCCTTCGTGTTTGCAATGGATTCAAACTCACCCTCATATCGATTCTAGAGCTGTAATCAATCTCGCACGCCAGGCCGGCGCCACTCGTCTACTACCCGCCGCGTTCTACGACCTCTCTCGTCAGCCACCCTCCCTCTCCGCGGCCGGATACCATTCCGATCGGCTCGCACAGAGCGACCTCGTCTCGCTTTTCACGGGACGTGAGTTGGCATCACGATTTCTCTCAACCTTCGTGGTGCAGGTTCTCGAAGGACGTCTTGCTGCACACAACTGTCCTTCAATGCGACGGTGTACGGCTGTCTTTGAGCGCATGGCGCAGGAGGTCGTTCGTTTTTTCAGCGGCCCGGCGGACCCGCTCACGATCATGGGCAGCGTTCTGACCCTGCAGTTGCCCGAGGAGGATGTGGGCCCCGCACTGGTCATGCTCTGCGTTCCGTGTGCCGAAGCACTCGAGGAAGAAGTACACAACGCGCGTGAGATGGCCTGGGAGAGTCTGCCGACGTGGTTCGGTGTGGAGGGACTCGAGGACTGGGGCGCCTGACCATTGTTGATGACTTGATACTTGTTGCCTTCTTCCCTTGATGTGTACTGCGCACAAACTATATCTTTCTCGCGCTCAGGTGTCAGGCACGGCTGTACGCAGTCTCGGAAGAACAAGCCTCGGGAGCGCTGAGTAAGAGTTCATCATCACCTTGAACCCAGGCCCATCACGAGATGGGCGGCGAATGAAGGTGGACTGGGGCCGTAAAATGAAACTGTTCTGCATTGCTCACGTAGGATTCTCTTATACTCACTCTTTCGAGAGAGCCGTGACTTCCCTGGCCAGAAGAGCGAGGTGGATGAAGATAAAGTGTCCCGTGTCACATACAGACCGCAGATTACATCGCAGCTCTGCGGTAAGGGTCTCTACAATCTCTCCGTGATCATTATAAACATGCCCGAGTGCTACACGTCGCGGCGGAAAGAAGCTGGACATCTCGTAGCGCAGTGTACCCTAGTCCTTCGGTCTAAGGACCGCAGTTACTGTGTCGTACATCGCTGCATATATAGTGGCCATAGATGCACTCACACCATTCGTTGCGACGTTCTACATGCTCGCTCCTGCGCTTCTCACTTTGGTTCTGGCGGCCCATGTGGCTGGACAGTCCAAGTCCCTCGCGGTACGTAGCATTTGTCGCTGCATGTGCGCTGGGACTCACGTACTACTCGAGATGGTTCGTCTCTGAACCCGATCTGTACGGTCTCCCGGCAAATGTCGAGATCGGGGCGTATGATGGGGATGACGGATTATACCTCGCCACGCCCGTTGGCGCCGACGTAACAAAGCCTGGCCCTGTGATCTACGATCGCAACGGCTCACTCGTGTGGATCGGCGCGAATACTGCCAACTTCAATTCGAGCGCCGTTCTAGATCTGCAGTTCCAGGAGCTCGATGGACAGCCTGTGCTGACTGTGTTCAGTGGGCAGGTCGTCGATTCGCATGGTGTAGGAACAGTAAGGCGTTCGTATGCGGATGAACGAAGCAGCCTTTGACTTGCGACATATAGTGCTGGTTCCTTGACGATACGTATAATGTCATCGCGAATATCACATCCGTTGGCTCTACAGGCGCTGATCTGCATGAAGTAAGCACTCTCGGTACCATCCTAACTATACTGTAGCCTGATAAGGTGGTAGTGTCACATGGACAAAGCCTCGAACAAGACTGCTATGCTTACGGTGTACAACAACGTTACGTTTGATCTGACATCTGTGGGTGGAGCTGCGGACGGCACGCTCATCGATTGTTGGGTTCAAGAAGTGGACGTGTCCACCGGCGCTCTCTTATTCAACTGGAGTTTGTATGACCACATCTCGCCCTACGAGTCTTATGCGCTTCCTGGAGAGCTTGTTGACGAAGCTCGTCTGTTCGCTCTCGTCTCAGTCAGAATCATTATGGGCTGACCGTTCTGGAAGATTGGGACGCGTATCACCTGAACTCGATTGACAAGGATTCGGACGGCAACTACCTTTTATCGGTCAGACATCTGAACACCCTCGTGAAGGTGAACAAGGATGATGGGTCGGTCATTTGGAAAATGGGCGGGAAGGGAAGTAACTTCACGTCGGGTGAAGGTGCCGAGTAAGCCCCATCTCCTGTGTCTTCCCTCGTGGCGCTGAGCAGATCAACTGCGCAGCTTCCGGTTTCAGCACCACGCCAGCTTCGATCCGGATGACAACTCACGCATCTCTCTCTTGTAAGGCTATGTCGATCTATTTGCGATCCAAGGCTAACTGCGCCACGGCTTGTAGCAACGACGCCGCGTCGGAGTTCAACTTTACGGCGGGCGACAACGCACGAGGACTCTACTTCTCGTATAACACGGCAGCCTGGACGACAACCCTCATTCAGAGGTTTGACTCTTCACCATATCAAAACTACAGCGCCCGCGAAGGGTCGATGCAGGTCAGTTGAGCGTTATACGTAGTCGTGCCTTCGTCATCAAATATAACCATTGCTACGCAGCGCTTCGCCGACGGTACGGCAGTAATTGGTTGGGGGTCTAACCCTTGGATCACGGAACACGCATCCGACGGCACCGTTACCTTTTTGCTGACGCTGGGAGTCAACACATCCAACGGACCTGTGGAGAACTACCGCGCATACAAAGTACCCGCGATTGGCTGGGCCGGCAATCCCACGACGCCGCCGAAGCTCGTGCTTCGCGACGACACGGCATACTTCTCGTGGAACGGGAAGACTGCTGTTCGCTCGTGGGATGTACGCGGCGATGATGATGAATTGCTTTTCGCGGTTGACCGCGCTGGCTTTGAGACCAACGTCAGCTTGGATGGGATATCTAGTCAGAAGGTTGTCGTTCTTGCGAAAGATAAGGCCGGGGTAGAGCTTGGACGTAGTGCGACGCTCTACATCGCGAACAAGACTGTTGCAACGGAGGGGCTAATCTTCTCATTGTGATCATGTACTTAGCACTGTCTGCTGATGTATGTGCCCGTAAACTCTATTTCATCAATGTTCATCAAACTCATGTGACCGCGCGGCCGGCTTTGGCCGCCGTCTCGGCCGAGAGAGCGCATTGATGTGGACAGACTCTGCGTCCTCCCTTCATGTCCATATCGATTGTTGTGCAACTGCTTCATCCCTTTGGCTCATGGTACACTTGTCCTTGAGGCGGGGAGAAACGCTGTGCAACTACTACCGTGGGCCCAGAGTCGCAGCGCGCCTTCGATTTCATTCAGGCGCCAAATCACCTCGGCGCCTACTCTCCATGACTACATACGCGACGCCCGTAAATGAACGTTCGTTCTCACTGTGGGTATGCGAGGATATAGACTTCGACGATCAAGGCCCGCGGCATCCGATACCCGCGGCTCGTCTATTTGTGAACTGTGACTGCAAGCCAAACCTGGTGAAGTTGAATGAGTAGATGACGCTTGGGGTAGTTCGGTGAAACACATCACTCCTGCAGTCGTATAAAGACAGGCGTCTGAAACCCTATATTCCAAGCGCTCTGATTATGGTTTCTCTACTCGTCAGTACTCTGACTCTCGCGATCGCCGTTGCCGCTCAGGAGTCATCCTTCGTTACAAATGTAAGTACCATCGTAGTACGTCTCGGTTCACAGCGTATACGGGAACTAATACCCTGTATGTGGCAGTACGTCTCAGAACCAAACCTTCACGGTCTTCTTGGGACGGTTGAGATTGGCGGGTACGATGGCGACGACGGGCTGTATCTCACCACGCCCGTCGGCCAAGACTCGCCGACTCCTGGCTCGATGATCTACGACCGCAACGGCTCACTCGTGTGGATCGGTGGACCTCTGAACGGCACGGCCGATCTTCAACTTCAAGAGTACGCCGGGAAGCCCGTCTTGACCTTCTGGTTCGGTAGTGCAGTCGATGGGCATGGCGCTGGCACGGTGCGCTTTTTCCGAGTGTTATCAGATATGGAATCTAACCATAGATGAAGTGCTTCGTTCTGGATGAGACTTACAGCAACATTGCGGAGATAAACTCTGTCGGAGGTCAAGGGGCGGATTTACATGAAGTGAGTCCAATACCTTTGACATGCACTCTTCGTATCTAAGCCTTCTCCAGTGCAACTTCCCCAAGGATACAAATACGAGCGCGATGATCACTGTCTACAACAATATCTCGCCGTTCGACCTGACATCTGTCGGTGGCCCTAAGGATGGTACACTGATCGATGTATGGGTTCAAGAAATCGAGATCGCTACTGGCGCTGTACTCTTCAACTGGAGTATGTTTGACCATGTGTCGCCGTTTGACTCGTATGCAATCGCTGGGCAGGGCGTCTCAGCAGATCTCTGGGACGCATATCACATGAACTCCATAGATAAAGGAGCAGACGGAAGCTACTTGATATCTGTCCGGTCAGTTGCTTCGAGCGTGTCCTACATTCATCTTCTGATCATGCTTCTCAAGGCATCTATCGACTCTCTTCAAGATCAACAGCAATGGATCCATAGCCTGGAGGATGGGTGGTAAGCACAGCAACTTCACCATCGGTGACGGGGCTGAGTAAGTCGTCCTGCTAGTCAGTGTATACGGCCCTGATTGACGACGCTGCTTCGCAGGTTCAGCTGGCAACATCACGCGCGCTTTGATCCCGAAGATAACAACCACATCTCTCTGTTGTAAGCCAATGATCAGACGCTTCGCGGATCTTTCGCTGATTTTCCTGAAAAAGCGACGACACCGCTACCGATTTCAATCTGACCACGGCGTCAGACGCACACAGTTTGTACATCTCGTACGATACCTCTGCCTGGACGACCACTGCCCTCGCAACATACTTCTCGGCGCCTTTCAAGAACTATACTACCAGTCAAGGCTCTTCCCAGGCATGTCTACCGCCACTCTTGTCCACAAGGCAGCTATACTTACGTTTGAGAAGCGTTTTGCTGACGGCTCGGGTGTTGTTGGGTGGGGCTCCAACCCATGGGTTACAGAGCATAACTCCGAGGGCGACGTCACCTTCTCGCTTTCTCTAGGCGACGGCAGTCTCTCAAATGGTCCTGTGGCGAGCTATCGGTCATTCAAGGTACCCGCCGGAGGATGGGTGGGTAACCCAACCGTGCCACCTTCCATCGCTTTGCAGAACGGTACGGTGTACTTCTCGTGGAACGGCAAAACCGCCGTTCGCTCCTGGGATGTCATTGGCGACGACAACAAGCTCATCAAGGCGGTCGATCGTGCAGACTTTGAAACCAGCCTAAGCATCGTGTCTGCCAACGTCACTGTTGTCGCAGCTGTAGCCAAGGACGCGAGCGGACAAGCATTGGGCAAGAGTGCCACGCTGTCTGTCAAAGACGGCGAAGTGGTTTCTACCGGCGAGATCTACTGAGCCCATTGGTCCATCATGCATCATGCGCCGTGGCTCTTTGATAGCTAACTTTCCTTCCTTCATGTCGATCGTTCACATCCCCACTCTCTCATACTGCTACATTCCTTTGCTAATGCCATCTACTTCGCGATTGAAAGCATAGTCTGCAGTCAAATCGGTCTTCCGACAGGATACAGGTAATGTACAATGGGTCTGACTGGGCGCGTTCGAATCCTGCTTCCATGATTACCAATGATCAAGGCGAATCAGCGTGACTACTGATCCAGTCATTGACGTCAAGCCTCATGAGCAGCTGGTATAGGTTTCCAGTTGCTCCAGCAGCGAATCGCTCATCCGCACCTAGAGCAAGATGCGCGTAATCCGCAGGAAGATACGACGACGAAGACTGCTTCTCTACGATGGTCTTGAGGGCATTTACCTGCATCAAGCGCCGTGTTAGCTTTACACGTAATACATGCGGCGATGAGCCTCCTTACGAGCGATGACATCCTCCTACGATACCTCGCAAACACCTCTTCAAAGATCGGCACCGCTTTATACTCCTCCAAGTTCCCACGACGCATTTCTCCGCAAAGTGTGCAGAAGTCGAGGACAAGCTCGAGTAACCCGCGCAGAAGGTCCGAGACCATGCGTTGACTCGATCGAAGCAGACATGCGCTCAGGACATTGTCAAGCATCCCAGAGTACTCTTCGGCTACGGCCGAGATGTCCGAGAACGGAATCGAGGGGGTCTCAAGCCGGTCGAGGAACCCATCGTAGTTGCCTCGGATGGCGACGTCAAAGATATACGAGACGAGCGTCTCGACGAAGTTGTGAGCCATGAAGCGGAAGTGTAGCAGTTGCCGATTGACGACGCCATGCGTCTCGAAAAGGGGTGACCGATAGTCCCTCGTCATACGATGCAGAGCGTTGCAGGCATGTTGTACTGTAAAAATGTCAGCAAGCCCCTCAGCATCAAGAACAGGCACAAACCTCTGAGCAGGCGCATAGCAAACGTGAAGATTCGCTGACACTTGGAGAGCGCATTGTCGGTGATGACCACATCCAGCGGCGCTGGTGCCTTGTAGGTCATCAGGAGAAAGTCCAACGCCCTGTACGGGAATCAGCACCGGTTCTGAATTACAAAACTTCACGTACTCGATAGCTGCAGGATCATGTCAGAGCTAACTCTCAAGGGCAAGGCGGGAATGACTGACAGCATGGGTCCAACCATCGATCTCTACCAGGACCAGTTGGTAGGTCGCGGATCGAGAAACCAAGCCTGAACTCCGCTTCTGTGAGCATGCGTGCACGCGCTTGATGCTCAGTGTTGAGTGTAGAGTGGCTGAGCGTGTCCGGTATGTCCAGAGAGTCCACTATGACGGTGCGGAGGTAGTAGCTCAGATCACTACCACCGGGAGGCCATGATGTGCGCTCGACAAGACCAAACCCAAGTCCGACGGCCCACGTATCCCCAGAAACGGCTACAGGAGTAGACCTGCCTGAAGCGCGCTTCGCTAATGCGAGTGAGGAGCTGGTCTCAAACTCCCAGTTATCAGAGTCTGATAACAACGCATGGCCGAGTCGGCGCTTGAAGGTGGGCGAGGTGAGCAAGAGGTAGTCGCGGACGAGTCGCAGATGGGTGGGTAGATGGAGAGCACGCAAAGGCGACAGTGTGACTTTGAGGAGAGCAGAAGAGATGAAGCTGCAGTGCTCGAGTAGTGGCGATATGACGAGATCGAATAGGTGTGTGAGCGTTGGTGTGAGTGGCGGGAGATTATCGGGGAAAGTGTCTATGAACTTCTGCGCGACGATGTGAGGTTCGTGAACGTCCGATGTCGTGTTCCCGGGATCACGATCGAATACTCGAAATTGTTCGAGGACAAGGGCCACTGGGTCAAGTTCACGCAGCGTTGTTTCAGATCTGGAGCGCTGGTCTACAGTGTCTTCAGCAAAGTCCAAGCTCTGAGGCATGGTATTGGGTGTCTGTAGTCGATCATCCGCTAGTTCTTGAACCTCATCGACCGTCCAAACCCACTGCACCGATCTCTGACCATGAGCGGCATGCAGCAATGGATGGTCGGGCTCGGCCGTTCGCAGAAGCTGCAAGGATACACGAGCGCGTGTGATGGTTTCGATGGTGCCCGAAGGGAAGAAAGTGGGGAATACCGCGTCTTCATTATCGTGCGCCGCGAGTTCCTTGTCGCTGTCTTCAAAGTCTTCTATGAAGTCGGGTTCTCCATCTGCATCCTCGAAGCCCATGGGACGTGGCTCGCGTTCATCGCGCTTGTAGCTGACAGAATCCCCTAATATCGCGAAGTACTCGGTCGAAGTACTTGTGAGGATGTAACTCAAGACGGCGACAACCACTCGCGGGGAATGATGGAGGCGTCTCTCCTGCAGATGATCGTATATGGTCGAGAGCAGTGTGGTGGCTCTGCTAGAGAACTCGTGGTATTCACTACCCAGTCGATCTAATGGCTACGTGCGTTTCAGTCCAGTGACCTTTCGGCAGACTCAGATGATATTGACGTACGCGTCCGCACAATGCAATCAAAGCCAGTAGAACATCTTCTGTATCCTCAAGTTCTGCCCATAGACGCGACGACATGGTGTCCCATAGCGTCTCGTATTGAGTTGCCGCCAGCTTCTCGCGGTAGATGTCCACAACAAGCAAAAGTGCATGACTGAAACTGTGAATAGTTGGACCATCTTTGCTCGAGCTGACGATGCATCAGACCGGCAGTCATACTATCCGACTGGCCTATTACCTTTCGCGAAGAGAGTCGATGAACACGTCCAAACGTCGTAGAGCGCATCCGATGTTGATGAAGCGCTTGAGGTAGCTGTGGCACGTTCAGCATTGAGACTCGGCCTGTAGTGCACGTCATACCTAGCAGATAATGTTGCATCCCAACCATCTACAACCAACCTAGCATCGCGTTCGGCAGAGAAGCCTCCGAGATTGAAGATCTCCTGGTCTGCATCCCACTGAAAGAGGCGAGAGGAATTGCCGATGACCAGACCTCGCAAGGCTTGGAGGAGCTCGATCTCGTTCGTAGAAGCGATACACGCGTCAGGATCAATTACTTGCGGATTCATGCTAGACCGTTGTCAGTGAGTTCAATGGAGACTTTGGCAATGCTGTTCACACTCTGCGCGCTGACGCGAATACTGATGCTGTTTGTTCCGAGAGGAAGGGTGAAGAGGAAGACCGTTTATCAAACGAGGGGTGTAGAGCATCCCATGATTTGATATGAGACTACGCTTCTGTCAGTGACACAGGATCATGTTGAGTGAAGTCCGGTAATTACCAGCTGTTCCGGGCGATGCTCCAGTGCGCGCTTCCAGAAGTTGGTCGGAGTGTCCGTCACAGGAGAGGAAGGGAGGTCAAGCACAGGAAGAGGAAGTCCGGTTGGAAAGTTATCTGGGGAATTCAGAGACGGAAACGGCACAATCTGAATGTGCTTGAGGGTGTCTACAATGGGATCCTGTGGTTTCTCGGACAGTCGCGGGACGAAGAATTGAAGATTGATGGGAGGTAGCTTCTCATGTCTCAGACCATCAAGACCTGCATCCTCTACAAGAGTCGAGAGGACCAAATTATCTGGGAAATCCATCGTGGATGCACGAGATCGTGGTTCGAGAGCAAGAGACGCACGCGCCTGCGCGACGCGCCGGACGCGGTGGTGTGACCCGCTTGACCGCGTCGGCTATAATATGGCTCGGCTAATTCCTGTCCAAGATGCAGTGGTCGAAGGCCGTCAGAAAAATTGTGCATCACAGGCGACAATGTCTGGATATGCATGCTTCTATCTCTATGCGCATGCTGTCGAATGTGTAAGCGTCGCGTCGCGGTTGACTTATGCCGTCGCTGTGCTTTCAAGCTTGAAATACTATTCACTCATATAAACATGGAAACCAATTGCTGTTTGACCAATTTGCGTATTCGTATCAACTGAGTAGTTTATCTTGGCGTAATGTGATGATATGTACAATGGTCATGACTTCGCCCCTGCACAAGTGAGCCTCAAAGAGCTATCGTATATACATTCGTTGACACCCGGAATCATCCCGGATCTCATCGCCCAACGAGGGAAATCAAGAGGCCCTAGGCGGTTTCTACACTCGCAGATCCAGATTCGACGTCATGAGCCATCCAAAAGGAGATCGTCGTCAATGTTGCAGGCGGATAAGGACCTGGCAGAAGGGACTGCTGCGAAGCCCAACCGAGATGAAACCCGTGTAAGATATGACCAAAACAAAGCATTGTTCATTCGGCGAGTCATAAGACGGCTGATATTACTTCACTCATCGCCGGCGGAGAATAATGAACGTCGATCCTAGTAACGCTGGTGGGAGTCTCGAGAAGGCGCGGTGCTGCATGCTGATCAGCAGCGCCAGGGTTGAACTCAGGGTCGGAAAGAAGCCACGGTCGGTGAGTTCAAAAACAACAAGTCAAGTGTAATGGAGTGTGAATGCCCTCTGCGCGCCTCTGAGGGACTCTGAACGACTCTGGTCCTTGTGGTCGATGTCAGAGGCAAGTTGGAGGACTTCCGGCGACTCCGGCAGCCGCGCCGAACATCCCCGGAATGGGCTGCACGCGACGCGCCCCGGGCCCGTGCCCATCATCTTGTCAAGCTCACCTTCCTCTCCGCCTTCACAACACCCGCGCTCGTATCCGAGACTCTCATTCTCCCAACAAGAGCGGCCACCGCGCCTGCTGACTTCCTTTGGCCCCCTCGGTTCTGCTCCTCCAGCCATGCCTGGCACTCAACCACCAGCCACACCTTCCGGTCTGCTTAGCGGACCGTCGGACACGACCTGGAGAAGGAAGAGATTGATGCACATCGGTTCACACACTTCCATACGGCAAGACACCTTTCAACCCCCGCAAGAGGATGAGGAACATACAGAGGTCCTGTCGGAGGCGAGCCCTCTCATCCGGCCGGGGCTGCCCTCACATCATTCAACCGGCCACTATGGATCGGCGATGTCATTGCCCACTTCTGCGACCAAGCAATCGTTCCTCACCCGGCATAATCTACCTGGGCTTCCTAGGCTTCAGCTGCCCGGCAAGAGCATCACCCCACCAGTCTCGGGCTATCACGGGCCGATCTCCCCTTCATTCGAGCGAACTGCGTCCAATCTGTTGTTCAAGACCACACAACGGCCCATATCGGCGTATGACGCGCCGTACATATCTGCCAACCTGGGCGGTGATGAAAACCCAGTAGCAGACACGAGGACGAACGGTATCCGTGTTTGGTACTCGTCCTTCTCGTCTATCGACTGGCTTCACGACAACATCAAGGATGCGGATCGGCTGTATCGACTGCGGCGGCGCAAGTCTGTGCGGGGACGGATCAGGAATCTACTCGATCGTTTCATGGGCTGGTTCATCGTCACAATTGTTGGCTTCCTGACGGCCGTGTTTGCATTCCTCATCGTACGCTCGGAACAGTGGCTCTTCGACATCAAGGAGGGCTACTGCAGCACTCATTGGTATCACGCCAAGCGCTGGTGCTGCCCCCGGGCGGATGACGTTTTGCGCCTTCACTCCACAAACCTGCTGGCGGGTCTCGCGTTTCAAGAAGAGGAAGCTTGCCCAGCTTGGCGCGAATGGGGCGAAGTGCTGACCAAGCATCACGCGTCCGAGTTCGCAGAAGTCTGGACACAATACGCTGCATATGCTGTCTTCGCTGTACGCTCTCTCATCTTCTTTTGCTCAACAGACACTCACTATATCGCAGCTTCTCCTCGCGGGTATCTCAGCATGGCTCACCATCAGGTTGACGGCGTCTACTCTATTTGTGACGCGCAAAGACTCCGGTGTATTAGGCGATTCTTTCGCAGACGATGAAGATAAGGGCTCGCCCTCTGCACCCGAGCCGCCGGTCAAGCGCAAGGTCATGTACTATGCCGCTGGTAGTGGTATCCCGGAGATCAAGACGATCTTATCTGGTACGCCGATCAGTTTACCTCGTTTTGTGTAATCTCATAAGTCCTAGGTTTCGTCATTCACGGTTATCTCGGCATGCGCACGTTGTTCACAAAGAGCGTCGGTCTCGCGCTCTCGGTCGGCTCAGGTCTGTCGCTGGGAAAGGAAGGACCGTTTGTACACATTGCCAGCTGTATTGGAAATATCGTCTGTCGTTTCTCGACTAAGTATGAGAACAACGAGGGCAAGCGTCGCGAAGTCTTGAGCGCAGCAAGTGCAGCCGGTGTGGCAGTTGCGTTCGGCGCTCCGATTGGCGGTGTCTTATTCAGTTTGGAGGAGGTCTCATACTTCTTCCCTCCTAAGGTAAGCAGATCTCGTACCTGCATCTCTAGAAATCAGAACTGAGCTTCTGTCTAGGTGATGTGGCGAAGGTACGCACACTCATACTTACCTTTTTGGTACAACGGTGTTCACATTACGACCGCTTTTCTTCCATCACCATCTACCCTACGAACAATGAACAACTTGCTGCATGAACATGAACGAAACCCACCTGTCAATGATCAGCTTCTTCTGTGCAATGATCGCTGCAATCACCCTACGGTTCCTCGACCCATTCGGAACTGGAAAGCTAGTTCTATTCCAAGTAACGTATGACAAGGTGCGCCACTACGCCAGCCTCCCACGCGAGCGACCCTGACCTTCTGTGTCCCACTTTACCCAATCCGCAACGCGTTTTCCGTCAACATCGCATCGACCCTGCACGAGCGCGCTTCGATTCACCAGGATTGGCATGCGTATGAGCTCGTACCTTTCGTGCTCCTCGGCGTCTTTGGTGGCGTATACGGCGCGTACTTCTCCAAGCTCAATTACCTATGGTCGCGAGAGATACGCGGCAAGACGTGGCTGAGGACGCACCCCGTCATCGAGGTCCTACTGGTAAGTCGGCATCCCCAGTTGATTGACGCCTAGCAGTGGCTCACCGGAGCATCGATTAGGTCACCCTTGTAACGACGGTGTTGTGCTTCTTGAACCCTTACACGCGTATGGGTGGAACCGAACTTGTCGCGAAACTGTTCTCAGAGTGCCGTCTCGGCGAGGGTACAACAACGCTCTCCGGCCTCTGCGTGCTCGATCCGCCGACGCAGGCGTGGCCTGTCATCCGCGCCATTGGCACCGCCCTACTTGTCAAGGCCGCTCTGACGATTGTGACGTTCGGCATCCGTCTCCCCGCCGGTATCTTCATCCCCACCCTCGGCGTCGGCGCTTGCGTCGGGCGTATCCTCGGCATCCTCGTCCAGTGGGCGCAATTCCAGAACCCGCAGGCGCCCCTCTTCCGCTCATGCAGTGGTGATCTCAACTGCGTCATCCCTGGCTTGTACGCCATGGTCGGCGCCGCTGCTGCACTCTCTGGCGTTACGCGGACGACGGTCAGTTTGGCAGTCATCATGTTCGAGCTCACGGATACCCTCACGTACGCCGTGCCCGTCATGCTGTCCGTGCTGGTCGCCAAGACGGTGGCGGATGCCATTGAACCGAAGGGCATCTATGATCTTGCTATCGAGTACGTCCCCGATATCGCTACCCTATCGATTTATGACTGACCGACATCTTAGGCTCTCTCAGCTTCCCTATCTTGAGGCCAAGCACCAGTACATCTGGGGTAACAAGGAGGTTCGCGATGCCACCGACAAGGACGTAGACATCATCCGTGTCGACCGCAAGAACACCGTACGCACTCTTCGTGATCAGCTATTGGATCTCGTCAACATGGGCGACTCGGACGTTGGCTTCCCTGTCGTGCGGCGCGACGGAAGCGGCTCCCGTCTGGTGGGTTACATCGGCGCGAACGAGCTCGAGCACGCTCTCAGCGTCGCTGCTGAGGACGCAGACCAGGAAGTCACCTTCAGCGGCAACGTGGTCCATCATACGTTCGGCAATCGGAGCACGACTAGTCTTGCGAGCATGATGGAGTCTTCCTATGTCGAGGAGGATATCTTCGAGTTCGGCGTGTACATGGATCAGGCTCCGCTCACTGTTATGATCAACTCGCCACTTGAGCTCGTGCAGCAGATGTTTGTCAAGCTCGGCGCGCGCTACGTTGTCGTCGTTAACGCCGACGGATACTGTCAGTCTTCATAGCCGCCTCTGTTATGATAGTGAGCTAACGATTTAGCAGATGAGGGCGTTATTCACAAGAAGGGCTGGCTTGCGTTCCTCTCGGAGCTTGAGCATGGCAAGACTAAGTAAACACAACTTCATCCGCACCATCACAACATGTCTCCCTGATTTCTTGGTTTGCAATCCATATCATCTCATTTTTCTGGAATCTCTCACAACATCTTCGCATACTCATGTCCTTACGACCCATGTCATGTCCATATGTTCACCATATTTCCTTCTCCTAGCATCCCTCTCTTCATATCGTCCTGGAATTACCCTGTTGTCCAGGGATACGCATACCCTTGCCACTCGTTATTTCTCTGGACTCGGACAATCTTATATCGTACCTTTACCCGCTGTTTTCAGCTCGAGACATGGCCCCGCAGTATCTGTATCAATTTAATAAGAACAAGCGCGCTCCCAATCGCGTGCGGTATATCCCACGCTCAAGCGCGCAAACCGACGCGCCTCGCGGCTGCTTGCACGCGTCCATCGACCACCACCCGCACCGAATCACCATCATGAGCAGCGGCCTCGGTATCCCCGTCAAGCTCTTACACGAGTCCCTCGGACACATCATCACCGTCGAGCTCAAGACAGGGCAGCTCTACCGCGGGAAATTGGCAGAGGGTGCGTGGTGCTGCGCGATGCGCGTTTGGATATTGACGGGCTAATATACGGTTGATTATCATAGCTGAGGACAACCTCAACATCTCGTTAAAAGACATTACTGTCACTGGTCGCGATGGACGCGTGTCTCAGCTTGACCAGGTGTACATTCGCGGGAGCATGGTCCGCTTCTTCATCGTCCCGGATATGTTGCAGAATGCACCCATGTGGGTTATTATCATGGTCGTTTTTGTTGGGATGATGCTGAGATTGGGATATAGGTTCAAGCGTGTAGGACCCAATGCTATGCGTGGAAGGGGTATCGGTACGGCTCGTGGTCGTGCGACGATCATGCGGGGTGCGTACTGTCCCTTCCCCACTTATATTCTAACTGACGCTTGTTCCTCTCCCTCCCCCTCGCGTTATAGCCAACGGTATGTATATACTCATCTACAGTATCTTATCAGAACTGATGTTGGTCTATAGCTCGTCGTGGACGTGGTATGCCCGCTCCGAGAGGCATTCGCCGGTGAAAAGCCCGTCTCAATCTGTGCTCTTGTTACTTTCTTCTGTATTTGTTTTGTACCAATGCCCACCCGCAATGCGCAAAAGTCGTCCTTCCGGAAGTACTACGTACCAGTAAGGATGTCGGCGCCACAGCTCAGGATAAGTCTAGACATGAGCTACCGGCAGCTAGTCTATATCTCCCAATAAACTTAGTGCATGTCTGTTAGAAGTGGAGTGTCTTCTGTTACGGGGGCAGAGTTGATACCAAGTCATCATCCCGTCTAGCTACCTACGGCAAACGCCGTTATTAGTATATACTACCTTTCAACGCGAGACACGTGGGTTATTGGAATGCGCGGCCCTGACGCGGACCGCGAGAGTCGGGAACTACGCCTTACCTTATACCTCCATCTCGCGTAGATGTCCACTACTACGAACGTGGACCACATACCATAATACCCTTCCCCTCGACTATGTCTGTGATTTCTCCGCAAGGGAGCGTCTCGCGTGACCCCTTTGAACTTGAGCGACTGGCCCAAGAACTTGCCGAGCGCGAGCAGCTTTCCCCGAATCACAGCCAATCATTCTCTCTCGACGAGGCCTCACATGATCTCCCACTCTACGCGCCGCTGTCACACAATAATCCCTACTTCACTGCGGAGACCTTCAATGTTGAGGAGTTCCTGCTCTCGCGGACGCACACTTCGCTGCCGGACCTGCGCTCGGAGTTGCGAGATTACCTTGCTACTTTGAAGGAGGAGCTCGTCAAGCTCATCAACGACGACTATGAGGCCTTCATCAGCTTGAGTACGGATTTGCGAGGGGAGGGTGCGCGGCTGGAGCATCTCAAGTCACCACTGGGAGACCTCAAGGAGGAGATCACGGTGCGTGGCGTATCTTTAGAACAAGGCGAATGATATCTGAATGAGGTCTTAGGAATCCAAAAACGAACTTGAGCTGGTTCAGGACAACATTGAGAGCAGGCTCAAACAACGCGTATCCCTACGAGAAGAGAAGGTAAGTCCACGAGCCACGTTCAGGACTGTTCTCCAGGCTAATAGCCAGCTAGGCATACCTACATCTACTGTTGAAGATCAGCGAGTCAGTCACCCGGCTTGAATCCTTACTGCTCATTGCATCAACCGACTCTCCTACCTCGCCCCCTCAGAAGACCATGCCGCTCTCAAAATCCCTCAGTAACGAAGAGGATGCTCCAGAGGATAGGTACGTTCTACGCTCTGACTATGTATAGAGCCAGTGAGATTGAGCGTCATCCTCGCAGATCGCGCGGAAGCCGAGCGAAACACCTGGCACGCGTTGCAGCCGAGTATACCCAACTACTATACCATGTAGCGAAGGCACAGACCGATGGGCAGTCTGCATTCATAGACGACATTCAGTGGGTATGCGTGCCATTGAAGTAGATCCCGAGCTGCAGCTGACAGCTGTATAATAGCGTATCAACCGAATACAGTCCACGCTTTCCTCGGATCTCGACCACCTTTTCGCACAGACACTATCTTCTTTGACCGACGCGAATAAGGGCGACCGATCCAAGCTCATGATCGACGTTACGGAATGCCTACGAACGTACGACATTATGGGCCTGTGGAGAGACGCGGAGGATGTATTACGGCGTGACGTTGTGCGGGAGTTTGTCAAGAAGGTATGTGCGCACGGTTTCTACGAGATGTAACTCTGTGGCATACGAGAATCGCACAGACCATCTTCCCCGGTGCATTGAACGCGCCTCACTCCCCGCTTCTTCCAACGACCCCCTTCGCGGTTCGCAGCAAACCTCCACTAACGGCTGGCCTACCTCCTCGCACACCCTATACACCCTTCACCGCCTTTGCCTCCAAAGGCGGCTTCTTCGACTTACCTTCGACATCTGCGAACCTTCTCGATGATTACGACAATCCTTTGGCGGGCTTGTACAACAGCATCCTCAAGTTCGTCGAGCGCGATCTCAAGCAAGTCATGGATATTGCCGAGAAGGTACACGCGAAGTCCACGACCAAAGCGCCGGCCGGCTCGACTGTCGATCAGCCCACGTTCAACATCATGGCGAATGTAATCTGGACTGAGGTTGGGAGGGCGATCCTAGATGACTTAGGCAGTGTTGTATTTGCCGCGGGCAAACCGAGTGAATTCCGCAAGGTTCGCCCAACGCCTCTACCTCACTGACGCGGCACTGACTATTCGCTAGCACCACGAGACGACACAAGCGTTTATTCGAGCATTGCAGTACATGGCGCCTTCTGCGACCGCCGTAGATGCTATGGTCAAGCATCCGGTCTACACGGCTGTTGAACGAAGGTGGCAGTTGCCTGTGTACTTTCAGCTGCGTTGGAAGGAGATCGTTGCCCCTCTAGAGGAAACATTGACAGCAATCAAGCTGGAGCCGAATCCTGACAAGGGCATGTATACGAGTTTGCGACTGTCGTATATGATCATTAACCCAGCTCACAGACAGTGCGTTCGCGTCAAGACAAGCAGCCGCTCTCTGGACGGCAGTCGAATCATGTTGGAGCGGGGAGATCTTCATGCCTCAGCTTGCTCATCGCTTCTGGAAGTTGACCTTGCAAGCACTGAGTCGATACCGGACATGGCTCGAGCGCAACGTATCCGCCCTTGATACCACGTCCAAACCTTTACGTTCAGCTCTCGAAGAGAAGGTGAGCCCACAAGAGTGACCCGCACACTCCACTTGCTTACCCTGCTCGTAGTCCGGTGGTCCGAACTCGCCGCGACCGGGAACGCCCAGTCAAAACACCGAAGTGTCAGCAGTGGAGACCGCCGCGGAAGACGCGAACCTGCGACAGATGGCGCTCGCCATGGTGGACATCAAAGCGCTGGACGAGCGCACGTGGCAGTTCTGGCGGGATGCCATCTGTATCATGTTGCCCGAACCTGAGGAAGACGAGGCTCCACTGGCTGCTGAGGGTCAGTCGTCTGTGCATCTCATGACTAATACGTAGTGATACTCATATTCGTGCATTGTTGAACAGATGCTTTGAGGGCTACGTTATCCACTCTGACGGACCTACAACCGATCATGTCGGCTCAGATCGTGGCTATCCTCAGTAGACGCGCGTGCGATGCACTCGCGCCAGTGCGGACCATACCCGCACAGTTGCGCGGGATGTCGAGCAAGAAGATACCTGCGACACCTAGCTACTTTGTCGACGCTCTTCTTCGACCGGTCAGGTTGTTCTTCGGTATCGAGACGGCGGAGGGGCCAGGGGCCGCTCTCAAGGAGAGCTCACTGAGGCCTTACGCGGAAGAGGTCTTCGAAAACGTCGTTCAGAGGTGCGTCTTTTCACGACACCATTCATGATAGACCGGTGCTGACGCAAGCTCCAGGTTCATTTCCCATCTCGCAGCCCTCAAAAAGAACGAGGATGCTCTGCGCCGCCTCAAGAAGGGCAAGAAACCGATGTTTGCGCTCTTTGGCGGTGGAGGTCCTAGTCGCGAGGACGAGAACCGTGACGAGCAGCGTATCCGCGCTCAGATGATATTGGACGTCGAAGCGTTTGGGAAGGACGCGGAGAAGCTTGGGGTAGACGTGAAGGCTTCGGCCAGCTTCAAGGCCCTCGATGAGCTTGTCCATGCAAGCTTCACGGACGAAGCTGCCTCCGGTGCATGATCCTTACACGCTGACCTTCTGCAAATGCGATATGTTTCCCTGTGCCTGTCATATAGGAAGCATGCTGGTGTGGCTCGCATATAGTAGACTGAAACGAGTCGTCATGGCCGCGAATGAGGACGGAGGGGACTGACCGTACTGCGAGCGAACCTCGCCCGCGCAACCAGGGCGGCGTGGAGGTTCATGGGGCCGGAACTATCCGAGGAGCTAGCGACATTGTTACCGTTGCCGCCAGTCCTCTCAGCCTGTCAGATGTTCCCTTGGCTTGGTCGCTCGGTAGAATTGCGAACGCCGAAAGCGTATATTGACATACTCCGACCCACCGCCCAGACCCAGGAAATGGCTGTAGCTCGACTTTGCACAGATACCTGGCCGCACAGATCCCCGCATGAAAACCATGTCGAATACCACGATGGTGCATTCATGGTTCTGGGTCCTGGGACTACGCGGGGGCCACAAATGGGACTGAAACAACTAAACATCAAACCGAGTATGGCGGGGTACCATTCAGATCACTGTTCGCCACCCGGGCGGTGTAGCGCCCCGCGTCCACCCCAGGCCGAGCTCGGGAGCGAGCTAAATTCTGCCGGCGGCAACGGCGTATGGCGCATGATGCTCTATGCGATGATATCACCCACACCGGCGGCACCGCGTTGCTCGCAAACAAGCTCGCGCAGTTGGCTATGTCACCCCATACGAATACAGACATGCTCACTGCACCCCGCCGGGGATAAATAGCGCCCGTCCAACGGCCAAGTTTTTCCCCCATCATCGAACAACCAACTCAACCCACGCCCGACGCAACTGTTCCTCGTATCTCGTATTACTCGCCCAACTCGTTAACTCACTCTACTCTCTTCTATTCGCGCTTATAATCATGTCTGCTGTCTCCCGCACCGTCTCTCGCGCCTCCACCGCCATCCCGAACGTCAAGCCCAGTCGTGTTCGTAATTCTCCTCTGCGCGCGCCTCGCGCTCTGGATCCCAAGATCACGAATCGAGTGGTGTGTTCCTATTCTCGCTCCCATACGTTTCTTGCTGACGGTATGTGCGCAGTACACCGCTCGTGCCATTGCCGATTCCGGTGGGCGCTTTGGCACCGTGGGCACGCTGGAGAAGGAGCCGTTCGAGCTCAAGATGGCCCCGCCTCCCTCCATGGGCGGTACAGTCAAGGGCCAGGACCCCGAGCAGCTCTTCGCTATGGCCTACGCGGCCTGCTTCTCGAACGCCATCCAGCAAATCGCCTCTTACCAAGGCAAACTCGACATCGCGCGCAACACGAAGACGCGCGCCGACGTTCTGCTCGGCCATGCTGGTCCTAATCGTGGCGGCTTCGACGTCGAAGTTGTCATTGCTATCGAGGGCTGCGACGATGACGCTCTCATCGCCGCTGCTCATGAGGTGAGAGACGTCCGCTTGACGATTGAGTGAAGAAGTTCTGACCTTCATCTCAGCGATGCCCTTACTCGCGACTCGTTCGCAGCGGCGCCGTCCGTATCTTGAAGGCCTAAGCCATTCTCTCCTTGTACCATCATATCCATATACCCTTGCACGAAACGCTCCGACCCGTCACGACAAACCAAAGTGTATTTGTAGCTTCATCACCTGGACACTCCTGGGATTACCCGAAACTGTATTACCTACCATTAGCATATCATCATATCCTCTACTTGGTCAAATAGTACTCACTTTGCTCCTTTACCGTCGGCTTCTGTTCTTATCCCGAATTCACGAAGGAAGGGGACTTCTTTTCCGTATGGTGGTCGGCCGACAGTCCGGGAAGAGGATCACGATCCCTAAGTGGATACCTATCTCGAGCGTTATCATCAATGACTCAGTTACCGCCGACACTCATCATTGTCTCCAAAAGTCGTACCAGCCATGCGGATAGTCCATGCGCCCAATGCCATCCGGGCAATGCCTGTATTCAGTATGCTGGCGGCATCGTGTCTCTCAAGCCCGAGGCTGATTGTAGACGTATAGGCCAGGCGACGATCTCGAAAGGCTTCGTATTCGTCAGCGGAAACATCGGCTGCGATAACGACTTCAAGGTCATTGAAGGAGGGGTGCAACCGCAGACTGTGAGAGCAACCGTGGAATCAACGTGTAATCGGTGAATGATGCGCGATCCAGCGTGCAGCACTCGAGAACATGAAGAAGGTCCTGGCTTCGGCCGGCTGCGAAATGAAGCATATCGTCAAGGCCAACATATATCTGACCGATGTCACTCGCGACTTCCGTCCCATGAACGAAGTGTACAAGGAGGTAGGCTATCCGAAGTCCGCGGTCTTGCCGTGGGTATTCCCAGCTTAACACCAACGACAGTACTTCGAAGAGGGCAAGATGCCTGCGCGGACGTGTGTCGGGGTGTCGCAGCTTCCTCTTCCGGGCGCGGTGGTCGAGATCGAATGCACTGCGGAGCTACCAGAGGCATGAATGTACACATAGTGAGGCAACGACATGGAAGTCGGGAACAAGTCGCAGGTTGCCAGCGTCGGCGCTCGTGCGGATGACGGCGAGCGCGCAATTGAACGTTGATTCAGAGCTTGCTTCACGCATCCATCCTGTTCTCACAATGTATATTCCGAATCACAGTACGCGTGATACAGCAGGAGCTCGTCTGCCTGGAGAGCGCCAGGGCTAATTAAGCGGGTAACGATAACCTTGTCGTCTACGTCATCATGAACATGGTCAACGGCGAATGGCTGCGAGGAGGGTCACCGCGTGTGCGCGGAATTGCGAAGGAGGGTGTACATAAGCCGACCTCTCGAGAGCGGCCGACCCACCGACAACACTGTCTCGAACGATCATGTCTGCCCTTCTCAGAACGTCTGTTGCTCGCGCGGCACTTCGTGCAACTCCGGCCTCGCGTCGGTCCCTCGTGACGCTCAAGGAGCGCCTTTACGAGGTCGAGGGCATTGCGGACTCTGCCGGCCGCAACGGCACAGTTACCAGCCCTCAGTCGAAAAGCCTGACTCTGAAGATGAGCACACCCAAGTCCCTCGGAGGCGCGGAGGACGCACACAACCCTGAACAGCTCTTCGCCATGGGCTACGCCGGTATGTCTCATAAGCGACGTTCTCGTACAACTGCTGAATCCATACCTGTACAGCTTGCTTCTCGGGTGCCCTCAACCTCGTTGCTGGCCAACAGGGCAAGAAAGACGCCGTGAAGAACGCGAAGATCCATGTCACAGTAGCACTCGGCAAGCGCGCAGACGCCGAGGGCTTTGGCCTTGAAGCCGATATCAAGGTTACGGGAGTCGAGGACAAGAGCCTGGTTGAGAAGGCTCATGAGGTGCGAACAACCACTACTGGTTATTGATGATCTTCCCTGACCCTGTACAACAAGGTCTGCCCTTACTCCGTGCTGATGCGCGAGACCTGCAAATCAACGCTTCACCTGTGAACGCAAGCGGAAAACGTACATCGCCCGGAAGCGGAAGGGACGGGCTCATTCTCAAATATGTCTTGATTGGTTGTACGAGGTTCAACTCGCATAATGTACAGTTTTAGGTTTGGAGTCATAGTCCAGCGTAGACTGACAAATAAAGATATGGAGACCCAGTCCGCCCGTAATCAGATAGTCCAGAAGTAAGTATCATCTCAACTTGAGTTTGAGCTTGCGCCACAACTCGACCAGCACCTTCTCTGTTGCCGCCCGCCGCTTCGCCTCTGCCTCTGCCTTCAGAAGCTCCTCGACGATCCCCACCTCTACATCCCCGTCCTTCTCCATAGCCTTGCTTGTGAAGCTCTCCATGGACTGCTGTATCTCCTCCATGGACCATGAGAACCTCTTGCACGCCCTGAACTCCTTTTCAAGATCGTCGATTGAGATGCGCTTTGCTGGACTTGGTTCGAGGATACGGTGGAGCAGCGGCAAGAACTCCTCGGCGAGCTCTAGATAGTCGCCAATGAAGAAACGATCGCGCAAGTATTCGCGGTAGAGGTCGTCGCCATTGCGGCGAGTGCCCACCGCGACCTTCCACGGTACGCGGCCGGTGATCATCTTGACCAGTATGATGCCCAGTGACCAGACATCTGCAGAGTGGGTATCGTATGTGTTCTTCCAGTACTCGCTTCCCAGGCACTCTGTGATTCGATCAGTGAACAAGACGCTCATTCAGGGTAGTAGGACATACCAGGTGCCATGTATGCGAAGGTGCCGGTCAACTCGACCGGATATTGCCTTCGATCCGACGCAATGCCGAAGTCCGCAAGGCAGTACGTCTCCGCGCGCGAGTCCAGGGCAAGGATGTTGTCCGGTTTGAGATCACGGTGAGCGACACCGCGTTGGTGGCAGTGCTTGACGGCTGATATGAGTTGAAGGAAGACACGCCGGACCTCCGCGTTTCGGAGGTGAAAGTCGCCTGCCTCGATGTGTTGCTGAAGGCTTCCACCCTCGCAGAGTCCGGTGAGGACATAGCATTTGGAGCGCGCCTGCGCCATGCCCATGTACGGAACGACGTGCTTGTGCCCGGACACCCTGTCGAGCATGGCGGCTTCGTGCTGCGCCGTCTTGGCCGTCTTGGTCCGGGCGTGCTTCACGGCGTAATTTGTGCCACCCCGCGATTTGCCGTGGTGCACGACGCCGTATGCGCCATGGCCGAGTTCGTGGCTGAGCTGGATCTCGTGCCCGCCCGCCCTGAGCGTATCAGAGCGGGTGCTCGCACCGGGCACCAGGGTCCGTGTTCGGGTGACGATAGAGGCCGCCATGCCCAGTGCGAGCATGGGGTGAGGGAGAGGGTTTGCGGCCATCCCGATTAGGGAAGGGTATGCTGGCGAAGGTACTCGCAATTCTGTGCGCGTCGTAAGGTGGACCAGTCCGGTTAACGTCGCCTTGAGTCTTTAGTATACATTTGAAGAGGGGGTAAAGGGGTTGAGCTGTGATTGTTCAGTCCGAACCACCGAGGGTCTGGGCGTCTCATCGTACGCAAACTCACCTCACTCCTATAGACAGGAGGCGGGAGGTGACAAAGTGAACGAGCTACCCGCGACATACGATGTAAGCTGTGGCCCGAGTCGGCGATTGCGCAGCCGAAGTGGTAGACGTTCGCGCGCATTCTCTCTGTACAAGGACATTGATGTGATTAATCATGCGAACCTTCTGTATTCCAAAGCTGCCAATAACGTACATGATGCGAATGTGTCTAATCATACAATGCGAGAACACGACAGTGAGGCAAATGTGATATCAGTCCAGCTCAAAGAGACGCTTTGTGCCACTTCGTAGGGACGCCATCGGCCTGTGCGAGATACGGCATGAGATCGCTCGTCAAGAACTCACTTGGCCAGGTCTGGCGGATCTGCGCTTTAACGTAGTCCTTGACGATGGCGAGATGCTCATCCTTCATCGCGGGCACAGCCTTGCGCACTTCTGGTACGACCTCGTCGAGGAGTCTGTCGACGCCCTCGGCGGTCACGGGCTCGCCGTCTTCCGTGCGTACGGCGTAGTGTACCCATTGCCAGAGCTGGACGCGCGAGATCTCCGCCGTCGCTGCGTCCTCCATAAGCCAGTTGAGCGGGATGCAGCCGTTGCCGCCGATCCATGCTCCTGCGTATGCGAGGACCGTGGCGGCATTGGAGCGTACACCGGCGGTCGTCACGCGTCCTGATACGTCGGTGTTGAGTAGGTCCGCTGCCTGGACGCGCCAATCCTCGCGAAGCTGGTGGTACTGGTTAGGCCCGAGCATGTTGTCGTCAAACACTTGGCGTGCGATCTTGTTGATAAGTGGATGTGCGATCCAGGTGCCGTCGTGACCGTAGGTAACCTCGCGGAGCTTGTCGGCGCGAACCTTGTCCATGGCCTCTGCGTTGGCCTTGTCGTCGCCCTTGATGGGAATCTGCGCTGACATGCCGCCCATGGCCGCCACCTTTCGCCTTCACATGATGTAAGTAAAGAGGATAGAATAGAAGAACTGTAGCAACGCACCTGTGGCAAGTCTGGATCAACAGGCGAACATACGAGTCCATGAAGTGAGACGTCATCGTAACATCCTTGCGGTCGGGCAAAACAGCGCTCCTGTCGGCGCGGCGGCGCTTGATGAAGCTGAAAATGTAGTCCCACCGACCGCAGTTGAGGCCGGATGAGTGGGTGCGAAGCTCGAAGAGGATCTCCTCCATCTGGAAGGCAGCGGGGAGCGTCTCAATGAGCACAGTTCCACGGATTGTGCCGTGCGGCAAGCCGATGTAAGACTGCGAGAAGTTGAAGACGTCGTTCCAGAGGCGCGCCTCCTTGTAGTGCTCCATCTTGGGAAGGTAGAAGTACGGGCCCGAGCCGCGCTTGACGAGCTCCTTAGCATTGTGGAAGAAGTAGAGACCGAAGTCAAAGAGCGAGCCGGACATGGGCTCATTGTCGACAGTAAGGCGGGGCTCCTCAAGATGCCATCCACGAGGTCTGCTCAGGGATCAGCTAGTCGTCATTCACCGAGTGAACAAGGACGTACCGGACGATGAGCACAGCAGGGTTCTCGGACAGCTTGTAGGACTTTCCTCCAGCCTCAAAGTCGATCTGGCGACGGATAGCGTCGTGGAGGTTGACTTGACCTTCGATCAAAGCCTTGAACGTCGGTGAAGTGGCATCTGAAACCCCTATCAGCTCAGGCGCGCAGTGACCAAGAAGGCGCCACACGCACCCTCAAAGTCAGCCATGAACGTCTTTGCGCCGCTGTTGAGCGCATTGACCACCATTTTCCTGTCTGTTGGGCCTGTGATCTCAACGCGGCGGTCCTCAAGACCAGGTGCGGGTGGTGCGCAATGCCATGCGGGCTCGGCGCGGATGTTGGCAGTCTCGGGCGGGAACTCGAGAGGTAGCCCGGAGTCCAGACGTTGCTGGACGGCGATACGGTTGACAAGAAGAGCTTTGCGGGTCTTGTCGAATGTGCGGTGAAGGGCGCCGAGGAAGGTGAGCGCCTCCTCTGTGAGGATCTGGTCCTGCGCCTGCTTGGAGGTGGAAGTGTTAATCTGAACGCCCTGAACCATAGTAGCGAAGCGGTAGAGGTGGAAAGTGAAGTTATCCGGAATCTTGCGCTCCCGGTTTATGTAGTTGCGCGCCACTCAGTGGCGGCTCCCCGCATCCCGGATTCCCGCCAAGGCGGTTCAAGTGTGGGGGGAAGGATAGGAGACGTCATGCGAGCGGGACCAACTCAATCACATGTAGCCAGTGTCGGTCGTGCCAGTGAACACGGTGCCACTATGCTCGGGGCCGCGGTCGTCGTTCGCAACGACGAGCTAGCCGTCTTCGGGCCAGCCGTGGTCAACCGCAGGCCCTTCGTTTGCTTCGGAACGCTCGTCGGGATGCCGATGGTCATCCGCGCACGTACACCCGCCGCGGCCGCGCCGCTCCGTTCATCATCTTCCTCCGCACGTCTTAGGTCGAGCGACTTTCAACTGCGACTACTATGCATTCATGTGATTCGCGCTGCCGAATGTATTCGACTTTATGCGGCTTTAGAGGAGAAGCGCCATCGGATTTGTAGACGCAGATACCGGCCAGTCGCCTGAGAGATGGGGCGCATGCCGATACCTGAAGCAGACATGGAAGCGGGGCACCGTCCGGCCGTCGTGGCCGTCGGCGGAAGGTTTTGGTCGGGACCGTGCGACGTCGATCAAGCGGCCAGGAAGTTAATCTTATCTTATCTTTGGTCATATATGGTCATAGGTCCCTGTGTATTTGGTGACACCCTGCTATCAAGACGGATGCGGGTTTCTACATAGGCTACGCGGCAGGGCTTCTGTAATAGTCCGATACGCCTCATGATATATAAAGCGATTACACTCTGAATCGCCAAAGCACGGGCCGGGATGTCTATCGGCAACCCCGCTCGGCGTTCCGCGTTCCATATTTCGTAGGTGAATGTCATATCTAGAGATGCAGGGAGTTTATACAACATCCGTTGCTTCATATCGTCCAAGCACGCAGCGGTTACCGTTGGCAGGATGAACGCATCGTTTTAAACCAGGTTCGTACGTATACAATACACAAGTCAAGAAGTACATTTATTGTGTCTTCTTTTCCGCGACAGGCTCTGAGCCTGAGGCTTCTGCCTTCGGATCCGCCGAGGGCAGAGTTCCATCTGTTCCTGAGCGTAATTGCCTCAGCACGCGTGTAACGCAAGAACAATGAAAGCGCGCACCCATGAGATCTCTTACAACACGTTCGCCGACCTTGAGAACACGACGACAAGCCATCTGCCATACGCCACAGCTCACCGACCCTGCATTTGCACGATTAATTAGCCTTGTCCACCGTGGGCTATAGCAACACATCACACCTGACGGTGCGAAAGGAAACGACAGCCACCACGTCAGCGGGCCTAACCACGTTGGCGGGAGGAAGAACACCGCAGAGCTGCGGTACCACCAACCCAGAGCGAATTGCGCGCCAGTCGTAAGGATCCACAAAGCCGAGTTGAACTTCATGTTGAACGAGGACTTTGCTCCGCTAGTCTCGCTGTCTGTGCAAATATTAGCGATGAATCCAGAGTAGTATAGCCTACGCACGCACTGAGCTTCTCGAGATCTGCCAAACCCTTATCGACGCTTCGGCGCAGTTTCGCCCATTTAGCGAATTGGTCTTGTGCACTCGTCTGTTGTAGCTCTTTCTTCCTCGCAAGTATCTCTGTTTTCAGAGCGCGTTGCCGAGCAGCCGAGCCTGAGTAAAACACGCGCTCGTATACAGCCCATGCCTGAGCTTCGTGTCACTTCCCGTACGTTCAGATTTAGACAGCATAGCACACACAAGCTGTTGCAAGACAGATTTGCCTATCCAGGTTATGAGTTCGTTCACGAACACCAGGAGAAAGATGGTCAAGATGAGGGTCATGGTCAAGTGTGTGGCTCGAGCAATTGATGCGCGTGTTGATGACACCTCGACGGGCGCTTGCGCGATTCCATGGTTTGCTTCAAGCCTCGATGTGACGGGCTGGGGCCTCGAACCCCATTCCCTCGTATGTGCCAATGTATCGACGAGTTTCAAGGACTGCAGACTCGGCGCGCACTTCGCATGACTGTTGACGAATGTCAAGGGGCAAAAATCGAGTCATGCAGTGATCCTGGATATTGAGTGCTCTCCAACCCCTGGAGTCGGTTTCTTCTGCCAACCACCGTCCTTCTGCGCTGCAAGCTGTTGCAGGACTCAGTAGTCTTCACTGACTCGTCACAGGCTGTGATATAGCTTGCATACTCCCTTGCATCTCTCCATCATGGCCAGTCGAACCCTCAGACGCCTTGCCTCCACCACTACGTCGACGTTCACGGCAGCGGTAGCATCTTCCAAGACGCACTTCCATAAACCGATCCCGGCATATTTGCTCCCACAGGGCTACACGGTCTCAGCGACCCATGGAGGAGTCAAGAAACAAGCTGGCGAACTCGATGTTGGTGTGCTGCTCAGCACGTCTACACGACCAACAAGTGCAGCGGCCGTTTTCACTGCGAACACATTCCGTGCTGCGCCCGTTCTGGTCAGCGATGAAGTGTTGGGGCATACTGCTGGCCGAGCGCGCGCTCTGGTGATGAACGCGGGCAACGCGAACGCTGCAACGGGTGCTCAAGGAATGAAGGATGCATGGGCGATGTCCAACGCGGCGCATAAACTACTCCCCTCCCCAGCACCCAAATCAGAAGCACTGGTCATGTCTACGGGCGTGATTGGCAAGAAGCTGCCGATTTCCAGCATCCTTGCTGGTATCAGCGCATCGCCATCAACGGCCGGAAGCAGCCCCGAACACTGGCACGCTCTTGCACGCGCATTCATGACGACGGACACCTTTCCCAAAATACGTGCTACAACGTTCAATGTAGACGGGCACACCTTCCGTCTGGCGGGCATCTCCAAAGGCGCTGGCATGATCAGCCCCAAACTTGTTTCCTCGGGGCCGCCACACGCCACGCTACTGTGCATGCTTGCGACCGACGCCCCCGTTTCGCCCGCAGGTTTGCAAGCGGCCCTTGCACGCGCGAGTGATCGTTCATTTCACTGCATCTCCGTCGACGGAGACATGAGTACGAACGACACCGTCGCGGTCTTCGCAAACGGAGCTGCCGCACCTGATGACATGCCTGAGATCACGCCTGAAAGTGGTGCACCATTCGGGGTGTTCAGCGCTGCGCTCACCGGCGTGATGCAGGAGCTCGCACAGCTCATTGCGCGGGATGGCGAAGGTGCAACCAAGTTCATCACGCTTTCCGTCGAGGGTGGCGCGACGTACGCCGACGCGCAAGCGGTTGCATCAAGCGTAGCCCGGAGTCCACTCGTTAAAACTGCGCTTTACAGCGAAGATGCCAACTGGGGTCGTGTACTGGCTGCCGTCGGTGCCATCCCTCTCAGCAAAAAGCTTGATCCCGCGCGCGTGTCCATCACCTTCGTGCCAGCGAATGGATCGGCACCTATGCCGGTATCAACAAATGGGGAACCGGTAGACTTCGACGAGGCCCGCGCGAAGGAGATCTTGAGTGAGGACGAATTCGAGATCAAGATTGGACTCAGTGCAGGCAGCGAGAACGCTAAGTTCTGGACATGCGACTACAGTTATGTGCGTGCATCTCATTGATACAGTGTGCGGATGATTCATCGACCGTCTACAGGAGTATGTCCGAATCAACGGAGCCTACCGTAGCTAAATAAATCATCATCATGGGATGGTTGTGACGTACAATGATAAGGACTGGCCGATGTATGTCAAATGCACGTATATACGCCCTGTAAAGCACTTCTGTACGCGCTATCGTACGCGAAGGTTGCTGTTGCTGTTGCACGCCCTGAGTCGAGCCATGAGCCTTTCCTTCTTTTGTGACATTCGTGAGTCATGCCATGGTTGCTGTGCAGCCCCATTTGAACTGTACAGGATTTGGTGCAGTCTCACATAGCGGATACTGTGCCCTTCGATCCAACCGATACATGTGCTCAACCTCAGAGGAGATCACCCGGGTCCGGACTCTGGGTCCGGATTTGACGTGTGCTTTTGTTCCAAAATATTGTAAGCGCTTATAAGCAATAGTTACCCAAGCGCCGGTGGTGTAGTGGTAACATTGGGTCTTCCCATAGGAGTTTGGCCTAGCGCCGGGTTCGATTCCCGGCCGGCGCAATACATACAGGCAGTGTTCATGTATTATTATTGCTTCTGAGATCGACAGGGAAGACCATACCTGCCGCCCGCCTTTGGCGGGCTGGCTGTTGACTGACCAGCTCGCTTATGCTCGCCCAGTGGAGTGGTTTCGATCTCCCGGCACGATGCCCCGACAGCACCCCCCACCCTGGCTCGCAAGCTCGCCGAGGGTGGGAGTGCTGTCGGTGCATCGGCCGGGAGTCGAAACCCCTCCACACGACCTAGCTCCGGGTTCGACTCCCGGCCGGCGCATGTTTATCACGACTCTCTTTTTACCTATGGTCACAGCTAATGTTCATAGTTGTTGCCTCTAGGGATAGTATAAAAATGCGAGGCGCAACGGCCGAGATCGCAGGCAGTTTGGCTGTCCGCTGCGTTCTTCGACTTTCACACGGTATATTTCTTTCAGTGTTTGTGCGTTTATATGAACAGTCTGACTCCGCGGTCATAGCCAGTATTAGCGAGCGAGCGAGCTACGATGCAAACAGCATCAAGAATCGCGTGCGAATCGCGTGGGAAAATATCCGCCGCCATGGAATATCTTTTTCGGAATAACAAAAGATACTACCTGAATGTCTGGATTCACCCAGCTCATCGGGATAGGCGGTACTCTGTAGAAATTCAAAGCCGACATCTTGCGTCAATTCAGACGGTTGAGAGATGATCAAACGTAAAGCGGGCGTAGGGCCTAGTGGCAATAGGGATTGTTATCAAGCGCGCATACAAGGATGCATCCTCAGTATCATAGCAAGCGGGGAGTCACAAACAGTCCTCCGTCCGCTCAGGGTTGTACATGTAAGTAAGGTAGGGGACAACAGGCAGCACACTCGAACTCGTGTCAAACCACCACATCCTCCAGCTACAACTTGACGCGGACGCCCTGCTGCTCGAGATAATGCTTGAGATCGCGCATGAGCTCGAGCTGCTCGTCGAACGTAAGCCCCGACACAATCGTCTGCAGGACGGAGCCGACAGAGACGTGATGTGTGCGGATCAGCGACGTGTAGTACACGTAGGTGAACACGCCCATCAAGAACCTATGGCGCGCAGTCAACATCGTGTTCGATCATACAAGCAACGCTGAGGGAGAACGTACTGGCAATCCATGCGGTCGGTCATACCACCATGTCCCGGGATCGAGTGCCCGAAGTCTTTGATGTTGAATGCGCGTTTGAAGCCCGATGCGAAGAAGCCGCCGAAGGGAGCTACGAGCGAGGCGAAGCAAGCAAAGACGACAAGGTGGATCTGGAAGGGCGTGTACGCGATCGTATTCCAAGTGCCAGGCAGCTATGAGGAGATGTTAGTTCATGTCACATCGCCGGCTGGATGAGCGCACGTACTAAGGTATTCAAGAACGCGGCGACCGGTGGGATGATAGCCTGCTCGCGCCACACGAAGGCGGGATTGGGTTCGCAGGTCATGCCGGACCAGGCGTTAACGCCGAGATCGTGCACAGGGCAGATCATATAGTCGAACCGTGCGAAGTACATCCCCCAGCCGATGGAGAACAGCACAGTGCTGATGAAAGCACCAACGAAGCCCTCGACAGTCTTCTTCGGGCTGAGACTGATGAGTGGTGTGCGCCCGATGCTCATACCCCAGATGTAGGCGAAGATGTCGTTGCAGATGACGAGTGAGGCCGGGACCCAGAACCAAATAAGGCCTTCGAGGATGTTGTTCATGATGAAGTGCGAGGACACGACGACCAGGAGAAGCGACATGTGCACCCAGCAGAACAGGCCGAATTGTTGTTGGAGGTAGCCCTTTTGGAGGGACATGACGAAGCCCATGAAGCCGATCGTGTATAGCGAAAAGCTGACGATGCGATGATTTGTCGCGAACGGCAGGAGGTTCGCATCCGCGAATACGACGTGCTATGCGGACACATCAGCATAACGTATCATGTCTGACAATATGGACATACCTTGAAGTAGTAGATGATGCTCTCGCCGTAAAGGAAGTAGTTCGCGACCGCGAAGAAGTACCACGAAAGTGTCTTGCTCCATACATCGCGTTCCCTTGTCTCATCCGTCGCCTTTGCTTGGATGTCGGTCAGCATGAACAGCCTCGTAACTTCACGGTACACGAGCGTCTGGCAAAGCATGACCAGAATGATCATGTATGCGTGGCCCATAAGGAGACATCCTGCAACCCAAGCCAGACTCAGCTTCTATTCCGTCCTGTCAAGAAGCGAAATATGGCGTACCGATGAAGCCGCCGATCATGATGAATGTCCAGACAGTCCTGGTGACGATGCTCCCGATCTTCCTTTTCTTTTCCGCCTCTGCAGCCGCAGAAGCTGGGGCAGGAGGCGCAGGTTTCGGTTTAGGCGCCATCTCGACAGGCACGGCCGCCTGACCCTCTGTCGGCTTCTCAGCAGCAGGCGCAGGGCGCGCGGGAGGTGCAGGGGCCTCGACGATCGGCTCAGGCTCAGGCTCAGCTGGCGACTCTGGTGCCGGCGTTTCGACCTCCGGCTCGGTCGTGGCGTGTCCATTAGTGTATGGAACGGTAGCTGGAGTGACATCTAGCGCAGCAGGAATTGCCTCTTTCGCGGCCGGTACAAGTGGAGGCTCGGGAACAGAGGGGAGTTCGATAGGAGCTGGCGGCAGCGGCGACGCGCTCGCGCTGGGCGCCGCGCTCGACCCAGAATTTGCGCGCTCGAGTTTTTTGGCCAGACGGGCGGCTCTGGCAGCTTTACGCTGCGCAGTCTTGGTCGGCTTCACAGTTTCGGCACTGATGTAGAGAAATATATTTCGTTAAGCGAGGTGTTGTAGACATGGTGAATTTGTGGAGCCACGAGACGTACGGGGCGGAAGGCGCGGTTTCGGGCTCGGGCGCGAGCTCCTCTTCGGACGACTGGCCGTCGTTGCCGTCGTCGACGGCCAGCAAATCAAACGCCGTGCGCGATGCGAACCGGCTCATGGTGGAGGGATAATGGGTGTGCAGAGCACGGAGTGGTCAACGCGCGTCACCGAGCGCGTACCGCACTCAATAACAGCTGTCTTCGGCATCCCACGCGCAGTTCCGTACGTGGCACGGAAGCAGACGCCAGTGGGTGCACGTTGACAGAACGTGAGGCGGCCCGGGGAAGAATGTATGCAATATATATTGGTGCTACTGATACAGACAGGACGGATGATGTATAACAGAGGGGAATATGTATGCGGGTGATGCAGTGTATGTACGGAAGCCTGTGTTGTGAGATGTCCATCCAGGAAGAAATATACTCAGAACTTCCACTCGTCGTCGACCTCCAATGCCCAGGGGACTGGAATATACTCAGTACAAGAGTAAATTCAAGTAAATAACCGAACATACACTTGGTGAGTAGCGTCTTGGAGAAAAGCTTCTCTATCGGTACATCGTGTTTCTTGCACCAAGCGGCGGTGATCCTGTACGGCAAGTCAGTGATGCGCACGAAACCTTTCACCGAGCCAGACTCACCGAGGGTCGAGGTAGTTGATCTTACTCGTCCCGAGCGCGACCTCCTTACCCGCCTCGCGATCCTCCATCTGCAGCTTGAACGTTTTGATCCTATCGTCCAACTTCGCGATCGCCTCTTCGATCTTCTCCGGCGCCTTCTCCCTCTTCAACGTCGCCTTGCCCGTGCCCCTCTCTTTCGCCAACCGCTTGTACTCGTCATGCACAGCCTTCTCGCGCTCCTTCAGCACGTCAGCCGTCTGCTCAGGCTCGCCGTCCGCCGCGAGCTTCTCGTTCTCCTTGGCGAACTTCTTCTGCACGCGCTCAAGCTCTTTCGCTTTGAGCATCTCCTCGACCTCGCCTACGTCTTCGTCTTCGAAGTCAGACTCGTCAGCAGAGTAAGCTTTCTTCTTCTTGTACTTGGCGTCAAGACCAAACAGCGCATGTCGGAGCTTCATGCGCTCATACTTCATGCCACGCAACTACGGATACCATCAGCATTGCTACATTGCGGCGGAAAGCGCACAGCGGATGCTTACCCTGTCCTTCATCTTGCCCATCGACTGCTCGTGCGTCTTGGGCGCAGCACGTTGATGGTTGCACAAAATGGCGACCATACGGTTGGCGTGGTTGTAGTGGTTGAGCTTCTCCTGTAGCGTGCCCTTCTCCGGTGTGCCCTGGTCGAGCTGACGCTGGAACGTGATTGATGCGTTGTATGTACGGAAAACCTTCGCGCTCAAGCCCTTCATGTAGCTTTGCAAGTGCTTGTTCAAGAGACCAGGCTGTGTGCGCGCGTCAGCGAGACCATCAATTGAACGCGTGAGAGAGAACGCACAGATAGGCGGTCGAATAGGTCATCGCTATCCTCCTTGTTCTTCTTGAAGATCCTGATATTCTTGAATACCGTCTCGTTGACCTCGACCTTGTTGTAGTACCGAATGGAGTCTTTACCCAAGAAGTCGAACACAAGCTGTTGCGGCGGACCAGGGTCGAGCGTGACGTGCTCGCAGCGCAACGAACAACAACCGACGGTATCTGCCTCGTCCTCGCCCTTCTCGTTACCCGCACGAAGCGCGAGAACGTCGATAAAGTACATTGCCGTTGCGCGCATACGAGTCGCCATCTGCTTGTCCGTGAGCTCAGCGGTGTAGTCGGCGCGGATGCGGTCGATGTGTGTCTATCCAAACATGTCAGCGGAAAGATACACGGAGTAGTGACAAGTATATACCTTGAGCTCACGCGCCTTCTCGAACTTGTTCATATCGCTTTGACCCTTGAGCGAACTACCAGGCGCGAGGAAGACATATTTGTGGTTGCCATTGACATTCTCAACCCATGTCGCGAGCCAAGTAACGGTATTGTCGTGGATGACCTCCTTCCAGTTACCACCGACGTTAGGCTTCGGTATGGGGGCCTCCTTGCCGATATTGATCGTGACATCCTCCGGACGTACACGGAGCTACAATAGAAGATCAACGTCAAAGGGAGGCTTTGCCGAATGGGGATGTGTCCTTACCTTGAGCGCGCCCTTCTTCGGATGCTCGCCACGACCGCGGAATAGACCTGGAGGCTCAATGCGGAAGTTGCCGACCTTCTCCTTGCGCCCGTCGAGTAGACAAGTCGTGTATTTGAGTTCCGCCGCCTCCTTCTGCGCCTTAGCCTCTTTCTTCTCGGCTGAAGTCATTGCTTTCTTCTTAGCCTTCTCGGCCTCGAAGTATTCAAGCATCGGCCGGAAGTCGCATTTATCGAAGTCCGTGATCTTGGTACCGTCGGTCTATGGGTGATGAACTAGGGATGCGTATCACGAGCGGCGGATGAATAACCTTACAGGTGGATTCTTCTTGAGGACCTTGAGGAAGTCAGCGAAGAAGTTCTGGTTGAAAGTGGCGTCCTTGGCGTGGTCGGTCTCAATCATGGCGCCGTAGAAGCCAGCGACCTCTTCAGCGGCGGGCGGTAAAGAGACGGGTTTGCCTGTACATGTATGAGACGTCTGCCGAATGTACGATCAAGAAGAAGCCATTACCGTTGTATTTCATCTTGACGTCCTTTGGCAACGGCTCATACGGCGGAGCGAACATTACACCTGAATGTTCGAGCGTTGTCCACTTCTGCTCGTCATCGCCCTGAATGCCACCGTTCGCCTCCCACCAGCGATGGATCTCCTCCTCTTCCTTCTCTTCCTTCTCCTTCTTCGCTTTGGCCTTGGCCTTAGCTTTCTCCTCCTTAGTCTCCTTCTCCTCTTTCTTCACCCTCGCACGCTTCTTCGGCTTAACATCTTCTGCACCCGAATCATCCTCCTCCTTCTTGACGCGTTTCGCACCCCGCTTCGCAGCCGGCTTCTTCGGAGTTTCCTGTTGTAGCGGCACGTCATCGTCCTCATCGCTCTCCTCCTTGATCGTCGTCTTGCGCCGCTTCACCGCGCGTGCAGGCTTAGCTTTCGCCGCCTTGGCCTTGTTAGCCGCCGACTCGGGATCACTGTCCTCCTCCTCCTTGACGGCTTTGGCCTTGCCATTCGTGCGCGGCTTGGCAGGCGTGGGAGGGACGCTCGAAGCGGCAAGTGGCACGTCGTCCTCGCTACTGTCACTCAGATCCTCCACTTCGTCGTCGTTGTCCCATTTGGCCGGCTTGAGCTTGCCCTTGCCGTTGAGTGGCGGCAACGAGTCGCGTGAGACCGTCGTGGCGGCCGCGGCGCCTGGCATGGGCACGGCTGCCGAGCGATGCGCAGTCGGCTGCGAAGATGCGAGCGGAACATCATCCTCTTCGTCTGAGGAGGGAGGAGAGGTGGTGGCCTTGCGCTTGCGGTTCGGCGCGGAGGCGGCGGAGGTCACGTTATTGTTTCCGTTCCCGTTCACCGTCTGCGACTAAGTCGAATAGAGAAATAGAAGTGGCGTAAGAAACCTGTAGGATATTCGTGTAGAGTAGAGTGAAAGACTACATACAAGGGGCATGCCATCTTCATCGTCTTCGTCCATGGGGGAGTCGTCACGGGCTCGGCCGTTGCCGTTCTTAGCGACGTGGCTGCCAGAGCCGTTTGTGCCGTTTGTGCCATTAGCGGTGGTGGAAGTCTGAGAAGCAAGGGGAACATCGTCCTCAGACATGCTACTGTCGCGGTCGGCGGCCATGGGAGGCGACGGGGGCGGGAGGGACGGCGTAGACAGCGCAGGGAGGGCGGGAAAATCGCCTTAGTCGCGAGAAGCGTTTGGAGCACGAAGGGCGCGGCGACTTGTCGTTTGACGGCCTTTTGTAGCCCCCACCCTGGGAACCGCTGCCATCCCCGGGCCGCCACGCGACTCATTCGTTCCCCGTACGCCAACAACCACCATGTCTAACGGGCCACAACTCTACAGCGATCCCTGGGCGAAGCGCAACGCCTGGCGCCGCAACCCCGTGTTCTCAAAGCGACAGATGTTCGCAAACCTCTTCCCAGGCTTCGGCATCGCCGTCGTCGCCTTCACCACCTACGTCCTCGCAGACAACCTCGTCTTCTCCCAGTCGAAGAAGGTCAAGGCCGCGGGGGAGGCTGCCGCACACGGCCATCACTAAACATCTCATGTTTGTGGGCTGGAGCGGAGTTGTAGAGACGGCCATTGTTTCTTATTCGGTACGCAGTCTTGCGAGCCGAGCTTGTCCGAGCGCGCGCTAACGCCTCGGTGACGTCCAGTCCATGCCCGGAACAGCGCTCCCGCGCACCGTTGCCGCATGTCAAGATACATGCGCCGTGCTTGTGTAGAGTTGGAGGGTGAGAAGGCTGGAGGAGAACGTGGTACTGCATGCAAACCAAATAAACGCATTTCAAAAATCCCTGAGCCTGAGCTTCCCAAGTCGCGACTTGCTCCATTCTTTGATTTGTTTCTGACAATCAACAAGGCACGATCTGTTGAGCGCTTCCGTGAGGGTCTGGAGTATCTCGCACGACTGTGTCAGATATCCAACTGGAGTCCCTTGATATTCATAGCGCGGCCCAACCGCGGACCACCCATGTCAACCCGCATCACACGTCCGTGTACGCATCGGCCTCGTACCCCGAGAGCCCTATAGCAATAAAAGAACTTCGCTCTACAACGTTAGGCACGCGTATCCCCGGCACCCTCTCGTCAGCCTGAGTGATGGCCTCTCTGGGATTGTGGTGTTCTCCGGATCTGATGTGCACAAAGTCCGAGTTGGAGTCGTCTGCGCTTTCCAGCTTCCGCGCGCACGCGCATCCAGGTGGACACATCCGCTTCTCTTTCTCATCCTCGCTTGTGGGCTCGCGGTGTCGTAGGACGTGCCACATGAGTGCGAGCGGGAAGGGCGAGGGGCTACCCGCGATCGGTCGTAGCCAGACGTCCTTGTCAATGAGCCATGATGTGAGGAGCGCTAGCGATAGCGTCCCGATGAGGTAGAGGGTAACTGATGCCATGTCAGCATTCCATCGTGCTTTGATTGCAGCGGGAGACATACCAGTTATAGCCAGTTCCCAAGCAAGGATGCGGGCGGCGTAGATTGGCCATACCTTATCCGGATATTCGGACGCCGGTGCGAACGCGTACGTGTAGAGTCCCATAACTGGACGATCAATGCTAAGTCGCTTCAAAGGAACGAGTTGTCCAGGACGTACTCAAAGCTATCGGGGACATTGATCCGGCCCATAAGAGTTCCATCGCGACGCATCTCACCGCACTACTTCTAAACAAGTAGTTCGCGCACAGTCTATTCGCGAATCAGCCGTATTCTGAGGCTCACATGGGACCGACTCACGCCACACTGGATGCAATGAAGCATACTCCCGGGACGATCGTGAGTGTGACTACATCGGTTGGTCGCCCAAAGAAACGACGCATGACGAGGGCGAAGGTGAAGCAGACCACGGACGACAGCATGATGACCACCAACCAGGCTGCGCGAGCGACACGCTGAGTGATTCCGAACATGCTCTGTAAGGGCAGCGAGAGTACGAAGGTGCTGCCAGTGTACGCGAATCATGCCCGGCGACGAGTGAGGAGTTGCCCACTTTATGTGGGTACACCGTACGTGAGTCTTGGACTGGTCGCGTAGGCGGCGAGCATTCAATGAGGGGCTACCGAACAGCAGTCACACCGTGCGTCGGTTCAGGCGAACATCCAACGGATACCCGCGGAGTAGCGGGGTACGCACCGGAGCATCGTTACTGTGCGGATAACCAAGCCACCCTTTCCAGGTTCAAGATCCTTGGCCTCGTACGGTCCAAAACTTCGAACGCCTACCGGGCGGCGAAGTCGCGGCGATGCTCTCGAACGTGTAGCGGGACTGTCTTTCGCCAAGTCAGACTGAGTCTCAACTGCTAAGGTACGTGCCTCACAGTCAAGTTGAGTCAACCGCATCGGAGACCGCGCGCGTCTGGTGACATCACTCCGATTAGGGGCTCGAACCGGACACGATGTCGAGCCGCCTTCTGGCCAAGTCGGCCAACGGCATATATGCAGCAAGCTCGCAATACCCTGTCTATGCTAACTGACACGCCATGTCGCCCGATTACTACTATCCACTGAAAAGGGCTGGCATGTCCAGCGTCAGGTTGCTCGTTCCTCTGATACTCAAGGTTATCGGCCCACCTAGCTCCGCCCCGCCACCAGAGCCGTCAATATCCCTCACATACACCCCTACAACTGGTAAACGCCGAAAGCCCCTACGCATGAACATCTACCTTCCCGCGGGCCACAGTCCCCAGAAGAGTAGCAAGTCCGCACGCTTACCCATTCATGTCAACGTACACGGGTCCGGGTTCTGCATCAAGTCCTTCGGCCAAGACGCGGCGTTCTGCGCGTGGCTCGCGGACAGCGTCCCCTGTGTCGTTGTAGACATCGACCACCGGAAGGCACCAGAGCACCCGTGGCCGACTGGACCCAGCGATGTAAGGGATGCGGTCGCCGCCGTGCGCGGGCATGCGGACGTCTTTGGTTGGGATAAAGATAGGATCAGCATTGGAGGGTTCTCTTCCGGAGGTTGCTTAGCGCTCGTCGAGGCAGCTCGACCGCGTTTGGAAGGTGAACCCTCTGTATGCGCCGTCATATCGTTCTATCCCTCGTGAGTCAACATCTTTTCGTGATCATGCTGCATATCAATGTTGTTCTTCAGCACGAATCTCGCCGAGCCTGCACATCTCAAGCCACAGCTAAAGCCCGATGAGGGTGCCGCAGGAGGAACGATGCCCCCATGGTTCCGGCGTTTCTTGTATGCGTGCTACCTACCGAAGTCTATCGTGCATGACCCCGCAAAGTCGAAGAAAGCACCGAAGATTGGGCAAGCAACGCGTTCGGATCCAGGCATCTCACCACTCGAAGCGCCGCCGGAGAACTTCCCTCCCACGACCATCATTACATGCTCCAAGGACTCGCTCGCGCGCGAGGCCACTGTACTAGCGGTGAAGCTCACAGGTGCGGCAAGAGATGTTGTGCACTGGGAAGCGGAGGGGCAAGGACACGATTGGGATCACATGTGCACAGAAGGGTCACATCCCGCCGCGCTGAAGTGGCAGGCGTACGAGCTCGTGGCTAATCGCTTGCGAAGGGCATATGGCTTTTATAAAGAGCCGCATCGGTAGTTCTGCAAGTGGTATTCCCTGTAACATAGGCCTACTATATATTCACGTGCTTCACACGGAGGTATTGACGATCTCTGTTTTCACATTGATGTTCTCATCCACCATGAGTAGCTCATTCTTCTTCATAAGCGTCCACGCAGACTGCTGGTAGGCTGAGGTGCGAGCAAGATCGGCATTCATATTACGGCCGGGGAGATTGTCACTGGACTCACTCGTGGGCTCGGACGCGACAATGACATGCTTCCCATGGGTCTGAGCGGAACGGTCATCGGGTTTGACGTCCTTGTCCGTATCGGTACTTGAGCCGGGATACTTGCGGTTGAGCGCAATGCCCGCAGTGGTCGATGTGTACAGTGAAGGTGGCTGCTGGGTAGGATGGTTCCTGAAACGAATCGCGAGCATCTTTTGACCGTCCGCTAGTCAATGGGTGAGGTTAGAAGCCATCAATTGCAGCGCAAAATCAGGGCGACGCACAAGTGCAAAGGTTTAAGGAGCTCGCGCCGCCGTTGTCCTTCAACTGTTCGGATGTTAAGACCGTTTGCTGGACCTCAAGCACGGTCTTGATGGCAGCGAGGAGAGCCTTCCGCATTTCGTCGATAGTGTGCGCAACGTTCGTATCGCCTAAGTAAGAGATGTAAAGACCGGCGATGTGCTCGGAGTCAGTGTTTCCCTGTAACTGAGAGACGATTTCAGGCTTCATCCGCTGTAGAAGGCCGTGACGCTACATAGCCCAAGTCAGTTGCGGCGATGGGAAACAGAGAAGGGCTAATACTGACGATCTGGGGAAAAAATGTGACGCTTCCATTGTGCATGAACGAGTGTCGTCCGAAGATGAACGGGTGGTTGTTCGTCTCCACGATGGGAGGCGCAGACGCGGCGCGAACATGAGCGAGAATGCATTTGCTGGCCGTGTTCTGGCAGATGAAGTTGAAGGTTGTGTCGGTCACACTTATTGAGGTTGTAAGAGACTGCCTCACAAGTCGACAGTGCCAGATGCTTACATCGGAGCAACGGTCTTGTACATTGCCGCACGGGGGCCCTCGACGCCAATCTCAAATTGGGAGCGTGTGTCGCTGTACCAAGCAACGCCGAAGCCATCGATGTTGTACATGATGTTTCCTACATCAGTGTCAGTGCAGGCTAAGACAGCCAGCGAATATACAGACGCATTTTGAGCTCAGCTTCTTCGGCTTGCTCCTGGCTCTGCGTTTCGCCGGGCTCGTGGTGGATGAGACCTGTGTAGGCATGAGTGTGCGTTCTTCATAAGTGAAGCGTGGCGGTCATAACCCGGAAGGTAGTGGTCAAGGACTCTGAGCGAGTGTGTGAGAATCAGGGCAAGAACGAAGCGCCTAAAAGAGGCACGCACTGTTTCCTGTCAGCGCGGCGTCGAATCAGTCTCGTGAGCGCATATCGAACTTCGGATACGAACGTTATAGCATGTTTGGGCTCGATAAGCACATCCTCGAGAAGACACTCCTCACTGAAGTGAACAGATGCTCAGTAATGTCAGCGACTGACCGTATGTCATTCCCTTACTGGCCGACATAAGCAAACCACCGGCACATAGTTGACAGATCAAATGTTGAAGACGAGCAAGCAGATTGATACGGGGCGTTGTGTTGGAGAACAGAGCAAAGAACCTGACAGCTTCTTTATACCTGGGCGCTGACGTTCGGCAACGAGGCGGAAGGATGACGTCGCAAGCCATGCCTATCTGGTCACCAGTCTCTCAGCCGCATAATGTGCGGAGCGCACAGTAGCTCACAACTGCGAAAGGGAGGTGCATCGCCTGATACATAGAGAGTCGCACGTGGGGTACGCATATACAAGGGATAGTGACGCAAAGCGAATCGCCCGATGATCATACAGAGTTCGTATACACACCTTTATGGGGCCAGACCCCTGCTCATGCTATTACGTGCTTCTGGAACTTCACAAATGTGATGAAGGTGCGGGCTGTGGCGTCGAATGCCTCGTTCATTTGTGACAGCAGCTCGGTGTGTCGTCCATCGGTTCCCAATTGCGTACACGCCTGGATGGAGTTGGTGAACAGCCGGACATTTGCGGAACAAGGCAAGCACACCTGAATACTATCCCAAGCACCGAACGTAATGGCGTCTCCTCCGAGGCCGGTAGGTGAGATGTACGCCCCTCCATGGAAGCCCGGCATGTCTATTTCGGTCAAGAAGCGTTGCGCTAGCTCTTCAAACCGATCGGCGTTTCGATGAGCGGCCAGCTTGTAGTATCCCAGAATCACCACGCCGGCTTCTAGCACTTCATGCATCGGCCTCGAGCCTCGTACTGGGACGTTCAAAAGTTTGACTGGCATCGCGGTGTTGGTATCGGTTAGCCATGATTGGTACTCCGGACTTCTCTGCAGGTCGTCCTGACTATGCTCGTCTTTTAAAACTGTAGGGAGTGGTTAGTCGATCACGCGCATGTTGAATCCACGGCACGATAGGGCGCTTACAAGCTATGGACCATAACCGCTCGTGCTTCCCGACTTCCCGACCCCAGTACAGTCCATGCTCGTTCAATAGATGCCCCCTGTAGGATGGGCGTCAGATTGAATATACTGTCAGAGAACGGCGCAAGGCGGCGTACCAGGTCCGCACGTAACGGGTGCGGAACCTCTCATAGTTGTCCAGCTTCGAGCTATCTTCATTGAAGTAGACGATGTTGACATACTGGGTTGGCGTATTCATGGGAGATGGATGGGCGGGTGTCAAGATGATGGTGGTAACGTGTTCAGATTCCAGTACAGGGGAAACTGGAGGGAGCCTTTCGCCTCCTCTTCGATGGGAATTCCGGGCATTACGGACGTTCTGAGACAGCACGCGCTATCGCTCGGGTCCTGCCACTGTCAAGGGCCATCATTGGGGGCACGTAGCCTATTAGAGCCTGTTAGAACGGATGCACAGAACGATGTCAAAGAACTCCAGATGGTGGTTCTATTCAATTTAGCTGCGCGCGGTGCGCGGACGCGTTAACGGAACACACGGCAACATCCGGCCCGTTCGGACTAAATCACGGCCATAAGGGTGCGTTCGGCAAGAATGAACTGTGACGAAAACCGTGATATTTTGCCCTTACAAGGCAAGTCTGACGAAATCTGAAGTCCTTCGAGAGCTTTCTGGCCAATCACGAGGCTTAGTCAGGCCGAAAGTCATAGATTTTGAAGGCCTTCGTTTTTGCCGAACGCACCCTAACATACAAGCTGCATTGATGTCTATCATGGAGAATACATGCTACCAGGAGATCACGACGATCAATACTACAAATAAAATGAGCGGTAGCCAAGCTACAGTACTCAGGTCCACCACGAAACGTCCTAAGACTGACCGCTCTAGAACCTGTATCCTTCTCCTAGCCCACTGAGGGGTCAACCCGCTTCCTATAGAGCCGGAGCCTCTACGGTCGTAGTCAAGTCCAGACTCACTCCGGCTGTATGGAAGACCGGCCATCGCGTAGGTCTTCGGAGATCCGTATCTTCCTGGGCTTCCTCTCCTGGCAGCATGTACCAATAGCAGGCATACAGTGAGTAAGAACGCAGGTAGGTATCCTCGCAAATACAAGCCTAACTGGTTGGGCAAGAGGCACATCCTGTGCGCTGCGCCACCAGAGGAAAGGGAAAGAAGGGAGAAGCCTGGCTGTTGGATGCCCATAGCCATGCTAAGAGACTTGACAGATATCTCCGTCACAGATCTGGGAGTTGAAGACGAGCCTTCTGCGGTTGGCATGGAATGTGTGATCTCACAGTAGTCATGATCGTCGCCACTGTACATGAAGTGAGATGCAGGCACAATCGTCGACGGTGTACACCGTACCTGAAGATGACTACCGGCTGGAACCCATCCAGTAAATTCCGACTGATGGCCGGGCTGAGTGTATTCTCGTATCCGAAGCCGCGCCCTTCTCTCAGAGTGCCCCGTTCTCTATTGGGTCCACAGTCGACATTCATATCTCTCCAGAGCGGAATGTGAGAAAATAGCACGACGCGTGGCGGCTGGTCTTCAGTGCGCGAACCGAGTCGAATGGTGGTCTGCAACTCCTTCAGGGTTTCTGGTAGCCAGCGCGAGGTCTCGATGTCGACACCCGCGCGACGCTGTGTAGCGTCGTCTTCGACAAGATGAGGCGCATCGATGAACACTAAGGCGTGTCCTCCTATCGTCGCGTGTGAGTTGAGTGGTCCAAAGTACGTCTGGTAGCGCGATCGCGCGAGCTGGCTGAGGGGGTCGTCACCACCCAACCTAGTGAAGTTGATCGGTGAGATCGATCTGCAGAAGTGAGGTTGTAGCATACCATACATCGTGGTTGCCAGGTATATAATACCGAGGCAATTTCCTTCCACGCGTGTCAGAGAACATACGATTGAACTTGTCCACATATTTGCGATATCTAGTGAGCCATTAAGTCCATTAATCATAATATACGGTTATTGCCACGCACTCCGTGTCGCCGCGCTCTGCCCTTCCGTTGTCCAGCATATCTCCGAGAAATACAACTGCGTCCGGGCGTGTGGCGAGCGCAGTGCGCCATGCTTTACGGAGCTGGAGGTCGACAACGGCTTGAGACAGAGCCATCAGGATAGGACCTCTGTCAGGGTACGAGTTTTCGTCAAGAACTTGTGGGTCGGCTATCAAGAGCACATGTGCGGGATTCTAGGTGGGAAAACATCGCAGTTCGGGGGACAGATCAGAGGTATGCCCTCGCAGCATAAGCGCACGGACGTACCGTGCCAGAAAGTGGCTCATCCGGCCATATACAGTCGATAGTAGACCAGTAGTAAGTGCCGAGCTCCAGCCACAGCACAATTAGTACCCATACGATGCGTAACGTCGAAGGAAGAGGTGCGCGTCGCAAACGCGAGACGATAGTTCCAGCCATGCGTACTCGAGCGTTAGACCGAGAATCACTAGCCTACGGTCACAGCGTCGAGTGGAGCAGCAAAGATGATTCGTTATCCCGTCCCAAGACGGTACATGATGGGTTGGCGACAAGCTCAGACGTCGCGACGTGGGATTCACTCGCCAACGGAAATGACGTCCATGATATTATGTAATCACACGCTTCCACCAACGCATATCAGTAAGGCTCTTTTTAGCATCTATGGGTCCATTGCAGTTTACTGTCATCCGAAGAACAAAGCTAGTCTTATATTCAACCATGCCAGACAAACGGTCCTCCGAACCTATCAAGTCGCCTGATACTACCTAGTACCTGTAATCAGGCTAGTCTCCTCACCGCCGCATGACCATTGCCGTCATGCGCCAGTTCCAACTTCCTGCCGCACGCTATCGGAATGAACCCGCTCAGTGAGAGTGAAGGTTGCGTGTTGCGTCCATATTCCAGGATCGTTGGGGTAGAATCGGTGGCAGGATGACGACTGCGAACTAGATATGAGGCTGTGTGGAGGCTAGTTTTATCAAGGGAATGCTGTGGCATGGAGTCAGTCAAAAGAACCGCATATGACAATGGTCCCATATCGCACCTAGTGCTAGGCTCGTAAACATAGTCCAGTAAGGCCCTATACATATGTCCCGCGCATATTACTCTGGAAGATGGCGTCGTTGTTGTCGTCGCGTGAGAACTCGATGTTACACTCACAAGGACACCACTGGTAGTGATATTAGACCCTGCAGCAGGTAAGGGGTGTGAGATGTACATACATTCAATAGGTTGAAACATCTGAGTGCCACGGTGTGAGATAGCCAGGGCAGACATGAGGAGCGGTTACGCACGACGATAAGTGGGTCTAGACAGCAGCTCAGAACCTGCTTAGAGGGGAGTAGCGTGGCTACTCACCATTCAGATCCAAGATTGCAAAGATCTGTGGGCGAGTTCAATCAGGGTCAGCGATACTTGAGCATTGCAAAATGACACCCACGACAACAGGTACTTCCGCGAGTATAGCTACGATTAACCATACAATCGCCTGATACAATCATCAACGACACGATCACTCATGATCGGAAAACGCGCACCTGCCGGTAGAGGATGTCAGAGATGCCACGCTTCATCGCATCTCGCCGCACACGCAGTATGCCAGCCAGCATCAGAGCGAGTAGCATAGTGTCTGACACCAGGATACCAATGGCGTTGGGCAAGAAAGTATCGGTATGGTATGGTAGACATGCCCGAGAGGCTGTGTTGTATGACGCTCGAAGCTGTATTACAGCTCACCGTCAAGCCATTAGATAAAAAGACTATGAGGACGGACCAGGGCCACATCTAATGTTGTCAGTCGGTGACTGGCTAGTAAGGTTCGGTGATGTGACGTACTGTGTACATTCAGCGCCAAGCTCGAGAGCCACAAAATGTAGGAACATATCACAACAGTGGTCCGCTTTCCCCAGACAGCGGTGCTTTTGGGAAGACACAAGTATCAACGCCCAAGTCTTGACAACCATAGATGATGTGATCCAAACTCACATACGCAACACGATGAGAAGAGAGGCCAGGCTTATGGCCATATAGCCAGAAGCCTAGAACGGTATCAAGACGAGATCGGGTCCAGAGGAAAAGTTGCTTGCCGTGCCAAGCATGAAGAGTGCCTGAGCGAGCAAGTTTGTCTATGTCTTAGCGAGCGGTATTGCCTCATCTCAATCAAGAATCGACGCACCGTGCAGTATCGCTGTGTTCCGCCATTGATGGCAATGCTATCGAATACGAAAGTGCTGAGCATGGCTACCCTGCAGCTTGTATATACCTAGATGAGATCGTTAGCAGGCAGGTGATTGCGGTAGTCTGGCACACACCCATATCGTCCATCGGTACTGGGTTTTGCCTCGATAGACATCCCACTCGTAGCGAAGATGGGAAATATACTCCCAGCTGCTCATATACCTCTCAGGGCTTCATAGCGCAGCATTACTTACGGGGAAAGTCGCTCACATTGCCCAGCCAAAACACCCGTGGAGAAGCTTAGCCAAGAATACTATATGACGGGGGTCAGCGTATCTTCTTGGTTCATAGAAAAGCGCGCGTACGAGAGTCCCGGGTAAGCTCCGAAGGGCTTTTCCAGTCCGGCATAGTTGTCAGCGGCAGAGGAACAGCACCGGTGGTAGTAGGGCTTTTTGACGGGCCTCTACGATATATACTCGACACTTGAGAATGCGAGGCCGGGATCGGACGTGAATACGTTTCAAAGGGACCCCGACTCCCATGAATTAAACTCTGCCATCCTGATTGAGTGGCTACGACGCCGCGGACATAACCACCGCGAACAAAGATTCTTGTTGAGCCGAAGGCTTCTCGCATGCTGCGACACCTTCGATCCGATGGACATGGTCCGGGTCCACTCAGGATAGAGTGGTCGTTACGGTACCATCTTGTTAGGGAGTCAGTACGTACCGGACCATGCAAAAGCTCTTGCCATCTTCCTTCATGCAGGCTCAATAGAAGCGACGGTCTTCTTCTGCGCTCGAACCTCTCTCTTCTGAGTGTTCGACGTTAGAGCATTTTCCTAGCCACAGTTAAAGCAATATGTTGGAATGGTTGACGCGAAGAGAGGCGCCTCTTTCGCGTCTTCATCGATCTACTTGCGAGATGACGGGTAGGAGCAAGCTGCTTATTCAACGCACGACGCGGCGGCCGACCGCGACGGCAAGAGATTGATCCGCATATTGTTTTCTCACGCGATGCTGCTAGTATAATCATAACACCTGCATGGTGTATCCCGGTGCTGCATTTGACCCTTTGGTGCCCATTACATCACCGCCTGGGCTATTATATGTTTACATGCGATATACGTCAATACTGCAAGGAATCTGCTTACTCACGGGCCAGCCGAAGATTGTGTTGAACTCCCCGGTCCTGAGACCGGGTTGGACGACATTGCGGTATTTGCGGATCGAACAAGGAGGTGTGTTGAATTCCCGTTTCCGAGTGATAAGCTATATCCAGTCAGTCAAGCTTTTGCCACGTTCAGACAGAAGATCACGATCACTTTGTGTCTGGCTTGTACACGTACTCCAGCAAGCCGCGATACATGTGGCCCGCACATATCACCCTGACGTGATCAATCGTACATGCGAGCCAGCAAGTCGGAATAGAAGTGACACTCACAGAGATACCACTATGGAATACCATCAGCATCGGCATATGGCTGTACAATGTGCGTCTCGCTCACATTCAACAGGCTGAAACATCTAGATGACACGCGATGAGCAGGGTGCTATACTCGCAATAGACAGTACGTACGACTGTAAGCGGATCTATACTACACGATTAGTGTCCATCGTAGCTCATCATGCACGACGACGGGTCACCGTTCAGTTCCAATAACGCAAATGCCTGCAAACGTGCTTCGTGAGTTGATGGGCGAGCCACTATCGCGAGCTATGGAGATACCCACCACAGCAGGAACCTCCACAAGTATGGCCACAATTAGCCAAACAACCCCCTGGTGCATCCGTGAGCAACAGGACTAGTAAAGCGACCCTTACAAACGTACTTGACGGTAGAGAACGCGAGATATGCCATTCTTGACTGCGTTGCGACGCACGCGTAGTATACCAGCGAGCATCAGAACCAGTAGCACGGTGTCCGACGCCAGTATACCGATCGAGTTAAATACAAAGCTCTTGGTGTCGTAAGGTAGACATCCGCGAGAGCTTCCATCATATGCGGCTCGAAGCTTCATCCGGGTTCACTATAGGCCATGAAACGCGAGGGTGCTGAAGAACGAACCGTGGTAACATCTGAATGTCATCAGACGTGATTTAGTATACGTCAGGAGAATAACATACTATACACATTCAGTGCTAGGCACGTCAACCAAGCGATGTAAGAAACGGTCACCACGACGGGTTTTTTCTCCCAAACTGCAGTGCTTCCAACCAAGCAGAGGTTAGCGCTTGGTGCTGCGCGTAAAGCAGAGCGTAGAGCAAACTTGCATGCGCAGAACAATGAGGAGAGACGCGAGACTGATGGCTACGTAGGCCGATGCCTATTTCGGTCATGAAGTCATCGGACAATAGTTGTTCAACGATACGGACATTCACGTACCATACCAGCCATAAAAAGCGTCTTGAAGAGTCTATCAACCTGAGTACTGGCCATTAAGGCGTATCTGTAACCTGCGTACCGTACAATGGCGCCATGTCCCGCCATTGATAGCGATCGCGTGGAACGTGAACGTGGAGAGCATGGCCAACCTGCAGCTGGTGTATACCTGAGTTCGGGCATGAGAGCGGGGCTGCCAAGTGATATGAGAGGCAGCACATACCCATATTGTCCATCGATACCGCCTATTACCCCTATAGACGTCCCATTCGTAGTGGAAATGGGAAACGTATTCCCATCTGCTCGGGCGACTCTTAGTGTCGTGATGACATGTTACCACAAGAAACACTGACATCGCCCAGCCTAAACATGCGTGCAGAAGCTTGACTAAGAGCACTGTATACGAGACGTCAGCAAATCTGTTCCCCAAAGACACGAAGAGAGCGCACGAGAATCCCGTGTAAGCTCCGAAGGGCTCTTCCAGTCTGGCATGCCTGGCGACTCGGAGGATTCATGAAACGTGGATGATGTAGAGGGTCGGTCAAGATCTACCCATGCCCTAAAAAGACACGCTTATATAAAGGGTCAGCATCCTCGGACACCAAACCCTCGACGCGTGAGCCTTCGCCATCCTGATTGAGTGGCCGTGACTGATGCACAGGGATGAGTGCCGCGAACAGCGCTCTTCGATGAACTCTAGTCTCAACGCTGCGGACAACTATCACGTTTTTGGTCCAGGATTGACAGTAAAGGATCGTGATTGTTGCGATATAGTCTTGTTCGGATCCAGATGTAGAGCAGTACGCCGACAGCTCGCGCGGGATCTTCGTCGATGCAAGTGAACCATCGTCCATCTTATGTTCGGGTCTCGGCTAGTGAACAGTCCGACAATACGGCATCTCCACAGCGGTCAAGCAGGGTAAGGTCATTGGATGCCCCATGGGAAGATGGCTGACAGGGTGGTACGTAGCCACTGAGATGAGAGCCTGAAGCAACTGAGCAAGTTCGCCGCGATACGGCCGACGGCCGGCGTGATCCACCAACCACTTTTCCCACGTGCATGCCAGTTTACGTTCTCATAAATAAGGCCTTAACGTTCAACAGTCACCTCTCAGCCGGAGGGCGTTGAACGAGTCGCGAAGACCATCTTCTCGTACGCAGCTATCTGCGCTCGCACTGCAGCGCCTTGCAAGCGACTTATTCAGCATCACAGGCGCAGATCAGCTCTGAGAAGTTGTGATCGAGCTGATCAAGCTTCCGTCCCCTCGACATATATACATAGTAAATATAAGAGCCGCACAGAGTACCCAAAGCTCCGGATTGTATCGTAGCGTAGTGTAAAAGTCTCAGCATCAGCTCTTCGAAAGCAATTCCGCGGGCATACATTTCCTGTGATACATCCCTCCGCTCCTGACGATCACGATCTTCCCATCGTTCTCGGGACCCTTGCCAGCCGGCATCCTACACCTCGCACATACACCCCGTGACGGTGCCCATCCCTTGATGCGCTCGCGATGTAGCAATGCGACGGTTTCTGACACGTCGCGGTCGACGAGGTGCTTCGCGATACCGAGCATGTCGCCTTCAGCGCGGTAAGAGTCGAGCATCCCTGTGAGCACAGTACGGAACTCTGTATATGGCGTGCCTCTTGCTGAGCTAGCAGTCGCATCCACAAGTCTGGTGAATAACCGGGGGAACGAGACGGCTCGGCCCGCGCTGGCGCTGACGAGCGAAGCGAAGGTCTCCTGCACCAGCGCGCGCAGGTCTGCGACGGCTTGCGCGCCGACAGATTCGGGCGGCGCGTCCTCGGGCAAGCACGCAGCGGCAGACTGTACAGTATCGATACGCGTCCTGAGTAGCTGGAACCACATATCCTCGACCGGCGCGTCACCCTTTGAACCCGAGTGCTCGACGCAGATCGAGATGCCCATCCGGCCAACGGCCTCCATGGCTTGTAAGGCAGTCTCAAGATCGTCTGAGCTGGTCGATGCCGCGAGCTCCTGTCCGATGCGCGCAACCAGCTTCTTGTCGAACACGTCGGCTCTTGCCAGTGCTTCCGCGGGCTGGCCGGCGCGGTTGAGAGCCCACATAGCGGCATCGAACACTTCGTGTTTCTCGCACGTCCGCACAACGACCTCACGGTCGACGTATTCTGGTGGCAGATGCCTGAGTACCGGAATGACGTTCGTAGGCTCCAGCCGACACTGTAGATCCACAAACAACTCGCGCATAGGCGGCGGTACGTGCTCCGACGGAGGGCGAGCCGGCGGTGCGTCCTCATCGTCTTGGGATATAGGCGCGAGTAGATGGCGGAGATATGCAAAGCGTTGCGCGTCGTCTGACCCAAGCGCCTCCAGCGCACGCTGGTGCAGATCCGGTACATGCGCGTCGACAAATGCGGCCGTTTCCGTGATACTCGTGTCCAGGAACTGCGGCAGCTTATCTGCGACAGTAGAGAGCACATCCTCCGGCACGCTTCCTCCATGGCCCTTCGCAGCAGCTTTCAAGATCTCCACCGCACTGGAGAAGATCTCTTCGGGCGGGAGTTCGGTGTCGTGCAAGTATGCGAGCAGAAGCGGCGACCACTGCTGTTCCTGCCTATGCCAACTCCTCAAGATCCTCCAGAAGCACGCCTGCTTAAACAGCACTAGCAGCTGTGTTCGATCATGCGGGGTATAAGCGCTAAGCAGATACTCCGCCGCGAGCTGTCTATCCTCGCGTGTATCCGGATCCGGATCTTGAGCGAGTCCGACGAGCAGAGCGTTGAGGGTATTAGGCGGGATGGTGATATATTGCGGGTATTTCGGTACGTTCCGTGCCACGAAGATGCGCGCGAAGGTACGATCTGCTGGTGAGAGGGCGAACGGGTCGGGATCGCTGAGAATCTCGAGCACGATCTTGACGAGTACGAGACGTGAGACAGATAGGCCGCGCTGCTCGTCATCATTCAGATAGGCGTCTTCGAAGGCGAGGTCCAGCGCGTGCAAGAACGCTTCGGCGTCAAAACGCATCAGCAGGCGCGTATAGGGATACGTCGGTTCCATCCCTCCTTCGTCTTCCGCCGTGAGCACCAGCTTCCCACCATCACCCTCAGGCCACACGCTCGAACGACCATGAAACAAGAACTTGTACACGTCGTGTTTCGCTTGATCCGCCTCTTCCGTGCTGAGAGGCTCCTCACTGGGATAGGAAAGGCCGCAAAGGACGTTTGAGAGGTACGGGAAGATCTTGTACGCATTGACGAAGATGGGTTCCATAGCCTGTTCCTCGGCTTCCGTGGGCACCTTCGACGACATCTCCCTCCTAAACTGCATGATCTTCCGCACGAGCGCCAGAAGATCAACGATCGGCGACACATAATCCCGTAATGCGCGAGTGTAGACATAGATGAGCGCATCGTAGAGCCCGTACTGTTGACACAACTGTATGCTCTGGTTGATATCCAGACACTCTGGATCGAGATGCCAGATGGAGCGCTCGGCGAGGTCTGGCCGTCGGTCGTCGGCATGCATCGCGACGAGCCGTTGCGTGATTCGTGGCGGGACCC